>CAJHNH020001412.1:122933-171886 GCA_905116865.2 Candidula unifasciata | reverse complement strand
TTACGGGGCATATGGCTGGGTTCTCCCCAAAAAAACGCCAACCGCCTCCCAAAAATAACCGCAAAGTAAAACTCGTAGTTCCGGCGCGCCCCTGGTTCCCCGGGAAAAAACAGCACCCGGAACTGAAGCGCGCTCCCCTGAACGAACCAAGGATATTCTAAAGCGATTCAAAGGGCTTGACCACTAAGGGAATGACCTATGTCAATTACCCCTTTTTGTCACACACTTTTCTTATTCTTCTTCGCGTTCCCCACTTCTCTGGGGGAAAACTTCTGGTTGTTTTCCATTTCTGGACTGCATCCTTTTCCATAACCTGAGTGTTGCTTGCTCCGTTTCAAAAATCTGATCTTTTCATCAGACTGCGGGTTTCCTTGCCGCCAGACAAAATTGCCGTCCCCCAAAATCAGAAAATGTCATCTTGTTCTATTCTCTGACTTTTGCAGTGGTTCATCATTAAAAAACGAATTTGGCGCCCGGTCAGGTGCATAATTTTTCCCCACCCACTTTTGAATCGTAAAATGCCCCTACAAATTTTTGCACGAGCAAAAAATTATCCCCAAAACTTTTGCATAAATTCAACTGTTTAAATTTGGTTTTTTTTCTGGTTTTTAACAAAATTTTAATGTTATTTTTTGCTCAATGCTGAATGTAAAAATGCAACTCTGATAGGTAAACAAAATGGGGGCTTTTTGTTGTCTGCCTATCAGCGACGATAAAACGTTGCCACTATAGATGAATTTCCCTTTTTGAGGGGTTTTTTTTCTTGGCCATAAAAAAATCTCTCATTTAATTATCGGACGTTGTTTGTAAGTCCCCCCACAACAGCGCTCACGGGGTGCTTTTGGATTCAGTGATTGATTTTTGTGTTTTTTGTGTTTTTTTGTTCTTTTTATGTTGTGCCCTATAAAGGCTTTTTAGCCACAACTTTAAACGTTTCTTTTGTATTTGTTTTATAGTGAAAGTCGGTGACTTTTGTATTTCCTTTTATACTTGTCAAAATACGAAAATATGTGCTCTGACTATGGGGGCCTTACCTATTTGTTTTCACGTGTTCCATTAAAAGCTACGAAAGCTGTCTAACCTTTCTACGTGATACCTTTATTATTTTTTTTTTTTTTTTAAAAAAAAATTGTGCAACACGTAATTCCGCTAGTATAACACCCAAGGGGGCCAGGACATCCCTAAAATTCGTTTCCGAAACAATTTTACCTGTACTGACACATTATGCGTCGCCACACGTGGGTTTTAAAAACTCTGGGCTACAGGAAATAAAACATTGTTTAAAGGTCGAAGCATTGCTGACCTTGTAAATTTAAATGTTTGTAACAAGTTCATAATTCAAGGTAAAAATTAAGTACTGGATTTTTGGATAAGCTATACCTTTACTGCAGAGCCTCACAAATGTAGGAGCTTTAAAAAAAAATTCAAATTTTTTTTTTTTCACAAAACGCAAAGTTGGCTAATAGACACAAAATGTCCCCGACATGTTCCTATTATTCTATTATTTTTGGGGATTTACCCTTTTATTACTGTTGCATGCAATGCAGCGACCGGTGACAAACTCCTTGTGGTCCGGGTTCACGCCGGGGGCTAGGCAAAAGAGAAAAAATTTCTCCTAGATTTAGGGACCTACAGGAAATCAAGGCCGAAGGGTTCGATGTCCATAGTACCGACCCAAAAGGGTTTACAACTCGGGTTTTTGGATATTAAAACCCCGCCCCAACAGGGAAAAGCAATTTTTAAAGCCCTCCCTCCGCTGTATTGGGAGGCCCAATATAGCCTTCAAGATGACCGGGGACTGGGACTTGGCCTGGCTGTCCTCATCCGAATGGTGAACTTTTGTTCATCCGGTGTTGGCCGCTCATTTACGGTCCTTGGGGGAAACACACACCGGCCTATTTCTTTTCTTTTTCGTTCACCGCTGTAAACTTTGAGGGAATTTTCTGGTTTTTTTTCGTCCTTTGGACCATCCTGTTCCCCGCCGGGGTGTTTCGTGTGCTTTAAGATCTGACTCATTTTTATTAAAAAGCTAGTTTTTTGCTTTTCAGGGAAATGCTTCGACTTTAAAGGAATTATCGACTCTTACGACTGCTTTTTGGGTAGGCAGTGGGTCTTTTCTTTTGGGTTTCCCTATAATAGGGCCCCGGAACCCCAAAAAGGTAAAGGTATTTAAAGAAAAGGTTCAAAAACTTTTTTTTTTATTATTCCATTTCCCTTTTTAGTAATTTGGTAAAATAAAAACAGTTCACAAGGGTTTTTTTAGCTAGGGGAGGTTTGTCAAACCCACCCTCCGCCCCTTTTTGGTGGCCCACCCTTTAAGCGGGCGCTTAAGACCATCGAAGCACATATTATTAAAGTTATGAAGGAAAAAAATTGTTTGGGGGGGCGCTAAATAAACATGGGGGAAATGTTTTAAAAGGGTTTCGGGCGTTTGGGAGGGTTTGAGAACCACTAGCTTAGGGCGCCCCCAAAAGTGAAAATCGGGCCCTGAAACATTCAGTATTCAGGATTAAACAATGGCTGCGGTGGGGCGGAAAGGGGCTCTGTTGGGTTATCCCGGGGAATAAAACCGTCTGAGTTTGGATTTTATTAAAAAAATTTGGTTTATTTTCAACGTTAGCCCCCCTTAGACCCCGCCCAAATATACCCACACCCTTGTTCTTCTGTTGGTATTTCCTGGGGCCGGGGGCCCTTTTTGCACACTTCTATGGGGTGTTTGGGCTCCCGTTGTGTTTTATTTTCGCCCCAAAGCGTTTTTAAAAACATTTAAAAAACATGGAGAACGGGGTTTAAACCCCCAAAAACCCCCTTAGGGCCCTGAAACCCTATGTCAAGGCATTCTTTTTCTCCCGGCGTCCGGGGCCCTTAAGGGCTTTTCGAGTCCGACTCGTACAGCTTTCCCGCGAAAAAACCCACGGGAAAGGGTGCGGGGTTTTTTGTCGGGGTAAGGACGCCCGCTTTGACTCAGCCAAAGGGGTTCCCCAGGTGGGCTGCCCCTTGGGAAAGTAAAGACGGGCCGGCGTAATCCCTGACCACATTACCCAACGAGTGCTGAGGGTTCTTTTTTAAAAAATATGGGACGCTCTGCCCTTATCCCCCGGATGGGGGCCGAAAGGCGTAAAAAGGGATTTTATTTTTACTTTTTATTACTTTTTTCCTCTTTGGAAAAAAAAAAGAAAAGGCGGAAAGCTAAAAAAGCAAAAAACAGAGCCCTAGCTCCCCGGAAGTAGCCCAGCCCCAAAAAAAATTATTAAAATGACCTATTTTGGGTTTGGGGGGAGACAAAGACAAACTAAATAATAATGATAAGGCTCTAGGATCGAAAACCTTTTTTTTAACAAAAAACTATAAAACAGGTTATATATGCTTTCTACGGGAAACCCACCTCACGGGAAAAAAACCAGTCTTCAAAATCGAGGTTACCAGTGCTTCGATCAGACCCAAAAGGCGGGAAAAAAGGGGGGAAAATTTAAATCTTTTGAGGAAAAATTTCACTGCGGTCGTCCCCAGGCTTTAGACACAATCCCAGTGGAAGAAAAGATGATTCTATGTGGAGACTTTAACAGCCACTCACAAAGCTGGGGATATGACCATATAGACCAGAGAGGAGAGAAACTGGAGGAGTGGCAGGATGAGAACAGATTTGTTCTTATTAATAGGCCAACTGATCCACCCACATTCTACTCGAGGTCGTAACACCACTACTACCCCATACCTAGCATTTCACTCTCCAGATCTGGAATGGAACATTAAACGAGTTGTTGGAAATCAACTGGGAGGCAGTGACCATCGACCGGTCTTCCTGAATGTAGAAAATGAGAAGGTCAGAGAAACTAGTATGCTGCCAAGGTGGAACTACAAGAAGGCTGACTGGACAATGTTCAAGCACCGTACCAGTATACTGCTTGGAAGTCTCAGCGTAGACCAGGATATAAACAAAGTAGTTAAAGAATTTAACAAATGCGTACTAAAGGCAGCAGGAGAATCAATACCAAGAGGTGCCCGTAAGCATTATAAGCCATACTGGAGTAATGAGCTAGAAAATTTACATAACGAAGTAGAAACATCCAGAAAGATAGCAGAGACCAGGCCAATCCAAGAACATCACAATAACTACCAGCATGCAAAAGCAAAATTTGTAAGGGCAAAGCTGCAGGTTAGAAGGGAAAGCTGGCAGGAGAAAACAAGGTCGCTGAACTTTGAAAAAGACACAAGAAAGTTATGGAAGCTTGTGAAACAAATTAATGATGAGGACACAGGGTGGAACTCAAAGATCACGCTGCAGAAAGATGGAGATATGGTCACAGAAAAAGAGGCAGCCAACCTATTTGCGGACACTTTTGCTTTAGATAACGACATTGAAATCAGTTCAGAGAAAAAACACGAAATTCAAGAAAAGACACAATTTAGAAGTCAGAAAGAAATAACATCAGAGGCGCTAGAGGTGCCAGTTACACTTAATGAACTGGAGTTGGCCATTTCAAAGCTGAAAATGTGGAAGTCACCAGGAGCAGATGGTATATCAAACGAAATGATCAGAAACTTAGGAAAACTAGCCAAAACAAAGCTTTTACAGATATTTAATGCTTGCTGGGCAACAGGGAATGTTCCACAGATCTGGAGAGAGGCAATTATGATACCCCTCAAAAAGCCTGGGAAAGACAGTTCTAATGCCTCCAACTACAGACCAATCAGCCTCACAAGTTGTCTCTGTAAAACAATGGAGCGCATCACCAACCTCAGACTACAGTGGTACATTGAAAGTGAAAACATCATTACAACACAGCAGGCGGGCTTTAGAAAGTTCTATTCTACGGAAGACCAGACAACATACCTCTCCCAAGAAATAGAGGATGCTTTTCAAGATAAGAAACTGGTATTCGCGGCATGGATAGATTTAAGGAAAGCTTTTGATAAGGTTTGGAAGGAGGGGCTTTTGAAGAAATTGAGAAACTATAAAATAAATGGAAAAATGTACAATTGGATTAAAGCATATCTACATAACAGAAGAGCCCGGGTACAGGTAGATGGTTTTAAAAGTAAAAAAGTTCTACTGAGACAAGGCGTCCCTCAAGGTGGTGTCCTGTCGCCCACACTTTTCCTTTTATTTATCAACGATCTGGTTGCTGAGATACCAAATGGAATCAAAATGGCAATGTATGCCGACGACCTGGTACTGTGGTGCACCAATGAACATGCAACGATAGCCACAAAAACACTACAGCGGGCTACAAATGCACTTGAGGCATGGGCCAATAGATGGTGTGTCAGTATCAACACAGAAAAATGTAGCACCACACTATTCACCCTCTCCCCAAAGCAAAAAGCCGGCACCATCAAAATAAACGAAATAACCCTGAGAGATGATAAAGAGCCCACATACCTAGGAGTCACATTTGATGACAGGTTGACATGGAGAAAACATATCAACAAGGCAGCAACCAAAGCCAGGAGGAAGACAGCAATACTAAGAAAACTAAGTGGAACCACATGGGGAGCAGATGGGAAAATACTCAATAAAGTATACAAGCAGAGCATACTTCCACACTTGGAATATGGGTCAACTGCATGGTGTTCAGCATCTAGTACCACATTAAAGGAGTTAGACAAAGTGCAAAATCAAGCGCTCAGAGTCATCACAGGAGGGATGAAATCAACCCCCATATTAGAAATAGAGAAAGCTGGAAAAACACAGGCACTGAGAGAACGCAGAGATACAAAGTTGCAAATACAAGCTGAAAAAGTTCCTCAGTATGCCAGATCACCCGATGGAAAATAGATTTAAGAACCTAGCCTTGGGGCGGTTAAAAAGAAGCAGCTTTATACACCAAGCAAAAAGAATATGTAGACAAACTCCTGACCTTCCAGAAATTGGCTGCCCACTTAAAAGTATTCCGGAACAAACCCCATGGAGAGAAAAATGTAAACTAACGGTACAAATCCAGACAAATGTGAAAGGGATATTTGACAAGAAAGAGCAAGATAGTGTACAACGCAAAATGGCCACCCTCAGTTATATTGATGAAGAATACCCACAAGAACAATGGGCTAGAGTCTATACAGATGGGTCCGCAGAAAGTGCAGTTAGAAATGGTGGTGCTGGAGTGTACATCGAATTCCTAGATGGTACTAGGGATAAGTCCAGCGTACCAACCGGGAAGTACTGCCATAACTACGATGCAGAAACCCAGGCTATTAAGATAGCTACAGAGAAACTGCTAAATACCAACTTTGGCTCACAGTATGTGGTAATGCTTACAGATGCTAAATCAGTACTTGAAGGACTCCAGTCTAGGAAACTACCAGAATTGCAAACACTGCTGACACAACTCAGCGTTCAGCGAAGAGTCGTAATGCAGTGGATACCGTCTCATTGTGGAGTGCCTGGAAATGAGAAAGCTGATCAACTGGCAGGGGAAGGTGCGAAAAAAGAGCAGCCAGATGTACCAGTCACATACCACCGAAAGAAAAGAATAATTAAATCGATCAGGAAACCACCAGCCCCAGCACAAGACGACTATTTTATTATGGACAGACCAGAACAAGTCATTATCTTCCGCCTCAGAACAGGGCACAACCGATTACGTAACCACATGTACACAAAATTCAAGATAGGTGTATCAGCCATGTGCACCTGTGGAAATGTGCCCCAGACCGCAGAGCATGTACTCCAGGACTGCACCGATTTTGACACATTAAGGCAAATCTTTTGGCCAGAAAGAACAACAGTGGAACGTAAACTCTATGGACCACTGAATGAACTAACAACGACAGTGAAATTTATACAAGAGACAAAACTGATGATATAGATAACTTATTTCAGGCGAACGAAAGAAGAAGAAGAAGTACTGTAAAATATCCTTGGAAATAAAGAGGGTCTGTGTGATTTGAGCCAGAAAATGATCATTCGTCGGTAAAACGTGTGCCTAGGCCCTAAGGGTCACTGTAAGGGTGTATAAGCCCGATGCCAATAAGAACGGTGCTTATGTTAGTGTAGGAGTGCGTATGCCCGATACCAATGAAAACGGTGTTTATGGAAGTGTAAGGGTGCGTATGCCCGATACAAATGAAAACGATGCTTATGTAAGTGTAAGAGTACGTATGCAGAATACCAATGTAAACGGTGCTTATGTAAGTGTAAGGGTACGTATGCCTGATACCATTGAAAACGATGCTTATGTGAGTGTAAGGGCACGTATGCAGAATACCAATGAAAACGGTGCTTATATAAGTGTAAGGGTGCATATGTCCGAATAGCAATGAGATGGGTGCTTTTTGACATGTCGTTTACCAAGTGATCCATAAACAGTTGGTGCAGTGGTCGTCCTAACGCCTGTGCCGGCTGGTAACTTGCCCAGTTGCGCAACAAGTAAGAAAAAAGAAATAAGTTCCATTTATACGTCTTAGGCACATCGGGCATACGGGAAGAGCACTCATATTTTTACAGACCAATCGGCACTAGGTGGGTATTGTGGTCAGCACTACACCGGCCGTCTTTACTTCCCCAGGACATACATCCTAGTACCCATTCTAGGTTGGGTCGACTTGCGACGCCCTATACCATGAAAAAAATCCATGCAGCCAGTAGTGGGTTTCGATCCCGGTACGTTGGAATTACGAGTCGGACTCGTAAGGCCTAAGCCACGGACGCCGCGTGTATATCAACTGAGCAGTTGGAAACTGCAGCGCTGTTCGGCTAGACTTCCGTCTTGGGTTTAAATCCGCATACAGTCATAATTTTTTTTTTCAACATGATCTTAAATGGTTACTAGGTTAGGTCATGGGAAGTAAAGGCGGCTGATGGGACACTGATCACGTTACCCTTTATTAGTCAATAAAACTATGAGTCTAGCTTCATATGCTAAATACCCACTGTCGTCTAAGGGGACCTCAAATTACAAATGAACGGTTAAAGAGGCCCCAGCACACTGGTTTTCACAGGGGCCCATAATGCTGTTAAGACGGCTGTGTATTGATGACTGGCAAAAAGTATATCCTGCTTCTTGATTACAATTCAGGCAAATAATAAAAGTCAACCAATATTATTTAGTCCATTTACTTCTTCTTTCGTTTGCTTGAAATAATTTATCAGTATCTGCAGTTCTGTCTCTAGTATAAACTTCACTGTCTGTTGTAATTCAATTAGCGACCCGTAAAGTTTGGCTTGCATCTGTGTTTCTCTTGGCGACAAGTTTGTCCTTGATATGTTGTGTTACGGACAGTCTTGGGAGACGTGATATATCGTCTCATGTATTCGTTATTTAGCAGACCCTTTGCAAAATATCGCCGCAGTCAGCGCATGCAAGAAAGCCTCTCGAGTCCCCTCAAGAGATCCCCTACTGATTATTTCTGTGTATTAAGAACAACACAAAAGAAACCGTCCAATCAACTCTCATCCTCAAAGGTTGTGTTGTATTCTAGACACAGCATTTAGGGAACTTATCTTGGGTAATATAGATAGATGTCTGTAACCTATGGTGCCATTTCAATGGTTTGAGACGAATTCTGTGCATATTCCATAGTTGTGTCGTTCAATATGTAATACAGACATGGCTCATGAATACATCTTTAGTTAGGGGATGACTAGTTACCCATGCGTCTTAGTACACATGCTTCTGCAGCGAGGCGCAATCGTCATTTGGAAAAGACCTGTTCGCTTCCTTATCGCTCTCGATTTTGCTGTTGTCTAGTTTGCTATCTTCCTTTTTTTCCTTGAGTGCCTATCATTATCTGTTTATTTATTATATCTCTACAGCCTCAAGGAATCCTCATCTGTTTTTTTGTCTTGCTCCCATGCCACCTGCCCAGCCTCACGACCTTTCATCCCACGGAGTCATTGATATCCTCTGTTTACCATCGTTTTAGTCCACTACAAATTCTCTTCCAGGAACTATACCATATATTTCTGTCCTAGAAACGCCAAGACGTTTAATATGTCCGAAGAATGGCAGTTTACGATAAACCATGCTGTTTATGACTCCTACCCCTTCATTTTTACATCGTTAAGAAAAAGGAGCGGCGTCCGTGACTTAGGCGTTGCTAGTCCGACTCGTAATACCAACGTACCGTGATAGAAACCCACTGCTGGTTGCGTGGATTTTTATCATGGTATAGGGCGTCGCAGCTCGACCCAGCCTAAAATGGGTACCATGATGGCTGTACTGGGGAAGCAAAGACAGCCGGCGTAATGCTACCCACATTACCCACCCAGTACCGATTGGTCTTTAAAAATATGAGTGAAGCAATAATTCTTCTTTCGCTCTAAGTTATCAGGACTCTCCGCAAGAGCTTACAACAGTGAACAAAGAAGAAGAATCATATATTAGTCATCCCCATGTGGAATGCAATTTTCAGTTTTCTTGAAGCCCCACACTGGCTTTTCCAGGGGGCCCTAAATATAGCCGGGCCATAAATATGGCCTAACGGCTAAGCGGGATTTCGGGGACCTCTCCACGGGTGATCCTCATCCGTATGGTAGCACTTAGTGGCACCTGGTGTTGATCGCTTATGTGATGTACTGGGTGGGTACAACTTACATGCATATTTACATACAGAAGAAGAAGGAGAACGGAATGAGTAATTATTGTCGCTTTATTACCAGAGAGTATTCATTACTGCTATAAAGTTCTGTGATTATATTATTATTCTTTTACCAGTTTATATAGCACTTTAAATGACAGCATTCAGACATTATTTTTTAATGGGTAACTAAAGAGAACACTCTAAACACTTGCCTGTAGGTGTGTAGAAATTGAGACTTCTATTTATGTGATCCTGTGCAAATTGCTTGAACAATAAATTGAAACTCCTTGCCCACCCTCTTTTGCTGCTGCGTCTACTACTACAAACTACCACCACCACTACTTCTACTAGTAATGCTACTCTACTACTTTTACTGCTACTGCTACTTCAATTACTACTACAATTACTATTGCTACTACTACTGCTGCTACTACTACTATTACTACTACTACTTCTAATACTACTACTACCACCACCATTACAAAAACAACTACTAAAACAAAACACATAACACTGGTACTACTACATTCATTGGAGAGCCGCCATGGTGTAGCGGCTGGATGTTCGCCTGGGGATCGGAAGGTTGTGGGTTTAAGTTCTGACGGAGCCAGACTTTTTTTTTTTTCGAAAATCCCCTTAGCTTCCTGGTTGACCCGACCCAGCCTTTAGTGGGTATCAGATATAGTCATTAAAAATAAAACAGACCGGGGTCTTGTTGACCTCATCACCCACCGAGTGTCGACTGGTCTATAAAATATAGGTCTAGCCCAGCGATTCTCAGCCTGTGTGTCGGGCCCTTTTTTTGCGTTGAACGATCCTTTTATAGGGGTCGCTTGAGACCACTGGAAAACACACATTTATTGAAGTTATGAAGTAACAACGAAAATAATTATATGGCTGGGGGTCGCCACAACATGAGGAACTGTATTAAAAAGTCCCGGCTTTAGGAAGCTTGAGAACCACTGGTCTAGCCCTATATGCCCAATAAAATTGAGCTCCTAGAAAGAGGTCCTTTACTTCACTACAGTTACTGTTATCATAAACACGTCTAATACTGATACCATTTTCACTCTTACACTTTTACCATTATTACTTTTGTGACCTACTACGACTATTCAGTGTCTATTTCTTATGTTTTCAGCAAGTTTTCATAGTTTCGGACACAGCTTATTCGAAATCAGCGGCCGGTGATTTAGCAGCAGACCGCTCTGTCTTGATTTAGACAACGGTATGAGTGTCGAGCTATTCATGAAGCAACGGCAGACTACTGAATGTAAATAAGTGCCTATTAAATTTACGATTACTGCACAAATGCTTGGGGAGGTTAGCGACAAATTATAAGAGGTATGCAACAATGTATTTTTAATGAAAACGATCCATCGATGGGTTTGTCTTCTCTGCGATGCTACCTGTAGGTTTACAGGACGTTGCAGAACCAACCCCAGCATTTATTGGCCGTTGTGGTTATTCTAGGCAAATTTACGTCCAGTAGTTTGTCATTGCTCTCAGGACGGTCGGCTTCTTGATACCACTGTCTAAACCAACGCAGGGCGCAAAGCCCGCAGCTGGGATCGAACCCGGCACCCTGGCAATACGAAGTGCATTGGCAACGCCTAAGCCACAGACAGGTTTAGCACCTTTGAATTTAAATATAAAAAACAACAACCTAAGTTCTAGATGATAGACAAAACGATATAATAAACATACCCTGTTCAGCGTTTAAAGGTTATAATAATTCAACACATCAAAGCTATACCAGGAGTCACCGTGCTGTTGTAGCTAGACATTCGCCTGTACATCCGAAGGTGGTGGATTCACGTCCTGATGGAGCTGGGCGATTATGTTCGAAAATTACTTGGGCTGTTAGTTCGACCCAGCCTTAAATTGGTAGAAGGTAAAGTCTAGGGAAGTAAAGGCAGCCGCCATGATGTTGACCACATCACCCACTGAGTACCGATATGGGCCTATGATAAAAATGTCTAGCCTTTGAGTCGAATACGCAGGAATGCATGGAAAAGGGTCCTTTACTTTACTTAACGGCTACACAACCCTTATGTAACCTGCAGTACTTTGCGGATTAGGACATTTCAATGTAATGGATTAAAAGTGAGTTGAAAATAGATATTATTGTACTGGTGTTTGTAAATGGATTTGGAATCTCGCTACAGGCAGGTTGCTTACCCGCTAGGCATTGTACACAGTGCAAAACACATAGGCAACAGCTACTACCCCTATAATGTTTATTGTTTCCTTGTGTTTTAGTTGCCACTATTTTCTGCTAGCATGTACTACCACAACAATAAGTGTTAATATCGAGATCTCTGTCTCGTAAGACTAAGATCACAATAAATGAATTGCTGTTAATACAAGTTATTTTGTATGGCTCTGAAACTTGAAGCTCAACCAAAAGAAATGAAGCCTTACGACAAATTTAGTACGAATCTGTTGCAAACAGCGGGGAATGGAGATTGAAAAACAATAACTGAGTTCATAATATGTGGAAATCACCACTGATTATTGGTATCATAAGGGCTAATGACTGGGCATTTTCAGAGAACGTCATACGACGGAGAGGTAAAGAGTGTGTACATACCTGAATGTACACACACTTCACAATCTCACACACTCATAGACTCGTACATGCATTAGCGACATAAAAAAATACGTTATCAGGGTGGGATTTATTATCGTCCCCCTTTTTGAGGTTGTATGTACTATTATTATACCCATTTCGGGATGTAATTTATTATTATCCCCATTATCGGGATGCAATTTATTTTTATCCCCATTATTGTGATGTGATTTATTATTATCTCCATTATCGGGATGTAATTTACTATTATCCCCATTATCAGGATGTAATGTACTATTATTCCCATGATCGGGATGTGATTTATTTTTATCCCCATAATCGGGATGTGAATTATTGTTATCCCCATTATCGGGATGTGACGTACTATTATCTACATTTTCGGGATAGGATTTGCTATTATCCTCCTTAAGGAATATGATTCATCTATTCTTACACTTATCTAAAAAAACGGAGCAACTACAAACATGTAGATATTCTCACCTGAACATCAAAAGGAAAGTCATCCAGTTCAAGGTTCTCCATGAAGGTGCCCCTGACAGTTCTCTTCTCCGACATAAAGGCCTCGCCCTTGTCGTTGAAGACAACCCGGTATCTGAACATCTCCTTGGGGTCGCCATAGCTGTTTTCTATATACAGTTTGGGGTTCCAGTATTTCTTGATGTCCGTGACGTCACCAGACTGAAAAATGAACATTGTTTCGTAAATGTCCAGGTAGGTAGTAACTAATTTTATGAACACAGAATCGTAGATGCTCGTAGCTGTGGGCTCAGGCCCTTTAAGCACCTCCCAAAAATAATTTGGGAGGGGTGAGTGCTCAACCCTCCTCCCCATCCCCCTCTCCCCCGCACCCGACAATTTTGTAAGATGACTAATATGACCTTTTCAACTATGCGTATAAATATTATGTGATCAAATTTGTTTAAAAATTTCACATTTGTTCCAGTGTAGTATTATATTTATGCTGCATTTAGCCTGTTAATAATAATAATAATAATAATAATAATAGTTACATTAATAATATGATAATAATAATAATACGCTGTACGGACTGGGCTTGTGGATAATGAGAAATCTCTGACACTAACACGATGGTGTGACATGGGAGTACAGCATGGTGAAGCCCGCCTATACAGTTGGTAAAAGTACCATGTAGTGGCTGCTGCATTGTGAGACTCACCACAAATGGGAATTCCTAATGTGCATTGAATGACTTTCTACCCCACCAGGACATCACACAAGCGATAAACAAAGTGCCACCATGCGGATGAGGGTCGCCGTGGAGAGGTCCCAGAAACCGCGTTCAGACATTTGGCCATATTTATGGCCTGCCTATATTGCGACCCCTGGCAAAAGCCAGATTGGGGCTTCAAATAACGAAAAATTACGTCCTAAAAAGGACGTATGAGATTACCTAATGTGCATTGACGTCGATCGGTTTATAAAGCGGATCAACATCACGGCACAAGGGTCGTTACCACAAAGTGGTCAGTTCTATTTCTAACTTTAGAAGAATCTCAGCGCAGTGCACGAACTCCGTAGCACCGGCGAGAATCCTGAAATACTTTAGGTAGAATTTTAACTCACAATTGAAATACTTAAGGTAGGTTTTTTAATTCCCAATTTTATCCGGGCAGCGCCGTTAGGCTACTCTTTTCGATTTCCTCTAAGGGATTTTGTTACGTGCACAGCAATACACACGGGCGTCTCATCTTACTACTCAGAGATAAGGGAAAATTACTAGAACTCCACGTGAAGAAAATTCCAGCCTTCATAGGGCCTGAACCCGGGACCTCCAGCATTCGAGGCGGACGCCATGCCTCGACACCACTTATCAACCCCCCCCCTCTCCCCCCCCCCCCCAACTGTCACAACATAGCATAATAATAATAATAACAATGTGCTGATGTGTATACAATGCACAACTGCAGAACAACAACGGTAAGAATGGTGATCCTTTTTATCCATAGCGCTAAGCCTGGTTAGTAAGGTAGAGACGATCTGACAACCCATGCAGCAAGAACATGTCTCAAATCTGTCTCGTTTACTCTGATGGGAAAGAAAGGTGAACCCAATATTTTGGAACACAGCATGCCGCAGAAGCTGCCGCATCACATGTTAGTACTCTGTTGGCCTCTCAGAGCTTCAAGCCGATCAAGGGTTATTGTCTGGTGTGGCATGCAAACCCCCGCCCCCCCCCACCCCCACCACACATATATAATTTATATATATATATATATATATATATATATATATATATATATATATATATATATATATATATGTGTGTGTGTGTGTGTGTGTGTGTGTGTGTGTGTGTGATGTAAGTTTTAGAAAGAGAGTGTATGTGACAGACAGCCAGCCAGCCAGCCAGCCAGACAGACAGACAGACAGACAGAGATAGACAGACAGACAGACAGACAGACAGACAGAGATAGACAGACAGAAATAGACAGACAGACAGAGATAGACAGACAGACAGACAGAGACAGACAGACAGACAGACAGACAGACAGACAGACAGACAGACAGACAGACAGACAGACAGACAGACAGACAGACAGACAGACAGACAGACAGACAGACAGACAGACAGACCGACAGATCGCTAGATCGCTAGATCAATTAGATCAATTAGATAGATAGATAGATAGATAGATAGATAGATAGATAGATAGATAGATAGATAGATAGATAGATAGATAGATAGATAGATAGATAGATAGATAGATAGATAGATAGATAGATAGATAGATAGATAGATAGATAGATAGATAGATAGATAGATAGATAGATAGATAGATAGATAGATAGATAGATAGATAGATAGATAGATAGATAGATAGATAGATAGATAGATAGATAGATAGATAGATAGATAGATAGATAGATAGATAGATAGATAGATAGATAGATAGATAGATAGATAGATAGATAGATAGATAGATAGATAGATAGATAGATAGATAGATAGATAGATAGATAGATAGATAGATAGATAGATAGATAGATAGATAGATAGATAGATAGATAGATAGATAGATAGATAGATAGATAGATAGATAGATAGATAGATAGATAGATAGATAGATAGATAGATAGATAGATAGATAGATAGATAGATAGATAGATAGATAGATAGATAGATAGATAGATAGATAGATAGATAGATAGATAGATAGATAGATAGATAGATAGATAGATAGATAGATAGATAGATAGATAGATAGATAGATAGATAGATAGATAGATAGATAGATAGATAGATAGATAGATAGATAGATAGATAGATAGATAGATAGATAGATAGATAGATAGATAGATAGATAGATAGATAGATAGATAGATAGATAGATAGATAGATAGATAGATAGGGGACAAATGAAAGAAACGAAGACATCGCTAGAAGGAAAGGGAAAAAGGAGGGGGGGGGGGGGCTGATAAGACGGAGAGATGAATCAAAATTGTATAATGCAATGAAACAAAGAAAAAAAAAAGACTGGCGGCTAGAGAAAATAGAAAGACTAACAGTATGTCGGCGGAGATATTATCCGAACTACTGAATGGTGTTTACAACAATAGGTATAAATCTAGGGATAAACTAGCAATCTATATTTACAGCCCTGTTACATGTCAAGCATACAATGTTTTGAGTCTCTGAGGCGTTGAGGCTGACGCATATCAGTTTTATGTTCGTGACAGGGCACACAGGTGTGCAAGAAAATGAGCAAACGTATAGGATTGCAGGTAAACCTACGGGGGGGGGGGGGGGGGAAGGGGAGAGCTGTGTAGTCTCGAGGCATGGCGTCGATCAAGAGTGCTAGAGGTCCCGGGTTCAGGCCCCGGTGAAGGTTGGGATTTTTTTTTTCATGTGGACTTGTAGTAATTTCTCTGGTCTCTGGGTAGTAAGATCAGACTCCCGTGTGTATTGTTGCGCACGTAAAAAAATCCCGTAACAGTAGGAATTTGGAAAGAGTAACCTCACTGCCCTGATGCGACAAAATGTGGAGTTAAAAATATACCCATAATATTTTAGAATCCTTACCGGTGCGCAGTTTCTTCGGACTCAGGCTTGAGTTAGAAATAGAACGGGGAACGTATGGGTCACTGCTCTTGTGTCATAATGCTGATCTGTTGTTAAAACATCAGACATTAAACATCAAACCAACCGTGGCAGGCGGCCGTGCCATGGACCACTACGATATACTGAATGCTCTACAAGAAGTGAGACGTTTGCTAGAATCAAGTGAGGACTGTGAATCTGCAACCATGACCAGACTGCCAGAACAGCATGTTACAAGGAGTGTGACCAGACAAGAGCTATATGCAGGTAGTCCGAAAAGAATAAGAAAAGCAACAGTGAACTGGTGTCATCAGCAGCCTCACACTGAGGGATTTCTAACTACATTAAAGTGTACACCCGGAAATTATAATATAAACAGTCTTATTAACCATACAAATACTATAGTACGTTCCAAAAACCTTGCCGAACTTCAAAAATCTGTAACTCATTAACCGTTCTGTGTAAGTTAATGAAATTTAGCATGCAAAGTGATCTGAAAAGAAAGTACACTACTGAGGAGGGGGGGGGGGGGAAAGAGAGAAAGAAAGTGAGAGAGAGAGACATTGAGAGAGAAACAAAGCGAGAGAGAGAGAACAAGTGAGAGAGAAAGAGAGAGAAATGCATAGCTACCGAATGGAATAAAATATTTCATAATTTTGACATTTAAAATGTTATTAATTTAATGTGTGAAATTGTTAAAATTACACACTAGAATACCTTAGAATACCCCCAGTCAACTGACATCTTGTTGGCATCTGGCCATCGATAGAATTTAGGTGTAAGGGCTTACCGGTCAACTAATAAAAACGCTCCAATGGATAACTGCGTGTCCTGTTCTCAACAGTATAAAACTTTGTAAATGACGTTTTATTGCAGATTTTCTATTTACTCAAAATAGGGTGCGGGTAGTGTGAGGGTAAGGTGCGGGTTCATCCCAGGACATTCTCTTGTAAGGATTATAGACCGGGTCGACCTCAAAAACAAAAACAATAATTAAAATTTAGCTTCGATAAGGATTCGAAAAAAAAAAAAAAAAACCTGTGGGCTGACTGCACAGCTCTGGCCACTGCTCTATCAAGAAATCAAGTAGTGTACTGATCCAGCTCATGAATGAAAGCTTGCTTTCTTGCAGTTTGTCCCCTCCAGGACTGCAGTTTACAGGATTACCACCTCAAGGATAAGAATCCTAATTTTACAAATCCCGGTAAGCCCTGTTTACCGGTAAGGATAAATTGAGGCCCCGACAGTTACAAAGTAAACGTCTGCAGTCTTAACCAGGTAGGGATATCAACCAAAATTACATAACATCGATATTACATGAATGAGGAAAGTAGTAAATATTTAATGGATACATTCAATACAGGCAAGAGAAACAAAGGGTAAGTATACACTCGTAGTTATGTAAGACAAAGAAATCCCATCGCGAGGATACGCTGACAGAGAATCTCCAAATAAGCACTATAATGGGAAACAAAATTTATAAAAAATACTTTTAATGGAGGTTGATGAAAGAGGTCAATGCTAGAGTGAATTCCATTCCGTATTCGAAAATATTGCGCAGGATAGAACAGAATGAAGGAATCCGACTGCGATACCTGTGTGACATGTAAATGGCCCAACAGGATGACGAAGGTGTAAGGATGGTGTTTGTATTTTACCAAACACATTCTTTCTCCTATAAATAGATTTCTCTTTTACAAGCACGCTGGGGAATGGCTAGTCTTAACCGAGACATATGAAAAGAGACGACTAGTCATCACAGAGGACTCAAGTTCTACTGCTTGCATTGACATCAGTGAACCAGATCTGACAAAAAACTGTTACTGCACCTGCATACAAGTGGTTGCCCACAAAACAGGTTATGTATACATGCAGTCTGACTGAGAAGCTAAGGATCGATTTGGGAAGGAAAGTCCCAACTGAACTCTTTGGGTCCTAAAACATATTGTTATGTGTGCCTAAGGGTGTTAGAAGGGATATGAATCAAGTATGAGAGTGTTATTGTTACGGATGAAGAAACATATTTAATGTGTTGCTTACAAAAATAAGCTGCTAGGTTTGCACAGCGTGCTCTCGCAAAACATAAATCACATCTTGCTATGACTGGTAAATATGATGATGTTGGCTCTCATATTTTGCTTTACTTGGGACCAAAAGAGCTTTTCTTTGGGGAGAGGGGAAAAAGGGGGGGGGGGGGGGGGGGGGGGGGGTTAGAACACCTCGTAGGTTTTAGTCAAACTGACTGAATGAGTAAATATCGCTTTGCTGTAAACCACAAAACATGCATTTTTTTAAAGCAAGAATCTCAAAAGTACAAATGTATCTCTCAAGTTTTATTCATATCAGAATAATTGTAATTTTATTTCAATTCAATGTAAATGCAATCTGAAATTATTCCCTGACTGGGTGATTTGTAATGCCATACGTTCTTCCAGTACTAAAAATCTTAGAGCAGACTTGCTTGTTTTTTTCCCCTGCTGTCTAACTTATGTCAACGAATCTTTTGTTGTTATTGTCCACAGTTAGAGATTAGTGATGTGGAAGTAAAGAGAAAAGTAACAGACTACACAGCACAGCAGAAATGGTGGGACTGAGAATAAATACAAAGAAAACTAAGATCATGACAAACAGTCCAAACCAACAACCAGTGACCATAAGTAACGAATCACTTGAAAATGTGTGGTGTCCCTACTGGGAGGGACAGAGGAAGACATACAGTCACACCTAAACAAAGCTAGAGCTGCTTTTGGAAGGATGAAGCAAATCTGGAAATCCAACAGTTACTGCAGAGGAACAAAACTACGACTCTACAAGAGCATCATTTTGCCAATTCTTCTTAATGGAGCAGAATGCTGGAGAATGACCAAAAAGAACGTACATAAGCTGTCCACCTTCCACCACACATGTCTAAGTAGAATTATAAAAGTTTTCTGACCGGATACAATCTCAAACACTAAACTACTTCAAGTTGCAAACCAAGAAACTCTAGACAGTATGATAATCAAGAGAAAATGGAAATGGCTTGGCCACGTTATAAGAATGAATCCTGATATACCTGCAAAATCAGCTCTCACATGGATACCAGAGGGAAAGAGAACAAAGGGGCGTCCAAAAACAACATGGAGACGAACGATGGAAAGTGACCTGAGTGTGGCATCTTTGACATGGAAAACTGCATTGAAGATTGCACAGGACAGGAAAGCATGGAAAGTCCTCTCTAAAGCCTCATGTGCCACTAGGCATAACGAGAACTGATGATGATGATGTGGAAGTAAACCATAATGAGACAGGGTGAGCGACATTGAAAGAATTATCGTAACAAAGAGAAAGAGAAAGAGAGAGAGAGAGGGGGGAGCGAGAGCGAGAGAGAGAGAGAGAGAGAGAGAGAGAGAGAGAGAGAGAGAGAGAGAGAGAGAGAGAGAGAGAGAGAGAGAGAGAAAAGAAAGGACTAACATAGAAAAATATAAGGAAAAAAAAATACCTCGCTTATTTTCCCATCTAATGTTGGCTCCCGCCATCTTGCTCTGACGATGACGTCCGCCGTATATTGTTCTTTAAGTGTGTCGATCTCTCCGACCTTGAAAAACTGGACACAAACTTGCACTTTGATCTGAAGAAGACATAACGACTGAAATTTAGTGGTCGAGTTAGTTACCACGGTGTTAATCTTGCCACCTACTGATAAATGGCAAGGGTAATGTTGTTAGTTACACTATAATTACATGAACTATAGCAACGAATACACAGTTTAAGGCTATGATAATGTAACTGATTGCAACGTTGACCCTTTTCCGTCTTTCCAGACGATATTGTTAAAGTGTGTTGTGGGGAGTCAAGAGAATCAGATCCATGACAAAGGCAAGTGTGACTAGTAAGACCCGTTCGTGTTAGAAAACATCTTCTACGATTTGAGCGTTGGATTTCAGGATCATCGTTACTACCGCATGAATCTAACGTGCTTCTTCTCCGAAGTTCAGCTCTTAAAACCTGTCTGCAGTTATTTTCCGCTTTTTCGCGATTCCCTTCCTCACTTCACCCATCCATGCAACACGACCCATTGTATAGTGTTCGAACACATCTACCTAAATACAAGTATCAGTCATGTCCCTCTTGCATGCATTTTTATTATCGCACTAGAGGCCGACCTCAAAATTTACCCATCAGTAATTTACCACAGAGGATGCTCCTAGGGCAAGACTATTCATGAAGCGGCCCGCGGGCAAAATCTGGCCCGCGGAGATCTAGCAAGCGGCACGCGGATCATTGACAGTCGTGTTAATCTTTCGTTACTGCCACTCTGGAATCTGGCCAGTGACGATCCCCATTTTCTGAATGTTGGCCCTAGAGTAATCTTAGTGTGTTCTAGTCATATGATCCTTCGAAGGCTGAGCACTAAGAAAACTGTAATACCTCTTCTTTCCAACACTTATGTGTGATCTTATCCTACCACTCAACACAAGGTTTCTTTTTAGACTTCGCAGGTGAAAACTGAGTTCTTTCTCCTGACACAGCTGTGACGGCAGAGTTTCACTTCCGTAAAGAGAGGGACTTTGAACGCAAACTCTGAGCACATTCTGCAGGCCTGACCACTAGACTATACTCACAGTCACGAAGAGAAATCTGGCCTCAAGGGCAATGTGTACAGAGCAAGCTACGGGGAACCACGAGAGACCTGCAAATGATTGGCATATTCATTTTGCCAGCCCATTTAGCGATCTGAGAACTGAGAAGAAAAGGAAGAAAACCTAATAGTCAAGATTTTAGTTTCGACCGTGGAATCTGTTCTCCGAACCCCCCGCCCCCATCCCCCTCCACCACTCGCCCCATTCCACCACACCCCCCTCCCCCTCCCCAGCTATTAGCAAAAACAACAGACAATGTAATAGTTGCATTAGCAATAACATAGATGATGTGAACAATTGCATAGCCATATGGGGGGAATAATATGGATCATTGCAGTCAATAAAAGTACCTGTGAATATTTACAAGTCAATATAAGCATAGTTTGGATAATTTCTGACAGTACAAATAAAATGTGGATACTTACAGAGTCATTAAAAGTATAAATGGAAAACTAGAGTCACAAAAGAATAATTTTGGATAATTGAAGAGAGAGAAATAGAGAGAGAGAGAGAGAGAGAGAGAGAGAGAGAGAGAGAGAGAGAGAGAGAGAGAGAGAGAGAGAGAGAGGGGTACAATATGGAAAACAAGAGTCACAAAATAATAATTTGGATAATTGAAGAGAGGGAGAGAGAGAGATAGAGAGAGAGAGAGAGAGAGAGAGAGAGAAGAGAGAGAGAGAGGTAGAGAGAGAGCGAGAGAGAGGAGAAAGAGGACAATATTCAAAAAGATCATTTGATAACTGAAAAGAAAGAAAGAGAGAGAGAAAGAGAGAGAAAAAGAGAGAGAGACAGAGAGAGAGAGAGAGAGAGAGAGAGAGAGGTATATGCGGATAATTATACAGTCAATAACGATACTGTTGACGCTAACAGAGTAAATAATGTGTGCGGATAATTACTCGTAGTGAGCAAAAGTATGTAGGATAATTATAGACTCATAAAAAGTATTATTGCTGTTGAACAGAGGGAAATGAAATTATACTGCTGTTAATTAGAGGGAAATGAAATTATACTGCTATTAATTAGAGGGAAATGAAAGTATATTGCTGTTAATTAGAGGGAAATGAAAGTATATTGCTGTTAATTAGAGGGAAATGAAAGTATATTGCTGTTAATTAGAGGGAAATGAAAGTATACTGCTGTTAATTAGAGAGTCATTGGCATTTTTTTAAAAGTCGCATTGTATATTGACGGGCAGTTTGAATGACAATTTTTGAATGTCAATAACAATATAAGTAAAAAAAAAAAATTAAAGATCCCTTTCCACGCCTTTGGGCGTATCGGGCATATGGGAAGAGCGCCCACATTTGTTCAGACCATCAGCACTCTGTGGGTAATGTGGTCAGCTTTACGCCCATTTACAATATAATGTGGAAATTTGTCTTCTGCCTTCCTAGCCCCCAATGGAGCATAAGCCCTCAATCAATTCACGCCAAGTCGTTCTAATCTTTTTCTATCGCCAAGCAGCTCTACCCATGTCCTCCTCATCTTTTAACAGCTCCCTTTTCTATGTTTTTTTGCGAGGGGAGTGGGGGGGGGGGGTTCTTTATTTCTATGACCCTGTGGGTTCCAGTGCAAAGATATTCTAGTTATATTCTTCTCCGGTTTTATCAGTGTGTGTACTATCCAGCACCAGCAGTTTTTTTTTTTTACAACTCTTGGTCCGCTGGAGCTTGCTTAGTTCTCTCCCAAAGTTCTACATTAGTGATTCTATCATACCATTTAGTTCCCCTGTTCTGCGCAGGCACCAGTTAATGAAGGTCTGTAGTTTATTAGTAATTACCTTAGTTGTTCTCCATGTTTCTGCCCCATACAAAAGTACTGATTTGACATTAGAATTAAAAATTTTAAGCTTTGTATTTCTTTTAATTTGTTTTGACCTTTACAAATTCCCTAATGCTTTGAAGCTCCTCTTGCTTTATGTGTTCTTATTTCAATATCTCTATCAGTTTCCCTCATCGTTATCTACATTACTGCACAAAAAGGTGTACGACTCCACGTCTTAGAGTGCGATTGCATTAAGAGAAACCACAGTACTATTTGCCTGATTCATTCTCTTTATCTTTGTCTTTCCTTTGTGGATTTTCATAACTAGCTGCTGTGATCTCGCATCAAATATCTTTAATTTATCATGCTTATGATTCCGTGAATGGGACAGAAGAGAAATATCATCAGCAAAGTCCAGATCATCAAGCTGTTTTTTAGGCGTTCACTGAATTCCATTTTTTGTGTTAGCAGTTACTGTCTTCATAATCAAGTATATTGCCAGTTAAACAAAAAGGATGGGCGACAGAAGACATCCCGGTCGCACACCTGTGTTTATTTCAAATGTATCTGTTAGCTTTCCTTCATGAAGAACTTGACATTTCATGTCTTTATGAGTTGCCTTTACTAAGTTAATAATTTTCTGTGGGATTCCATAGTGCCCCATCAATTTCCAGAGAGATTCTTTTATCAATGCTGTCAAATGCTTTTTCATAGTCTATGAATCCAATGTAATATAGTGAGTTCAGCTCAAAGCTTTGCTCTATTATTTTACGTAAAGTGATTATCATTGTGTCAGTTATAATATGATTAAAGTCATTCTGCCTGTAGCGAATGTAATGTGGATAATAACATTGTCAATAACAAGTATACTGGCGATGGCGATAGAACTAACAAACATTATTCTGCCTGTAGAGTATATAATGTGGAAAATAGCATTGTTAAAAATAAGT
Source organism: Candidula unifasciata (assembly GCA_905116865.2). Taxonomy (NCBI): domain Eukaryota; kingdom Metazoa; phylum Mollusca; class Gastropoda; order Stylommatophora; family Geomitridae; genus Candidula; species Candidula unifasciata. Next base: position 148,375 of record CAJHNH020001412.1, on the reverse strand, counting down.
ATACTGGTGATAATGATACGACTAATAAACATCTTATTCTGCATGTTTCCTTTAATCGGAGGGTTGCCACACTGAGTTGTAGTTTATAGCTAGGATACGATATCTGTTCATTTTGGACCAACATATCTAGTTTCAAAAAGCTCTTACGACATGGTTTGTATGGGGCAGGGGGTCTATTCCCCACCCCCCCCCCACCCTTCCCCTGGGTCCCAGAAGAAACACCATGAGACTTATACACACTGATAGTGAAAAAGCAATGAGTCAACAACTAAACTAACAAATGTCTCAAAGACTCAAGGACGGGTGAATTCACATTTTTGCTTGTGGCCTTAGATTTTATTAATAACGGTTACAGGTTCTGTAGCTCTCTAAAAGCGGAGAATGTCTTTGATATTCGACTAATGATGTGTTTACCCATAAAAATATAGACAATACAGTAACTGGCACACTAATGGAGAATGTTTAAAAATCAATATTTGTTACTCTGGCAAGTCGACCCAGCCTAACATGGGTACCAGGATGTATGTCATTGGAAAGTAAAGACGACTGACCACTTTACCCACCTATTTCCGATTGGTGTGTAAAAATATGGGTGCTCTTCCCACATGTCCGATGAGCCTAAAGACGTGAAAAGGGATCTTTATTTTACTATGCTAGAAAGTCAATGTCGGTTACTAAGCTAAAAAAAAAGTACTTTAAAACTGGGTTATGGTTACTGAGCTACAGGTTTGTAAAGCTGGTCATAACTTTTGGAACGGACTATACCTCTTTCACCCCATTTGTTGCGTACACTGTAATATGTTCTAGCCACATATGATTTAGTCAGATCGGAGCACAACTGGTGATCTGCTCAAAAATATACCACCTGTCAATACTTTCTGTAAACTTGCCAGGCATCAGTTTTTAAACTCTAGGAAAAGCGGCTCTCGACCTTCCTAACGCGGCGACCCTTTAATACAGTTCCTCATGTTGTGATGACCCACCAATCATACAAAAATTTCCATTTCCACTTCGTAACTTTCTGAAAGTCTTTTGCGATCCCCGTGAAAGGGTCGTTTGACCCACAAAGGGGTCGCGTCCCACAAGCTGAGAACCGTTGCTCTAGGATGTCAGGTTAGTTTTTAATTCCTTAAAATGATGACTACATAATTCCGATTCGTTAATTTCGCACGGGGCAGCAACAACGGTTCGAAGCTAGCAACAAACTACGTGTTAATTTTATGATTCAACTGCATCAATGTTTTTTTTTTTTCTTGTTCTGCGTTCGCCCAGATTGTGTTGTGGTTAACAGGGTTGCGATATCTGCACCCCTTACCCCCCCCCCCCCCCCCCCCCCCCTCCATACGGCCGAAGACACAGGAAGACGAATCAAAGAATCCTTAGATCCACAATAAACAATCACCAGCGCAGCGATCAGCACGAGGTAAACCAAGCACCAGCAACAATCAGCAAAAACCCACAGATATCAGCACTAAGAGAACTGAACCATACCAGACCCAAAAACCCCAAGCATCACACCGGATTTAGGAAGCCAAGAACCGTAATATCAGGTGTGACTACACACCACAAATAAAAGGAAACCAATTAAGATAGCCAAGGAACCTTCCTTCATATAGCAGGCCTCCGGGCAACTGAAAATGGATCAAATTTGGAATTTTTGTTGGACAACTGGAATTGGACAATAAACAATATAATGCCACTTTTCTGGCTGACTTATGACAAACATAATTTACAGATCGCTCTGAAAACTATTATGTGTTTTTTATGAAAACGTTGAAGTAGAATAAGAGCTATGACTAGACACGGTTCTTCTTCTTCTTTCGTTCGCTTGACATACTCTACGTAATTATACCTGCAGTGTTGCTTCTAGTAGGAACTTCACTACCAGAAAAAAAATGCAGCCATTACCAGGAACTGAACATACACTCTTGTGTAGACCAGCGAATGTACCGTTTAACCTGCCACAACGGTTACAAACTATAAAACATATTAACAATATAAACCCTAAACACACACCCTATTAGGATCTGCCTCTCCCAGTGAGGCTCTGGTCATTCGATAGAAATCTGGTGTACTTCGATGGTCATCATCAGCCTTCCTAAAATCCATTAGAACAGTTGCCATCGCTAAGCCAGGTATACACAGCAACAGGGCCTGCAGTTTTCGAAGTAACTAGACGTTGGATTTGAGCCTCACCTTATGTATGCCTAATTTATTGGGCTAGCTTTTTGCTTTACGGTGGGCGTCAGTGATTTTTTTGGGGGGCTATTTACTTTACTCCCGACATCCGTGGTTGTAGAAGGTAATTTCTTTTTTTCTTCTTTCAGTGTCACAGTTGATTCGCCGAAACATTCGTTTGGGCGGGGTGGTTTAACAGACTGTTATATCAGGACAATCAGTATGACGAAGTAGACGGTGTCTACAGGTTGCTTTGTCAAGAGCACACTAGGTTAAGGTAAACAAGACATCCGGGATGTGTGTGATCGCGTGCGCGTGTGCGCATGTGTGTAGTTTACAAATAATTTGCAGACATCTTTGGACAAAGAAACTAAATTACTAGGCATAGTTAACGCATCCAAAATTAGTTGTTGTTTTTTTTTTTTTTTACTGAAGGAAGGAAAAAAAAACCTATAACCACGAAACCAGTGAAGAAAAAGAAAAAGAAAAAGAGAAAGAAGAAAAAGAAGTAGGAAGAGTAGAAAAAGAAGGAGGAAGAGTAGAAAGAGAAGGAGGAGAATATGGTATGGGATGATGAAGAGGAGAAGAGCAAAAAGAAGGAGAAAAAAAAGAAGAAGCAGCAGAAGCAGCAGCAGGAGACGAAGAAGAAGAAATAGAAAAAGAAGAAGAAGAAGAGAAGGAAAAAGAGCAATAACAAAAACAATAACCACAACAACAAAGAACACAAGAAAGACACAACAATAACAAGGCAAGAGTACAATAGATACTTTCAAAACACTAAAAACAAACATGTGGCTATTGAATAAGACTTATAGAATACTAACCCAAGAAACTACAACCATCATTTTGAATATTATATACCCAAAGAGAGCTGTATGTTAATACATAAAAAATAACATAAGATAACAGAGCGAATAAAAGTGTAAACACAGACACCAGTATTTGGCATTTCGGATGAGATATCAGAAAATACACTAAAATAGAATATGAGCACTGTAAAGAACTCTTTGTAGATATCGATGGATGATTTCCACTTATTCAACGTCAACAATGTGAGTACAGGGGTTCTCAGTTGTCTCGAGACATAGCGTCCTCCTCGAGTGCTGGAGGTCTCGGTTGAGGGCTAGGATGTTTCCATGTGGACTTCTAGTATTCCCTTGGTCTCTGGGTAGTAAGATCGGACGTCCGTGGGTACTATTGTGCACGTAAAAAAAAAGAAACTTTAGCAGTTGGAAATCCAAAAAAGTAGCCTAACAGCTTGAGTTAGACAGATTGAGTTAGACAGATTGAGTTAGACAGATTGAGTTAGACAGCTTGAGTTAGACAGCTTGAGTTAGACAGATTGAGTTAGACAGCTTGAGTTAGACAGCTTGAGTTAGACAGCTTGAGTTAGACAGCTTGAGTTAGACAGCTTGAGTTAGACAGCTTGAGTTAGACAGCTTGAGTTAGACAGCTTGAGTTAGGAGTAGAACGGAGTACATGTGGTGTCCTTTTCTTTGCCCATTACATCAAATTCAAAAGCCTTGATCTTTCTTTTCAGCGACGTCACACATATTGATTTTGCCACCAGAAAAACGCATGTTTAAATTTGTTTCATATAATAATAGGAAAGATTATTTGTCGCCTGTATGGCTTTGGTGCAGTGAAAGCGCTCCGAAATTCCGGAATACCAAGTCAAATTGCAGCTGCGAGCTTTTCGGCTGAAGCCCGCTTTGCGTAGATTTCGAAAACTTATATCGAGAGCCGCTCATGTGGAAAACTACTGAAAGTAGAACTAAGTAAAAAAAAAAAAAAAATAAACAGCCAAAATAATGTAGGTTTTTTTTTTTTTTTTTGCAACGACCTGCAACCTAAATACAACTAATTAGGAACTAGACTCAGAACTAATATATTGATTAGCTAGCGTACCAGCGACAACCTCAACTAGGCTACTCACTACATAACATACAAAATACCAAACCTACAAACACACCCTATTAGGATCAGTCTCCCCTAGTGACGCTCTGGTAAGTCGGTAGAAATTTGGCACACCGCGACTATCAGCCATTTTAGAATTCTAGTGAACCGGTTATCCCCACTAGCAAGGTCTAGCAAAAAACTAGAGACTGAAACTCCGAAGACGCGTAATCGTTGGATATACGTCTCTTTTATTCTGTGTGTAAATGTTACGTAAGAGGCGCGTAACGGTTAGTGAAGGCGTTACGTTTTATTAGCTTCTTCATGTTTCTTTTGAAAGTGGACATCCATGAATGACTTCCAATGTCGTTTTTTGATTCACACAAAAATTCCAATGTCAAAATGCCGGTATGAGCAGGCAGAGGTGCCGACACCAAATAAACATTGGGGTAATTTTTGGGGGGCGGGGGGGGGGGTGGTTAATTTATAAACTTGTCTAGGGTTTGGGGGCGCTCTCAACGGGCTAAACCTTACGTAAATGATAAATATTACTGATTGTTATTAACATTCTCATCATTTTCATAATTAATCATCATCATAAAGTCATCCTTATTTTTATTTGCTATATGGCAAATAAAAATAATAAAACATTTGAAATAGGAAATGTACAGATAAACTCTAAGAAAGGATCTCCTATACATGGTTAGAGAGGCTGCTTAATACCACCTTCCCCCGACCCCCCCCCCCCTCCCCCCCAAAAAAAAATCCAACACTCACTCCGCTGCAAAATTTTGTAGGAAAAAGGATGCTCTGCTCACCTCTAAAATGTATTAGGAGGGAGGAGGTGTCTCAACCACTGAATTTAAGGGTGGAGTCTCATACATTGTGTATGGGCGTTGTGGGAACCTCAAACCCTGTATGTGGGACGGGGGTGTCTCAATATGTCTGAACTCCCATGTTTCATCGCCCCTGGAGGCAGGCTGTAGGTGTGCACCGGGACCATGAGTGCAGTGAAGTGAGAAGGCGTCTACAGGTTGGTGAAAAAAAAAAGGTTACGCTATTTTAATTGTGTGGGAGAGATCTGGGATAGGCTTGAATTTAGGTGAACCCCTGAGGTCACTGAACAACACGCACACACACACACACACACACACAAACCCGCCCGCGCGCATACACACACATAAACACACCTAGATATGCACATACGTAAACAGGTGAGCAGGCCTTATGCTGACCACATTACCCACAGAGTGCCGATCGGTCTGTACAAAATATGGGACGCTCTGCCCATATACCCAATGCGCCGAAAGGCGTGAAAAGGGATCTTTACTTTACTTACACAGGTGAGCGTATAGCACAGAGGTTCTCAACATATGGTTATGAACACATTTTTGGTGTCGAACGAACGTTTCACAGGGGTCGCTAAAGACCATCGCAGAACAGAAATTTTTGAAGTTATGAAGTTGCAACAAAAATAACTTTATGGCTGGGAGTAACCACAACATGAGGAACTGTATTATTGGGTCGAGGTGTTGGGAAGGTTGACAGGAAATGGTTCTAGCAGTTACATCAAGGCGGTATACCACAGCACAGTAGTTCTCAGCCTTCTTCTTCTTCTTCATTATTTTAATTTTAATTTTTATTATTCACCGGCTGTTAACTTCAGCGGAGAGTTCTGGTTATTTGTCCACCCCAGACAGTATAATTGTTCTAGAACTGGAGTGTTTCTTGCGCATATATTTGTGCAGATCTGACTTATAGTATGCGCACTCTTGGTTCAATGTCTCTAAGGAGAGAGATTCACCCTGACTTTGAAGAAAGCCTTTAATTAGTCGACTCTTGCGACATGCTTGCTGGGGAGGCAGTAAGTCTTTTCTTGTTTTCCACACAATGGGGTATCCGAACCCACACGGGATCTCTCCGGTTCAATGTCATTGAATGTTTTTTAAAGAATGTCTTTCGCGTTTTAAAGCTCAGAGATAGATAGACGTAAAGTTTCAGGTAGCCTTCCTTAGCTCTGACTTTCCATTTCTAAGGATCCACAGTAGGCTAAAATTATGGAAATGCAGTCTGAAGAACAGTTATGGCAGGGTAGACCAAGTCCATAGCCTTGATTGTCAGTTGGTCTATGAGGAAATCTCCAACAGGCCGGCAGAAGAAAAAACATTGTTTTTCTAATCCGGCAGTTTCTGCGGCATGTCTTATTCCAAACGTATTGTTGTCACCATTCTTTTTAGGGAAACAAGGCAGGCCGAGCGAAGGATGAAGCTGCACATGGCAACACCTGACCTCTACTGCAATGCCTGGGGTTTGTGCTCTGGAGATGAGGACATGTATCTCTAGCTTTAAGTGGCGGTGATTCACAGACCTCTCTAAAGCACAGTAAAGCAGTCATCGATGAGCTTCGAGCAGAGTGGCAGTCTCACTTAGAAGGTCACGCGTAGTGAGCATACTTTGGATCCTATCTCCAGGCCATGCCGACATGGTGGGGAATGAACAGGCAGACAGACTGGCTGGATTTGCACCACTGGATGGTGAATCGATGCACGACAAGGTAGGTCCCTTTTGGAACAAGTAACCAATTCAGAAGAGAAACTGAATTATTATGACCTGGAAAGAATGATGCATGTGAATGTGACAGAGGGTCTGGCGGTTCACTGCACTCAGAGGAAAGGCAAGTCAGATCTATAACCAGACTACGACAGGCACCATCAATATCGGTACTCTGTTCTGACTGCTGAAGATAGTGACAGAGCATATATGGGAATTCATCGAGTGCTGTTATGTCAATTATTGACTCAACTCAACTCAATGACCATTAGTTCCATGATAACTCTCGTTCATGCGTGCTTTCAGAGACTTGTTAGTGACATTTAGCTGTTATGTAAACGACATTGGGCGTTAACATTTTTTCCCCTGCTGTCAGAGACTTTCTGTCTTTTACTAATAGTACACTTGAGTAGTAAGTCTGCCCGGGGCGCTAGCTCAGTTGGTTTAACCAGCTGCGAGGCTACCGGATGACAAGCTCCTTTGGGTCAGAGTTCAAGCTCGAAAGTAGGCAGAAAAACACTGTTTTCAAAGTTTACGGTTTCTATAACAGAATTAAGGCCTAAGGGTTGCGGCATCCGTAGTATAGAGCCAAAGGGTTCACATCTCATGGTTTCTGGTTTAAAAAATAAGAAAAGAATAGTCCATCAGTACAGCTGAAATTGACCTCTATTTATATTGTGTACAATTCTTTGTACAGAAAGCATATTTATGAGTAACTGCAGCTTGTAAATGTTTCAGCTCAGGCCAGAAATTTACCTAGAGTTAAAGTATGGGGATTAAATCAAAACCAACGAATATCATATTCTTAAATGAGAATAATGAATCTGATTGGTTTCAACGCAATTTCGTTAATCACCCCAATGGATTTTAATTCGGTACACAACATTAAGAAAGGTATGAAACGTTTACTAAAATGATCTCTCTCTCTCTCTCTCTCTCTCTCTCTCTCTCTCTCTCTCTCTCTCTCTCTCTCTCTCTCTCTCTCTCTCTTTCTCTCTCTCTCTACCTCTCTTTCCTTCTCTCTTTCTTTCTCTCTTTCTCTCTCTCTCTTTCACCCCCCCCCCCCCCCCAAGTACCGTTTTTTTTGTCATTCAATGCTTTCCAACCGCATCCGAAGCTGCTACCGCCCCCAGGAGCGTCACAGTACCCGTCCCCCTAACTCTTGCAGGGCTTTATTATAGCGCCATGTATATCGTCCATGGCCTAGGGCTTTTCTGGACGTGGACAATACGTGCCCGAGCGTCTGCTTCGCTCTGCGTAGAAGACATGACAGGTCGTTAGTCACACACTACTTGGCCATGTTGGCGCCAGTGGGTAACACATTATAGGCAGATCTTATGACAAAGCTAAATGCCAGAAAGAACTCTGGCTTAGTGCAACAATGCTCTAAAGATTATGGCAGCAGAAGACATGAAACAAAGAATTTGCAGTTCTACGGTCTGTTAATTTTTGTAAACTGGCTTTTGCTTCACGAACACTGGCTGTAAACTCTTGCGGAAACTTCTGGTAGTTCATCGACTTCTTTTGCATGTTTGCAGTTCTACGGTCTGTTAATTTGTGTAAACTGGCTTCTGCTTTGCTTCGTGAACACTGGCTGTAAACTCTTGCGGAAACTTCTGGTAGTTCATCGACTTATTTTGCATATTTGCAAAATAACGGTCTGTGTTAATTTTTGTAAACTGGCTTTTGCTTTGCTTCGCGAACACTGGCTGTAAACTCTTGCGGAAACTTCTGGTTGTTCATCCACTTCCTATGCATATTTACCAAATAATTCGCAATGGTAAGGAATTGATTTCATCCAACAAGATGAAACTGGACAAATTTGTTTGTGCTGTTTGTACCTTGAGGATACATATTTAGTAGTGCTGTAAGTACTGTTAAGAAATCTACTCTGGGTGAAAAAAGTATTGCACATATCAATTTCATACTAATTGTGCATGTTTACTAATTATTAAATAACAGTATAATTATATGTTGTAGTAGTCTACTAATAATAATAATAACCATCAATTATTTATATTTATGTTATGTATGATATGTGTATCTTTCATAGCAGTATTTGTATGCGCTAAATTTGATAAAGTACAAATGTCACCCCCGCTCCTCTGATGCAAGAATACCCTCTCAGAATCAAAGAGTTAGCACTGATATTTCTTTACTTTTGCTGGAAGAACTTTTAGTTTTCATCTAAACGTTATTGACGTTTATGTTCATGTTGATATAGGCAGATCTTCTGACAAAGCTAAATGCCAGAAAGAACTCTGGCTTAGCCATGTGGCGCCAGTGGGTAACACATTATAGGCAGATCTTCTGACAAAGCTAAATGCCAGAAAGAACTCTGGCTTAGTGCAACAATGCTCTAAAGATTATGGCGGCAAAAGACATGAAACAAAGAATGCTGTTCACAAAGTTTCAGTATGTGATAATGTCAGTGACATATTATGGACTTGGAAGGAATTCTTTCCACATCAAAGTTTCAGCTGATGAAACTTGAAGGCATACAGACGGAAGCCATGCGTGTAGTGTTGTGATATACAAGAGATTCTCCGGTAGTGTATATACGATAAATACTTGCACTGCATACTATTACAGACAGACAGGCTCAAAGTTCGGCAAGCAAAGTCATATCTCAGAGTAGCAGACAACAAACATCTATGGCATGAAGCCCCATGTAGAGATAAGATTTGCAGTCTGAAAATAGGTATATACTGGAAGGCGCAAGTAAAATAAAAAAAGAAATTGGCTATCCTGTCAACTACGACCGGTAGACAACAGTAAACGGCCGGTTAGTCGGAGTTCTGTCCCTTGGCTACAGTGCAATTACGGAGTGGAAAAGGCACGAATCACAACACAAAGTGACGTCGACATAGGAATGCTATAATTGGATGTTGAGACACACGGTGGAGTTGGGAGGACTTGATGCGACCGGCAGATCTGTCGTGGTCGAAGTAGATGAGAGCTACTTCTTCCGACGAAAGTATCAGCGCGGTCGCATCCGTCACGGTTGTTGGCGCCACTGCCACAAGCAGCACATTGTCGGCCATTATTTGGAACTCCTGTCTGAAAATTATCACATATAGCGGCCGTTATTATGGGTAACTACTCGACGTTACATGTCTTACTCTAACCTAAACCCTAACCCAAACCCTAACCCAAACTCTAACCCTAACCCTAAATCTAACCCTAACCCAAACCCTAACCCAAACCGTAACCGTATTATTATAGCAGGGCAGTGCACGCTGTCTATCGCCAACACACAATAATTGTGTCAATTGTTTCGTTTCCTCCTTTTCCACTCCGTAATTGCACTGTAGCCAAGGGACAGAACTCAGACTAACCGGCCGTCAACTGTTGTCTACCGGTCGTAGTTGACAGGAGAGCCAAGTGGATCAAAGTGTCCGAGCATGAATCAGACTTGTGTAGGGTTCTAATCACATTGGGTCGCGAGTACAGGGACAGGCCAGAGGGTGCTGCAAAATCAGAAGGTCAACAAATGATTCATGAAAATTCCCACCTAGGTTATGGAATTATTTCTATAGATGGCTCTGTGATGAGAGGCAGACGAAATTTATGGGAGTTCGTAGCAAACGCGAATGGACGTCGCTTAGTGCAACAAAATCTGGAATGTGATTCCACAACTCCTAGTATGAGAATAGAGGCGAAGGCAATCACTGCTGCTTTTTGCTAGCTTAAAAACCACCTATACACAGTAGTCGCAGTTGTAACTAACTCACAAAACATGTTCAGAAAGGTGGAGACAAGCACGCTTGTTGCAGAGTGGCAAGCGTAGCAGTTATGGTCCTTTGGGTATTTTGTCCAGGTAATGCCGGTGTGTTCAGAAACGGATAGGCAGACAGACTGACAGATGCTTAACACTCAAGGGGACGCCGAAACGAATATACAGTCAGACAATTACTCATGCCATTGGAACTGGAAATCTTTACTGTCGAAGATGGGACCAGGTCCTAGTGGCAGTGTCCGGGGAGCTGTGGGGTGGATGATTCCTAATTCAACATTCTACATGTAAATAATTTTCGCATTTTGTTGAAGAAACTTGTAGCTATTCTATTCTCCTTATCATTTCTATTTCGCATCTGCCATTGTCTTCTGGATTAAGTCAAGAACAAACAGCACTCCTTACAGATTTCCAGTTCTCAATATTGCCAGCAGCAGTCTGAGTTATGTCCCTCTTGCCTTCATCCGAGGAGTGTCGGCATGACTTTGCTGCAACAATCTCCCCAGTCTGAAAAATCTAGTTTTGCCGGATGCTTTGTTCATTCTGTCCAATTTTTTCGCAAAGTGCTAAAGCGAAAGCTAATCTACTCGTTTCCCAAGCTGCTCGTTTTCAAAAACACCTGAATGCTTTGCAGAAAGTATCCAGAAGACGATAAGTACAAATCACCTTGAAGCGAAGCTTGCCACTCGGCGCTATGCCTTATCAATCTTCACCTGTTTGGAACAGTTACAATCAGAACAGGCGTATGTAGCTGGATCTAGAGTCAGCGGAAGGTTGTAGTGATGCATTAACTTGTATCCTCAGACTAGTTAGTGTAGTATCCTATGTCAGGTGTTGCTGCACTAATCGTCTATACTATTAAACTACTATAAAACTCCATGCACATCAACATATTGTCTCTCAAAATACTGTCATCATTGTGTAGCAGGTACTTTGCAGAACGTCGCTCTCATCACGGTCTTCCTGAAAGAAGCAAGGTTTCTTGCCAGTTCTCCTGCCTCGTGTACTTTCATATGCAATGAGTCACTTATATCATGTACCACTTTGGGCTCCAGCGGTAATAGCGCGTTGGACGTCAGTTGACAATTTTCATGTCCTGTCTTAGGTTCTAGCCGGGAAATGGCAGAAGAAGCCGCATACTCCCCAGATTAACGGTGTACGTGGTACCGAGACTGAAGGGCTTCGATGCTCACGACACTCTGCCAAATGAGCTATACAACTTTCTTAAGTGGAATTTTTCTTTCAGCAAAACACCTAATTTTCAAAGTTGGCAGTGTCAAACAAATACTCATATATCCACATAATTCCATTTGTGTACCTTTTCTGATAACTGCGCATTTTTCCTATGTATGGTTTTCAATGAGGGTAAGTTTAGGCCTCTTTAACTGGCCTTATTGGTTTTTTAAAATGTATGTGTACCACATGTTCATTCAGCTAATTTTAAGTTACTGCTGCATTAATTTTAGCTCAACACACACACACACACACACACACACACACACACACACCCATATACACACATCCTCACACACCCATATAAAAACACAATCAAATACACATATACACACACCACGCACATAAACATGCACATAAGCACACACAAATACCCACACATACACACGCACACACAGACTACATAGTTTCATTTACACAAGATTTGTGCTAAAAGTATTGTGCAAAGTTTGACTCCCATTAGTGATTTTAAGCTATGTACAAACATTCTGGTCCAGGAATGAATTTACATAGTTTTCATTGCTACGTGGAAGAAGTGTTTGGGGGTGCGGGTGGGGAGAAGGATGTTTCGGGGTACTTAATTTATAACTTACCCCTGACGTCACGACAACGTCACGGGAGACATTCCCAATAAATTCTAGGGTGTTTAGGTTGTAATTTCTCGCGATTTATCTACAGCCAAGTTTAGGGTTAGGGTTAGTGTTAGGGTTAGCATTAGAAGACACTAGATGAACACTCAAAAAAAGCACCACACAACAGCACACTTCCACCCCTTGAAATAATGGACTGTCAGGTCAGCTGTGGATTTCCCACGGGGATTTCGTGTTTGGGGTACGTTATAAATTAAGAACCTGTTTCGGATTCCGGTATGCACGGGCCTTTATCCTCGCCAGAGAAACTTTTTTGCCCCCTCCCCCTCCCCACCCCCTAACCACTTCTAATTCCCAGGGAACACGTCTTCAGGTTTAAAATCCCTGTGCTAAGACATGCAAGTATTTACAGCTACTTCTTTCCCTTGCTCTTTTCACACAGTCTGCGCGTTGCTATCACATTTTCAAATTTGGTTATTCTCAAATGTATTTTTGCAGAATGTAGTAGCATGATACAAGGAAAGCTGTCAGTCCCATTGGAGGGCAGAGTATCGCTGTCTACGTCTTGCTTGCTCGTCCTCCGCCTTTACCGGTGCCTGTAGCCTAGTGGCTATGAACGCGGTTCCATAATCTTCTCAAACTGCTTTTCGATTCATGTGCCGGCTATTTGGAAGCAGATTACTTTGCACTAATTAAAACAATGGTATGAATGGTGACCGTGTAGCTACAAATGGAAAACTATTCAATGTAAAAAATAAAAAAAAAATCAACTAGGGCTGTTCGAATATTGATTTTCACTATTAGGCCGAAACGAATAGTGCGACCAACTTTTCGGCCGAATACGAATCCGAATAGTTTATCATCTTCATCAGGTGTCATGCCGACTGACGTGGGCGATTATGCCCCGCCACAATCTATGATCTCCTGCAGCATGTATTAGTTCGTGAGATGACACACCTCCATACCATGCAAAAAGACTGTCAAGAATCTTCTATCGTTGCCTTCCTCTATCCCTCCTTCCACAGATCTTTCAAGTGCTCACCACTCTCACCTCTTTCAAAACCATCGTTCGCTCGGCCGTTCGATGTAATTTAAACTAGGACTGTACCGAATAGTGATTTTGTATAACGGGACCAACTATTACGCCGAATACGAATAGTGTATAGTGTATAAAATATATATTTAAAAAAAAATACATTTACAATGTCTAATGTACGCTGAACCTTTATTTCACATAAAGTAGTGAAAATATGGGGGTGACTGCAGTCAAGCTAATAGAAGGAATTCCAGCGAAATTTGACTAAACAGCTCAACAAAAGGGTGAGCTGAAAAACGTGCACAAAACAACACAACGTAACGTTTCGGCCGGGCAGCCTTTTTCAAACACAAGTGAACTACACAAACGTAACAACGAGAAGAGGAGGGTATACATAAAGTTTCAAAGAATAGCCATTTCTTCTTTAGCATTCTGAGCCCTTGAGTTTACTGCTGCAGATATAATTCTCTGGCTGGCCTTATCTTCACAATTTGTGACACCAATTGTTAGCAGGTCTGACTGGACATAATCTTTCGAACTTTTTTTTTCTTCCTCGTGGTCTACGCTCATTCTCTCTCAGGTGTATACAGTTTTTACTTCTCTGTCATCTGACATTCTTTCAGTATGCCCCAACCATTTTAGACTGTTAGCTCTAATGATGCCAGTGATCAATGGTGATTTAAACATATTATGTGTTACGTTGTTGCTTCTCACTCTCCATTCCCCGCTATTAGCATCTTTGATGGGTCCAAAGATTTGTCGTAAGACTGTTTTCGAAAACCTGTAATAAGGCCTCATCTCTTTTATTTCTGCTTTAAGTTTCACAGCTATATAAAACGACTGGTCTCATGAACGTTTTATAAATTGTGATCTTGGTGTTGCGAGACAGACACTTTGACTTTAGATGTTAAAGGGCATAGTATACTTTATTTATAGATTGTATTCTAGATTGTATTTTTTCCCTCATCATGTTGGAGCAGTTGAAGTTTGCACCCAAGTACTAATATGTTTCCGTTCGTTTGATTTTCATATTATCGACTTGGATGTGGCTGGAGTTTATATTCTTTCCATGTCTAGTTAGTATTCGTACAGAATAGTAAACATTTAAAAACATTTTATGTTTTGCATCCTTCAGTCAGTCAGTGGTAACTAAAAACTAGGAATGAAAGAATCCTAAGTATTATAACAAGTAACTAAACTTGGAAATTGTCACTGACAGCTTAGTTAATGCCGGAAAGCTGCATTAGCTTTCAACAAAACCAATCGTTCCATGTTGTCAGCATTAAGGCAATGTATGCAGAAGCGGGAGTAAGGTAACTACTATTCGTATTCGCCCCGACTGCAACTATTCGACCGAATACCAAATAGTCAACAGGTCCACTATTCGGCCCCGAAGCGAATACGAAGCGAATATTCGGTACAGCTCTACAGTAAACGCAACAAACAACTAATCAATGCTGGAGAAGCTATTGAGATTATACGTGCGGTAAAATGCATACATCTGTTTTTTGTTTTGTTAAAAGTTAGTTAGGCGGACGTTGTTACGGAAACCATTTACTAATGCACTGCCAAAACTTGACATCTCTTTTATATGAAATCCAGAGAAATTTGACTAAAAAGCTCAACAAAATGGGAAAGAGGAAAACGTGCACAAAACAACACAACGTAACATTTCGGCCGGGCAGCCTTTTTCAAACACAAGTGAAATACACAAAAGAGGAATGGAGAGTATGTAGATCTCTAAGGGGTAACGTGAGCGACGTTTAAAAAAATGTGATGCGGAAAAAATGAAATAAAATAAAATAAACGATGGCTTAAAAAATATAGTCACAATACTGAGAATAAAAGAAATGCAAGTGTTAATGATACATAAATGATACTGATAAGAAATAGAATAAGGTAATAATATGAAAAAAAAAAAAATAATTAACATTTAAAATGTGATAAGATTAGAACTATTTAGATGAAGGTATGTTGGATATTGATACCTCTTGGACTAAGAACGCCAAGGCGATTTTCCAAAGCGAGGTGGGTAGTATGATCGCCAGAGCAAGAATTTAATGCTGTGACAGATATGTCATCTTTACCGCTGTGGTCAGGGCTATTAAAATGAAGAGGGATTGGTTTGAGTGTCTTCTTGTCGATATCGGAGAGGTGTCACCCCCATAGTTTCATCGCTTTTTTATGAAAACACAGTATATTTGATATCCATTTGATACGTTTTAACGGAGTAGATATGTGTGCTCCTCAATTTCATAACAGTAGCAAAACATGGTGTTTATTATTACTAAGTGTTCAGTAAAGACAGTATGTACATTTTACGTCGCTAGCTTAAATAACAAAAGGAACATTGGAAAGAATCAACCTTAAAAAACAATGAGTTACGTAACAACTAGGGCTGTACCGAATATTCGCTTTGTATTCGCTTCGGGGCCGAATAGTGGCCCTAATAACTGTTCGTTATTCGGCCGAATACCTGCAGTCAGGCCGAATACGAATAATGGTTACCTTACACCCGTTTCTGCATACACTGCGATGGACTGAAATAACTTTTTGATTAACACATTAGTTTCTTTTACCTTAGTCGGTTATGACAAGGGAAACTTTGACCCGGTTGCGTGGTACAGCAGCTGGCAAGGTCTTTGCATGCTGACTCGACCGAGGCATTACAGCAGAGGTTCTCAAACTCAAAGTGTATCATACTGCATAAAATGCCAGCCGCAGAGTGCTAAAAATTGTCTTTGCATTTATCTCTAGGTGCGACCGATCCTGCATCTGTATTCAAGAAGGTGCAGCGGATAAGTACGGTTATGATTACATTTTGGCTGAAATCCTAAAGTGGAAAATGTGATCTGTACAATAATAACTGTTAGCCTCGTCAAGTAAGCACTTATGTTTAAAGGCAATGCCTTCTTTTGTGTTGCTTGTGTGTGTGTGTGTGTGTGTGTGTTTGTGTGTTTGTGTGTGTGTGTGAAAGAGTGTGTGTCTGAGAGAGAGAGAGAGAGAGAGAGAGAGAGAGAGAGAGAGAGAGAGAGAAAGAGAGAGAGACAGAGACAGAGAGAGAGAGAGAGAGAGAGAGAGAGAGAGAGAGAGAGAGAGAGATCATGCATTTTTTTCGTTTTTTCAGGGTGTCTTTGCCCAAATCAAATTTGAAGATATTGCAAACGAGAATTTGAAGGTGCGTTTAAATGACATCGAACGAACGGCCGAGGGAAAGATGATTTAAATGCCAATTTGGCACATGGATAACATCAGATGGAAGATGCATTACTGAAAAAAGAGACAGAAAAAAAAGGGAAAAACTGCATTTAAAAAAAAAGAACATCTTATGCAATATATATTTGTCATTGAAGGCTACAAAAATAATTCTTTTTTTTCCTACATACATTCAGTTTTAATATATGGCTGTCAATCCTGGACAATCGGTAGGCAGTCTAAACAATTTCTTCAGGCAGCAACCAAGAAGTTTTGAAAAAAAGGGAAGCCCGGAGACAACCAATCACAGACATCAAAAGGAGACAGTCATCATTTTTCGGCCATGTTATGGGAAGAGGGAAAATGGAACATGTGGTGACCACTGGAAAGATCTGTGGTAGCAGGAATAGAGGAAGACAACGAGAGAAGATGCTTGACAGTCTTGTTGCATGTCATGGAGGTGTGTTAGCACACGAACTGATACATACTGCAGGAGATCACAGATTGTGAAGAGGCATGATCGCCCACGTCAGTCGGCTAGGCACCTGATGATGGTTATTCACTATTCATATTTCTATTCGTATTCGGCCGAATAGTTTGTCCCGCTATTCGTATTCGGCCGAATAGTGAAAACCCCTATTCGTACAGCCCTAGTAACATCCTCGCTCCAATATGAGGGCAGTTTTTTGTTGTTATTGGTGAGGGAGGGGGTGGTTGGGGGGGGGGCGCTTCCTTTAACCTAGTTATTGAACAGGATATTTGTGACTTGTACCCGGATGGTTATCATCGAATGGTGGCATTTTGTGTCACCGGGTGTTTGTTGTTGGTTGTACGGTCCTGGTGGGGTTGAAGGTCACTCAAATTAAAGAGTGTATTACAGACAACATACCCCAGGAAGAATGTCTCCACATAGAATTAAAAAAGAAAATGGAAAAAAAAAAGATTTGAAAAAAAAAGGATTTGAATAACAAATGATTTGAAAAAAAAAAATAGAACCCAGTAATAAATATCGGTCATACACAAAATACAGGGCGCACGGCCATAAAAGGCACGACGAAATACGGAGCCCATACCATGGGATACAGGACCAACACAGATGATCGGCATATATTCTAAAGACAACACCTCACACTTAGTTAGAAGACAACAAGCCGCCACTCTTGCCAGAACAAACAGGTGAAGCCAAGGAACTTAGCGCAAACACACCCACGCCACAATTATTAGCAAGTCTGTTCTCAGCAGGATTGGACCTAGTCAAACACCAAACTTCGAACCAACATTATTCTAGCAGCCTTATGTGAATTAAAGCAGGTACAAGTAAAAAAAAAAATTACCTATGGGTACTTTTTTACCTGGGTAGAAATGTAAACATTAAAAGGAAATAGAGTAAAAAACAAAAAGTTAACAAGTTGAATTCATCGGCTCTGTGGCTAAGTCAATGCGAACGCTTCGTAATGCCAGGATGCGGGTTTAGATCCCAGCTGCGAGCCATGCGCCTTGCGTTGGTTTCGACAGTGGTATCAAGAAAGCCGACCGTTCAGAAGCATGGGCAAAGTACTGGACGTTAAATTGCCTAGAAAAACCATACAACAGCCAGGGGCTGTTGGGGTTGGTTCTGCAACGTCCTGTAAAGGATACGCAACTAACCTTGAAGTAGTTAACAAAAGGCGTGACTTCTCTGTTTAGCAAAAGATAACAACACCTAACCTGACAAATGCCCTAGCATGCCTTTTCAGGACGATCGTAAAATCAGACTTGCCGCAAATATAAGACCTAGTAAGGATGGGTAATCAGACGGATCAGTTTCGTTTAACCGTTGAAACACACTACTGACGTACTGCGTAATAAAGTAATGCACGCATAAGAATATTAATGAATAATATTACTTAGTTAATACTACAATAATATAATAATTTCAATGACGATTTTGCATATTAAAAAAAAGAAAACATAAATAAGACATCGCTTGAAAAAAAAGCCCACAAGACATCCCTTAGATCCAAACTAAAATAATACCCGGTCTTGTTTTAAGACAAAACGGTACCTAGCTTCAACATAATAAACAACAATAGTTCTTCAGTAACAACTATTCGAAGCGTACCTAACACCTTGGTACAAACATCATAAAAATGTTTGTATTGGTAGACATAGGTATATAGTTGACAGCGCTTACCAGTTCACCTTCCGACTGCGGTTCCTCCATTCCTGAAGCATCTCTCGCCGGCTTCACCTGTGTTAATTTATGTTTACCAGCCCCAGTGCTCTCGACTGTCCCGCCAAGATTCCGCCGTCCCATATCTACCAGATTCCACAAATCAATTCCACATGTTGCAGGCGGAATCATGTGTTCTTCCCCTCGGAATAAGCTAATCAAAGCTATTCTCATGCTGTTAACAATCTGTGCTTTGTTCTGTTAGGTTCAGGTTTATCAATATCGGTCTTGCACTGCTGAAAGACTGAAAACGGTTGATTTGGTGAAAGTAAAGGATCATGTCTCCGCTACTGGGGCACTGGGTATACATGGCTATAGTTCGTTCAACATCTCATGAACACACTTGCAAGCTATTTTCTCAAAAAGTGCCTGTAAGATGGCAACGAATTTTTGCATGCAGCCTTAGAATATCCAAGACGTCAGGAGGAAAATCGTAATTTCATGATTATATCGTGCAAAGTCGCACACTTAGTGAACTGTCACAAAAAGACGTCGGTCAAGGTTGTTTAGTCAAACGCGTATCCACAAATTATTTAGGTTAGTTGCGTAGCCTTTACAGGACGTTGCAGAACCAACCCTAACAGCTGTTGTGTGGTTTTCCTAAGCAAATTTACGTCCAGTAGTTTGCCATTGCTTTTTGGACGGTTGGCTTTCTTGATACCACTGTCGAAACTAACGCAGGTGCATGGCCTGCAGCTGGGATCGAACCCGGCAACCCGGCATTACGAAGCGTTCGCATCTACTTAGCCTCAGAGCCGACATTCACAAATTAGTGTTGAGTTATTGTGTCACATAGTGGCCGCGGCGTTGGCGGCTAGACGCCCACCTGCGGATCGGAAGGTCGTGGATTCGCGTCCAGCCGTAAATGGACTTTTTTCAAAAAGACCTTGATTCCCAGGTCCACCCAGCCTTGAGTGGGCACCATGTGAAGTCATGGGAAGTAAAGGAAGCCGGTATGATGCTGACCACATCACCAACCAAGTGCCAATTGGTCTATAAAAATATAAGTCTAATCCTATATTCCCAATACGCCTAAAGAGTGGATTTTGGACCTTTAATCTCACTTTATTGTCTCATATAGTTAGCCTTCAAAAGTTGAAATAGGCATCAATTTCAAATTGAAATTTGAGATGCAAATGTGTAACTATGCAGAAGGTTACCGTTTTACAGTACCAGCTCTTCTTCAGGGAATCTAAGAGCATCATTTAACCGTTGGATTAGACGGGGCACAGAGTACACTCATGTCAAGCAAGGAAGGAAAAGGAAAGTTGAAGACTTTGATGTAAATGTCATAAGAAGTGAGATCTTAAAAATGTTAGAGACAAATCAATTTGTTACTCTCCGAAAACTGAAATAAACATTGAAATCACAATGCAGTACTGACATTTCAAAAAGTAGTCTGTGGAAAATTGTAAGAGCTACCATGTTCACTTTTATTAATTTTTTTTTTTTTTCATCGAACACCGGCTGTGAATTCCAGTGGAAGGTCCCGGTTAATCGTCCGCTTGGACTTTTGGCTTTCACCTGGACCTGATTTTTGCGTGTACAACCGTTTTTCATTTCCCTGCCTCTTGGGCAGCTGTACGCCGACTTCGAAGGAAGACGTCAGGCCTATTTCTAGGGTGACTGTGGCCATTTTTTGTGTGGGTCGAGACGTTGCCTGATTTGTGTGGTGTCCACTTTGTCTCCTTCGCCGCAGGTATTGCCCACAGAGTACCCCTTTGGGGCAGCCCCCTGTGGAACAGTTGGCCCTCAAGGGAAGGCAGGGGCAGATCATGGGCATTCCCCGCCATCCAAGGAGGCTTCCATGCATGCAGAGCCGGCACATGGCGCTCTGGTTCTGGGCTCACCCAAGGAATCGTCACGTCCTGCACATGCCTGCTTAACCTCACAACCGTATCAGGCCTCCCGCTCGACAGGGGCTGCGCCCTCTGGAAGTCAGCGGGGAGCAGCCCGTGGGTTTTGGACTTTTGTGACCACACAGATAGGTACATTAGCCCGACAGAATTTTACATCCTGAATCAGGCATATCGTTATCAGTTTTTTCCCAACACTCGGGCGAGTGGGGTCTTTGGGTGTGGACATTCGGTCTTTTTCAGTTCAGTGCAAATTTTGATGGTCAGATTTTGATCCGTATGATCTAGTTTTGTCAGACATTTGGCTTAGCCATCCGATGGATGGTTGCTGTTGTGGTGTACCACAGCGCGGTGACGACGACACTGAGGGTTAACCGAGGATGTACGTGAATGGTTAGCCTATTGATGGTTGCTGTTGTGGTGCACCTCAGCACGGTGACGACGACACTGAGGGCCAACCGAGGATGCACAAGGATGGCCAGCCCATGGATGGTTGCTGTTGTAGTGCACCTTAGCGCGGTGACGACGACACTGAGAGTTAACAGGGGATGTGCAGTGAGCAATGTTCTCTTTACTTAGCAGTCTTTTAACCAAGGGTTGTAATTTTAGCTGTACGTTTGTCAAACCTACTCATGTTCCTAATGAGTTTTGATAACATTTTTCACCCAAGCGTTTGGGGGCGGGCTGATGAGAGCCACAAGGACACATCACCTCTGGGGCCCCCAAACTCCGAGATCCCCTGACAGCTCTGTTAATGCTCATTTGAGACATTATCCGTGGCGCACGACGAGGACGTGCTGTAGGGGTCTTGCGTGAGGTTCCGTACAACCAGGATAGTGAAGGACTGGCGCCCGAGTGACGTACGGAGTATCTCCTTATACACATCATGTTGGACTTAACTTCCCCTCACGCCTGTGACATAAATCACCGCGCCACGTTCACTTTTATGAAAACTCTAGTTAAAAGGAATATTACTTGTCAAAAGTCACATTTGATTGCAAATCGAAGCAAATACCCGAGGCAGATCCGCGAGCGACAGATGCAAGGCTATGATATTGTATATTTGGATGAAACCTGGGTTAATGCTCACCTTACCTATGCTAAAGAATGGCAATCAGTAAACGGTAAACAGTAAAGGAACATTTCGAGCAGCAAAGGCCAACGTATAATACTCACTTATGCAGGAAGCAGTGAAAAAGGACTTATCCAGATGCTGGACCTATTTTTTAAAATTAAAAAAAAAAGTACGGATGGTAGGGACTAACACACAGACATGAATGGACACAATTTCAGGTACTGGATGGAGAATGATCTTCTTCCAATTCTGGACAGGCCATTGTGCCACGTAATAGATAATGTCGCTTATCATATCATAATGCCGTATCAGAGGAAGACAAAGTACCAACGACACCAAATACAAAAAAAATCCAATTAGAGCATGGCCTGCTAAAGAAAAAGTCAACTTTGACGACACATATTTGAAGGCAGAGTTGTTGAAGCTTGTGATGAAAACAAATAAGACAAAAGTGTATCACAACGACAAAATCATTAATGAATTCGGCAACACTGCTCTGCGACTCCCAGCATATTATTCACACCTCAACCCAACAGAGCTTGTTTGGGCTAAAGTTAAAAAAAAAAAAAGTAGCCGAAAAGAACAGCATATTTAAATTGTGTGATGCTGAAGTTCTGACACGTGAGTCCGTCTCAAAAATATACATTTATTTGGGGGGAGGGGGGGTTGTGTGTAGAACGTGTGCTCCGAGAGAAAGATGAGTACTGGCACCGAGACGGATTATAATTTGTTCAGCTAGTAACAATTTTCAACCCTCTTGGATCGTCAGATTCGGAATGATTAAATTGAGGACATGTTTACAATTGAACAAGGCAGACAGATTGCTTGGATTTGCACAACTGGGTAGTGAGTTGATACTTGATAAGGCAAATGTGGTCAAGGCCCTTTGGGAACAAGTAATGAAGTTAGACGAGAAAAAAGATTATCAAGGCCTTGAGAGACTGATACACCTGGGTGTGACCAGAGGGCCTGTCTGGCACACTACACTCAGAGAAATGGCAAGAAGGACCTATAATCAGACTGCCTTCGGTACCATAAACATTGGAACTCTGCGCTAGCTGCTGCAGATTGGGACGGAGCGAATTTGGGAATGCCTCTGAGTGCTGTGATGTCTTTTTTGACTCAGCTAAACTCAAGTCAGTTGAACATAAATGACAACATATAAATTTACCTAACCTATCAATGTACTGTAAGACACACCTCTGAAAAAAAAAAAACACCCGAAATTCAGATTTTTACTGTAAAATCTAAAAGTTCACTACACCTTTTTTTACAATGATTCGAAAAGATCAAAGGAAATGGCTGGTATTCTGAGCAACTATGGACTATACCACTATTTTTGAGGCATGTATATTTTAGGGCTGCATGCAAAAAATCGTTGCGATCTAACATGCAATTTTCGAGGGAAAAAATGTCTTGCAAGTGTGTTTATGAGATGTTAAACGAACTATAGACTTATTTTTGTGTGTGTCCCAAACTGGCACTCGATGAGGGATTTGGTAAAAATTACCTCGCCGTCTTGACCTCCCAAGACATTAGCTGGTACCTATGTTAGACTCAGTCGACCTTTGAACCAAGGTCAATTAAACAAGAATCCTTATCGAAGTAGACTAGAATCCTAGATACTGGAACAGCAAGGCCAGCGCCTAGCCTCTACACCATTTCGGATACCATGCTTGTGTTAGTTTACGTTAGCCGCTGAACGCCCAGGGATGTACTGCCTAAGTGCATCTCCTCCTGTGTGGTCACTCTTGATAGTAGACATGGAGGAGAGTCTTATTGCAGTCAATGCCCTCGCGCTTATCAGTGACAGTTCAGATGAGGCAGATGTGCTGGTCTAAACAGACGGGTCAGTTGTACAAAGACACAAGAGTGCATGGACATTCACAGTTGATTATGCAGGAAAACAGTTCCGGAAGCCAGTGGTACCCTCTCCGGGACTATAAGCAGATAGGCAGTGATGGAATTCACAGGTGCTACAATGTTGCTACAATCACAGGACTATTCTCACGTGTGTGAGTTTATAAGTATGATCCGGCGTATCAAAGAAGGCACCGTACGCAGACAGGGGATTGATTCTCAGCGAAACTCTGCTGTACGTGGAGTAACATTTATCTTTGCTAGAGCGCAATGGGGATGTTGTTAGAAATAAAAGAGCTGACAGATTGGCCGGTTCTGCCTTAGTTTCATATAGACAGCCTATAAATGGCGCCAAAATTGTTAATGTTCTTAGAGAAATAGAATTAGCGGATACTTTTGGGTCTAGTGTCCACATTTCTGCTAAGAACGCGAGAATCTGGAGTAAAGTGAATGAGTGACGTTCAACCTCAACAGTACCGCACAACGAGGGATTAACACCCGCTGACACAAAATGAGTGCTGTGTGGATAATCAAAGTCACTATGAGTCTCACTGTGGGGCGGTGGGGACAGTGCCACTACCTCCTTAATAATTATGCCTTAAGATTCGACTAATGATGTTTTCTTCGAAGTTGGTGTACATCTGCCTGAGAGGAAAGGAACCAACTGTCTACGTACAAATGTGCGCCGCAAAACTCAAGAACTGGAACAAATGGGTGCGCTAACAACCAGAACTTTCAGCCCGGGTTTACAGCCGGTGAATGCGAAGAAGAAGCCAACTCATAACCGAGGTGCGGATCCCAGTTGTTAAACATAAAATGGGTTGATGCACAGGAAAGATCATGATCTATCGTCTAACTACACCCTCTCATCAGATGCACAGGAAAGATCATGATATATCGTCTAACTACACCCTCTCATCAGATGTACAGGAAAGATCATGATCTATCGTCTAACTACACCCTCTCATCAGATGCACAGGAAAGATCATGATCTATCGTCTAACTACACCCTCTCATCAGATGCACAGGAAAGATCATGATCTATCGTCTAACTACACCCTCTCATCATGCACAGGAAAGATCATGTGATCTATCTAACTACACCCCCTCTCACAGATGCACAGGAAAGATCATGATCTATCGTCTAACTACACCCTCTCATCAGATGCACATGAAAGACAGGAAAGATCATGATCTATCGTCTAACTAACTACACCCTCTCATCAGATGCACAGGAAAGATCATGATCTATCGTCTAACTACACCCTCTCATCAGATGCACAGGAAAGATCATGATCTATCGTCTAACTACACCCTCTCATCATCAGATGCACAGGAAAGATCATGATCTATCGTCTAACTACACCCTCTCATCAGATGCACAGGAAAGATCATGATCTATCGTCTAACTACACCCTCTCATCAGATGCACAGGAAAGATCATGATCTATCGTCTAACTACACCCTCTCATCAGATGCACAGGAAAGATCATGATCTATCGTCTAACTACGCCCTCTCATCAGATGCACAGGAAAGATCATGATCTATCACCCTACACCCTCTCATCAGATGCACAGGAAAGATCATGATCTATCGTCTAACTACACCCTCTCATCAGATGCACAGGAAAGATCATGATCTATCGTCTAACTACACCCTCTCATCAGATGCACAGGAAAGATCATGATCTATCGTCTAACTACGCCCTCTCATCAGATGCACAGGAAAGATCATGATCTATCGTCTAACTACACCCTCTCATCAGATGTACAGGAAAGATCATGATATCGTCTAACTACGCCCCTCATCTGTACTCGTCGTCTATCTCGTCTAACTACACCCTCTCATCAGATGCACAGGAAAGATCATGATCTATCGTCTAACTACACCCTCTCATCAGATGCACAGGAAAGATCATGATCTATCGTCTAACTACACCCTCTCATCAGATGTACAGGAAAGATCATGATCTATCGTCTAACTACGCCCTCTCATCAGATGCACAGGAAAGATCATGATCTATC
>CAJHNH020001412.1:102500-108912 GCA_905116865.2 Candidula unifasciata | reverse complement strand
ATAATAGATAGATAGAAGATAGATAAAAAAAAAAAAAAAAAAAAAAAGAAATTTAAGATAGATAAAAAGATAGAATAGATTAGATAGAAAGATAAGATAGATAGATAGAAAAATAGATAGATAGATAGATTAGATAGATAGAAAATAGATAGATAGATAGAAGATCGATAGATAGATAGATTAGATAGATCGATAGATAGATAGATAGATAGATAGATGATAGATAAGATAGATAGATAGATAGATTAGAATAGATAGAAAGAAAGATAGAGAGATAGATAGATAGATAAATAGATAGATAGATAGATAGGAGATAGATAGATAGATAGATAGATAATTGAGAGATAGACTAGATAGATTAGACGGTACGGACAGACAGACAGACAGATAGCCAGCAGAATAAGGAAGGCAGGAGGACAGACAGATCAGGACAGACCGCCAGACAGACAGGACAGGATAGACAGACAGCTAGATAGTACAGATCGACCAGATATCAGACAGTAAAGATCAGAATAGACAGACAGACTAGACAAGCAGGCGAATATAAAAAAAGCAGGCAGGCAGAAAACAGATAGACAGAATAGATAGAATAGATAGATTAGGATAGATAGATAGATAGGGATAGGATAGATAGATAGATAGATAAGATAGATTAGATAGATACGATAGATAGAGAGGAGATATAGAGAGAGAGAGAGATAGAGGAGAGAGATGAGAGAGATAGATAGATAGGATAGATAGAAAGATAGATAGAAAGAAAGATAGATAGAAGTAGATAGATAAATAGATAGACTAGATAGCAGATTGATAGATAGATAGTAGATAAGCTAGAAAGATTAGATAGATACGATACAAACAGATAGATACGACATACATCAGAAAACAAAAAGCCTTCTCAGACATCCGGGAGTTGGGGATATTACTGATTGACTGTAAACGCCACTTTCCGGCTCTGAAACAAGATTAAAGTCCGGATGTGGACGAACACCAGAGCGTTCTTCCGACGTCATCTGAGGTCTACAGGATACAAGCAGCAGCAGCAGGGTTGGTTGCAAGGTTGGTTACACGGTCCTTCTCAGGGCCATTTATTTTAAATCTTTTAACCTTTTTGGTTTTATACAAATTCAAATTAAGAGACAAGAAAGAAAGAAAAAAAAAGAAAGAAAGAAAGAAAGAAAGAAAGAAAGAAAGAAAGAAAGAAAGAAAGAAAGAAAGAAAGAAAGAAAGAAAGAAAGAAAGAAAGAAAGAAAGAAAGAAAGAAAGAAAGAAAGAAAGAAAGAAAATTTAAAAAGAAAGAAAGAAATATAGAAAGAGGGAAAATAATTAAAAAAAAAGGTAAGAAAAGAAAGAAAGAAACAGAAATAAAGAAACAGAGAGACAGACAAACATACAGACAGACAGACAGAGGCAGACCAGCCGAGGCATATGCGGATCAACCTACATGTGCTCAAGCAGGTGAAACAATGGATGGTTTCTGTTGGACAGATGACGGCTTTGTGAATTGATCGATTGAAAGATGGACGAACAAACAAATCAATGGAAAAACATTTACACAGGACGATAACCGGCAATCGGGAAGAAAATAAAAAGTCTGTTCACAAAAGTCGATGAAGATACAATATAATGCTATGGGACATTACATGCAACGTTCTTTTCACCGCCTGTTTCTTGTTTGTCTATAGGTTAGGTTAGTTGCTTATCCTTTACAGGACGTTGCAGAACCAACCCCAACACCCCCTGGCTGTTGTGTGGTTTTGATAGGCAAATTTACGTCCAGTAGTTTGCCATTGTCTGCTGGACGGTCGGCTTTCTTGGTACCACTGTCGAAACATACGCAAGGCACATGGCCCGCAGCTGGGATCGAAACCCAGCATCCCGGCATTACGAAGCGTTCGAATCGACTTGGTCACAGACGTCATGTTCTATTTCGGCTTCTCTTCATCGCGGTTATCTTTTCTCAAAAGAGTGCCGTCGATAGATAGATAGATAGATAGATAGATAGATAGATAGATAGATAGATAGATAGATAGATAGATAGATAGATAGATAGATAGATAGATAGATAGATAGATAGATAGATAGATAGATAGATAGATAGATAGATAGATAGATAGATAGATAGATAGATAGATAGATAGATAGATAGATAGATAGATAGATAGATAGATAGATAGATAGATAGATAGATAGATAGATAGATAGATAGATAGATAGATAGATAGATAGATAGATAGAGAGATAGAGAGATAGAGAGATAGAGAGATAGAGAGATAGAGAGACAGAGAGACAGAGAGACAGAGAGACAGAGAGACAGAGAGACAGAGAGACAGAGAGACAGAGAGACAGAGAGACAGAGAGGCAGAGAGGCAGAGAGGCAGAGAGACAGAGAGACAGAGAGACAGAGAGACAGAGAGACAGAGAGATAGAGAGATAGAGAGATAGAGAGATAGAGAGATAGAGAGATAGAGAGATAGAGAGATAGAGAGATAGAGAGATAGAGAGATAGAGAGATAGAGAGATAGATAGATAGATAGATAGATAGATAGATAGATAGATAGATAGATAGATAGATAGATAGATAGATAGATAGATAGATAGATAGATAGATAGATAGATAGATAGATAGATAGATAGATAGATAGATAGATAGATAGATGGATGGATGGATGGATGGATGGATGGATGGATGGATGGATGGATGGATGGATGGATGGATGGATGGATGGATGGATGGATGGATGGATGGATGGATGGATGGATGGATGGATGGATGGATGGATGGATGGATGGATGGATGGATGGATGGATGGATAGATAGATAGATAGATAGATAGATAGATAGATAGATAGATAGATAGATAGATAGATAGATAGATAGATAGATAGATAGATAGATAGATAGATAGATAGATAGATAGATAGATAGATAGATAGATAGATAGATAGATAGATAGATAGATAGATAGATAGATAGATAGATAGATAGATAGATAGATAGATAGATAGATAGATAGATAGATAGATAGATAGATAGATTAGATAGATAGATAGATAGATAGATAGAGAATAAAGAAATAAATTTACACAGAGATAACCAAGGCAAGTATGGCCTGTCGTCCGATATGGAACGAGTTAATCTGCACCGCTAAAATGTAGCTCAAAGTGTAAAAATCCTGCTCCAAGCTGAAAGGTTCCTCAAGCGTAAATACACATATAGGGAGTGTTTATTAGTGAAGAGACACGGGCGTGTAGGGAGTGTTTATTGTTAAACGCAATTCCTGAATGAGAACATATGTCAGGATGTCAGGGGTAAGTGCAACACAAATAAAAAATGTGAACTATAAAAAACTTTTCCTCCCATTTATAAATGCATATAAAAGGATTTGCGAGAAACTGAATGCGGAAAGGAACATATGTGGGAGCCACTGTGGCTAGATACTCTTCTACGGATCAGAAGATCGTCGGTTCTAGTTCTGTCGGAGCCGGCCTTTTTTTATTTTTATTTTTATTTGAAAATGGTGTCGGCTGTCAAGTCTTTTGATTTCTCTCCATAGTTTGCCTTCCTCGTAGTCTGTGTGGTCGACTCTTTCTGCTGTTGTTGAGGATGACAACGAAGTTACTACTACTGCTGCTGATGCAGTTACTGCTGTTACTACTACCATTGCCACCACTAACACTGCTACTATCGGTACAGCTGCTGCTACCATTGCTATCACCACCACCATCACGACAACCAACAACACAACGCCAGTAATAATACAACTAATACCGCTACTCCTGCTGTTTCTGTTTTTTTCCCTGCTGCTGCTACTGCTGCTGCTGCTACTACTACTGCTGCTGCTGCTGCTGCTTCTACTACTACTTCTAATTCTACTACTGCTACTTCTACTATTACTACTGCTTCTGCTGCTACTACTACTAACGCTGCTGCTGCTACCACTACTGCTACTGCTACTGCTACTACTACTACTGCTGCTGCTGCTACTACTACTGCTGCTGCTGCTACTACTACTACTACTTCTACTTCTACTACTGCTACTTCTACTATTACTACTGCTGCTGCTGCTACTACTACTAACGCTGCTGCTGCTACCACTACTGCTACTGCTACTGCTACTACTACTACTGCTGCTGCTGCTACTACTACTGCTGCTGCTGCTACTACTACTACTACTTCTACTTCTACTACTGCTACTTCTACTATTACTACTGCTGCTGCTGCTACTACTACTACTTTAACGACTATTTCTACTTTAAATGCTGCTACTGCGACTTTTTAATTTGCGGATGCTGCTACTACTTGTACTTCAGCTGCTGCTATTACTTCTTATTCTCTTCCTCTTCCGCTACGATCATGTCATCACGAATTAACTAGTAAGTTTTACAAGATGATCAATAAACATCTAGGTGGACGTTGGACAATATTACTAAATGTTCTTATTTATTTCACCATTTCGACTGCACCTCAAGACTCTTCGCTAAACCATTCAAAGGAGAGGCCAGGCGGGCATAACTGACAGAGATGTGGTTATGCAGTTCGCCTTCTGCTCTGAAGGTGGTCAATTCGATTTTATGCTCTTTCGTGTAGCCAGTGGTGATGTTTCAGAAATCCCTTGGGGAGTGGAAGAGAAGAAAACGAACAAAAGGGGTGGGGGATTTGGAAGTGTTCGTCGCTGGAGTTACATGATTGACACTCCCAGCATGCGAAACGCTATTTAGGATAAATTCAAATGTAATTAAGTCGACACTCTTTCAAACCCGCTTTAACTTTACAATCTGAACGATTTTAATGAGTTGTAAATCAAAACTGACAGCCACGTACATATGATGATCTTTCGAAGTGTTATAGTCCGTTCCAAAAGTTCTGCCCAACTTAATTAAAGCATGTGCACTTTAATTCAGTAACCGTTCTGTTAAAGTTGTAATCTGGCATGCAGCATGTTAATAACCATGTCCTTGTAGGATATTCTATTTATTGTAAACAACTTGTAGTGTTCATATTGCCTGTTTTGCGGTATTTGAAAAAAAAAAAAAAAAAACATGTACCCATTCAGAGCAAACAGTCAGCGTACTTGCACTAGAGTCAACTAAGCTTAAGGGAACTTTTCAAAACAAAACTATTTCAACGGCTGCTGCTGTTGCTACTACTGTAACTGCTGCTGATTCTCCTTATACTTGATTTGAAACTACTACTACTACTGCTGCTGCTGCTGCTACTACTACTACTAATACTACAGCTGCTGCTGATGCTGCTGTGCTACTGCTACTGGTACTACTACTATTACTTCTACTACTACTGCTGCTGCTGCTGCTGCTACTACTACTACTGCTGCTGCTGCTACCACTACTACTACCACCACCACTTCAATTGCTGCTTTTACTACACACTCTTTTCCTCTTCCTCCACCACGATGTGCACCATGAATCAACTGGTAAGCTCTATAAGTTGATAAGATGATCATCCTTGCGAACGTTGTGGCTAAAAAGCTTTTTAATCTCAGGTGGCCATCTACAGCAATTTGACTAGTTTCACGTCAGTGGTGACTTTTTCATTGAGTGGGAGGGGGGGGGGGGCGGAATAGGCTGTGAAAATAATCCCCATACATCCCCACACATATGAATTGATTTGCGAACAATCTCCACACGTGTCAGTTACTTTATATTCTATTTGTTTAGGGGTAAGGCCACGATAAGTCAAACAACAAGAAAGTTATTTGCCGTTTTATGGAACCAGCAGCATCTGTGCAGTTGTAAAATAAGGAATCATAAGGACAAGGGAAAACTATGGCCACAAATAAATATTCGTGTTGAAAAGTATTGGAGTTTTCGAGACTTTTGTTTAAGTGTCAGGACATGAGTTTTGAAACGTACTATACTAAATCAGTGCATCTTGCCAGAACGGTGCGTCATATATTGCTGTTTTGACGACCGTATGTTGACTACCCCCTAAGCCACAACCTGTTCCGTTGCCTTATTTGCAC
Organism: Candidula unifasciata; assembly: GCA_905116865.2. NCBI lineage: Eukaryota > Metazoa > Mollusca > Gastropoda > Stylommatophora > Geomitridae > Candidula > Candidula unifasciata. The sequence goes on along the minus strand of CAJHNH020001412.1, from coordinate 102,931 downwards.
CTGTACACAAAGTGACGTACAAAAGTGTCAGGACTGACAACAACCTGCAGGGAACATAAATTCCAACTGGTAATAAAACAAATTTAAATAACAATTTACCCAGTAGGTTTACCGCAACTTGGAAGCTCTGGCAGCGAGAGGGTGCCTAAACTTGGTAGAAAAAAAAGGGGGGGGGGGGGAGGGGTGAAAGGGACCAACAGTCTTTAGAGGTGGGCTCAGATTCATTTCCTTTATAAATTTGCCATGAGGATAGTTGGCTCCCCTTACCATGTGTGAAATCTCTCTGTTTACTTTGTGTTTGTACGTGTCGTTCTTCAGTGCGTTATAAATTGCTTGCAGAAGTTCAAATAACTAGAAAAATGTACCTATCAACAGGAATTTTGTGTGTGCTGGCTTTGGATTTCCCATGTACTTATGATTTTATCATGTGT
>CAJHNH020001412.1:40000-100000 GCA_905116865.2 Candidula unifasciata | reverse complement strand
TGCGAGTAAAACAGCCTAGCGTTGAAGATGACCATATGGAAGTAAACAGCCAAATTTTGAAGATGACTATCTGGGAGTAAAACAACCTAGCATTGAAGATGACCATCTGGGAGTAATACTGCCTAGTATTGAAGATGACCACCTGGGAGTAAAACAGCCTAGTGTTGAAGATGACCAACTGAGAGGTAAACAACCTAGTGTTAAAGATGACCATCTGGGAGTAAAACAGCCTAGTGTTGAAGATAACCATCTATTAGTGAAACAGCCTAGCGTTGAAGATGACCATCTGGGAGTGCAACAGCCTAGTGTTGAATATGGCCATATGGGAGTGAAACAGCCTAGCGTTGAAGATGACCTTATGGGAGTAAACAGCCTAGTGTTGAAGATGACCATCTGGGAGTAAAACAGCCTAGTGTTGAAGATTACCAAATGAGAAGTAAACAACCTAGTGTTGAAGATGACCATCTGGGAGTAATACAGCCTAGTGTTAAAGATAACCATCTGTTAGTGAAACAGCCTAGTGTTGAAGATGACCATCTGGGAGAGAAACAGCCTAGTGTTGAAGATGACCATCGGGGAGTGAAACAGCATAGTGCTGAAGATGACCATATGGGAATGAAACAGCCTAGCGTTGAAGATGAGCATATGAGAGTAAACAGCCTAGTGTTGAAGATGACCATCTGGGAGTAAAACAGCCTAGTGTTGAAGATGACCAACTCAGAGGTAAACAACCTAGTGTTGAAGATGACCATCTGTTAGTGAAATAGTCTAGCGTTGAAGATGACCATCTGGGAGTGAAACGGCCTAGGGTTGAAGATGACCATATGGGAGTGAAACAGCCTAGCGTTGAAGAAGACCATATGGGAATGAAACAGCATATTAAACGGTTACAATCTGATTTGTTGAAAAGTTGGTAGTTTTCACAGTTGTAAGCATGCTGACACTTGGATTTGAATCATTCTCTTTTGTCTACTTTGTTTTCATTACTTTTTTTTTTCATGTACAACAGAGAGCGCAGATAAAAGCTAGATGTGGTTTATACTTAAAAAAACAAATCTCAGAAGGACATTGTTACCAACAGGCTGCATGCTGAATTTCAACAGTGTATACCAAACGGTTACTATGTTACATATTTTTGAAGTTGGTTATGACTTCCGGAACATCTACGCTTGACATACATTTTTGTATTTATTAGCTATTCAGAAAGTAATAAAATAATAATATGTGTACGCATTCAAACAAGGCTTAGGTCCTTCAGCACCCTACCTCCTAGAAAATGTATAAGTAGGCTGAAACCCCTCCTCCTCCTCCGCCCGCAATGTTTTGTGTGGCTCGGCGCACCTCCCTGGTACCAATTCTATGACATTTAATGATTATGTCTGGCATGTAATACACACACGCCCCACTTAAATACCCAATGACATATGTAAACAAAACCAGCAGACGCAATAAAGAATTACATTTAAGAAGCAGGATGGGTGGGGGAGGGTGGGGGGTGGTGTCTACAATAAAAGTCTACGCTTGTGTCGCTGCGCCTTTGAAAATTGAGAACGCCAAAGACATGAATTGGAAGCTCAGTAATTTGATAACAAGTTCACAAGGAAAGTGGTAACCATTAAATGAGATTAATTCGAGAAATGTACATAAATAAGAGACCCATATGGACAACAGCTGGTAACAACAGTTAAAAGACTAAGAAGATTACAGCAAACTGACACGTCTTGATGAAGTGACAGAGAATCACCAAACAGGCAGGCAAGCAGGCACGCACGCACGCACACAAAGGAAATACATGAATTGTAGAGGACAAAAATGGAGCCCAACAGAAACACGATGAGGAACTTTAATGAGAGAAGTCGATAATTTCGGACTGGATTCAACCTATGATATCGAACATATTGTACAGTAGATAACGACAGAGTATGAGCCATATGGACATACAAAAACACATAATGATGATGATGGTGACAGAATGAAACGGTTACTGTTTCCATTTAACTTCTGCAGTAACGAAAGTAAAGTATTCAGCAGCCGATATAAACTACTGTGGGAAAAATGAATTCCATGTCAAACATTTCCACAGGGCCTTAAGAAACAAGGAAATAACCACTTCGAAGGTAGGATTTTGTTGACTGAAATCTGGCCAAAGAAAAAAAATGCTAGAACGCACTTTGTGACTTGTGGTATTTAAGAAGAATTTTCACAGTATGTGTTGTCACGAAATGATGCCACCCGAACAGTCAGACTTGTGTAGAGTCATAATTACGCTGAGCTGGAAAATGCAGAGAAGGGCCAGCAGGTGCCACAGAGGGGGAAATTCAGCAATTAATTCAAGATAAAGCTCGCTCGGAGGATTTGATCATTTACACAGACGGTTCAGTGTCAAGAGGCAAAAGAAGTGCCTGAGGCTTCTTAGCAAAGGTTAATAGTGGAGGTTTGGTGCAGGAGAGCCTAGCATATGATACCTCAACATACAGCTTAAGAATGGAGGTGGAGGCGGTCACTGCAGCTTTCCGCTGGCTAGAGAACACGACACACACACACACACACACACACACACACACACACACACACACACACATCGTGATTGTAACCGATTTAGAAAGCATGCTGACGAAGATCAGAACAGGTATGCTTCCTGCAGAGTGGCATGCTTCGCTGTGGAGGACACGAGTGAGAAGTATTGTCTGTATTTGTTCACCGGGTTAGGCAGGTGTGTTGGGAAATGAACAGGCGGACAGACTGGCTGGTTCTGCACAATTTGGTGGAATACTTATACATGATAGGGCAGACTTGGTCAGTGCCTTGTGGGAGAGCGTGTACAATTCAAAGGAGCAGATCGATCACCACAGCCTGGTGAGATTGATGCAGTTGGGGGTGACGAGAGGTTCTGGCAGATGCTCAAGGCTCAGAGGAAAGGCAAGACGGAAGTTTAATCAGAATGCTACTGGCACCATTAGTATTGGAACTCTTCGCTGGCTGCTGAAGATGGGGACGGAGAGCTTATGGGAATGCCCCGAGTGCTGTGATGTCGGTTCTTGAGTCAAATCAAATCAAATCAGGATGAGAAAGGCGAGCGCATCAGCAGTGTGGCCCTAAATCCTTAGTCTCAACATCTCACCCTAACTCTCTTTTCAAAACCTTTATAAAATGTAGTAGATAGATGCAGTAAAGATATAGTTATTATGTCTGGCTTTGTGACTGTCAGTCTCGCTTTGTTTCCTTAATGTCACCACAAGAGACTAGGAAGTCACGTGTGTGAGTAAAAAGGGTTTACTATTTCATCATATAATTCCTGCAACACTGATCTGGAGAGGGGGTGGGGGGGGGGGGGGAGTACTATTGTTAAGATAAAAATGTAACCAAAGTTCTGTCTTCCTTCTGTGAATTTTTTCAAAAAAAGACTATAACAGACTGCACAATTTATTGCCTGGCATATTTCACTCTCTCATCATCATGTAGCAGGTCCTTTGCAGAACGTCGCTCTCATCACAGTCTGCCTGTAAGAAACTCGGTCTCTTGTCAGTTCTCCCGCCTCATGAACTTTCACACTCAAGGAGTCACTTATATCCTGTGCCCATCTTCATGTCGGTCGGCCTCTGCCCCTCCTTCCTGGTACCATGCCTTCTGCTATAATTTTTTTCCAATCCTGCGTGGCGCTTGATATGACCAAAATAGTTCAGCTTTCGAGAAAGGATGCTGTTTATTAGCCAATCTTCCTTGATATTCAGATCTTTCAAGATGTCAATATTTCTCATCTTCTTTATCCAAGATATTCTGAGAATCTTTCTATAGCATTTCAGCTCAAAAGCCCCTATTCTCTTTCTCAAGGACTGAGAGACAGTCTACAACTCACATCCGTATGTAGCCACAGGGAAGATGCATGCTCTCAAAATACTAATTTGTATCTCCTTGCTAGTGCTTAACCATAGACTTTTAAGGCTGTTCAATCTTTGCATTGCTATGGCCATCCTCCTTTTAATTTCTGTCGAACAGTCTCCATTGTTGTTTATTATAGAGCCTAGATATTCAAAGTTTGTGACATTTAAAATTTCTTCATCATTTATTGTTATTTTTGGGTGACAGTTTTATCTGTGGACATTATTTTCGTTTTCTTTAAATTCAAGAACAGATTTTATCTTCACTGTGCTTTTGGACGGACAATATAAAATTTTCTATTCCATTTACGCTGTTCGAAAGGAGGACTATGTCATCTGCGTAGCGGAGTTCCAGAATAGGGTTGCCACCAATTTTGAGCGGATCATAACTGTCACAAGTCTGGTCATTTTTGACATTTCTCATTATATTTTCTGCGTATATATTGAATAGGTATGGTGAGAGAATGCACCCCTGCCTCACTCCCTTTTGCACCTCGAACCAATCAGACGTTTCACCAGCTGCTCTGATGGCTGCTTGTTGTTCATGATAGAGATTTTCAATTAATTGCACTACATGCGCTGGAAACCCCATACTTTTCATAATAGTCCAAAGTTGATGGTGCTGGACACAATCAAATGCCTTGCTATAATCAATAAAACAAGCATGAAGATTTACATTGTATTCTCTGCATTTTTCAAAAATTATTCTCACATTAAATATGTGATCCCTAGTTCCTCTACCCTGTCTAAAACCCGCTTGTGCTTCATCTAGTTCATATTGTAATTTCCTTTCAATCGTTTTCATGATAATTCGTAAGAGGATTTTGCTAACATGACTTATTAATGCGATGGTACTGTAGTTGGAGCATAGTTTTGGATTTCCTTTCTTTGGGAGAGGGATATAGACTGTTCTTTTCCACGCTTTAGGCCAAATGCCACTGTTCCAGATCTTCGAGCACAGTGCATGGTAGATTCGGACGCTGGCCTCTCCTCCTGCTTGAATTAGTTCTTCTGGTATTTCGTCGCAACCTGGTGACTTTCCTTTCTTCAGGCTGTGTATTGCTGATCGTACCTCATCCAGTAAAGGCTCTGGTTCTTTTTCATAACTTTCACAAGTCGTCTTTGAATTACCTGTCACATCCTCATACATTTCTCTACAGTATTATTTTCATGTTTCTAATATGTCTTTGGTTTCCGTTAATGTGTTACCGTTTTTATCACTTATTACATGTAAAGAAGACCTGAATTCGTATTTCAATGTTTCAATTTCTTTAAACATGTCTGTCTCTTTCCTGCATCTGGAGTTGCTCAATTCTATTGCAGGTATTTATAATAAACTGTTTTTTTTTTTATCTCCTCTGATAGCTCTTCTGATTTCTCTCGTGTAGTTCCTTTATGCATGGCAATTTGTTTCTGTCCCTACTTGCTTTAAATTTCTTCTTTCTTCTGTCAGCTTGAAAGTCTTTTCTGTAATGTAAATCTGTTTTTTTTTTTTTGTGTGTGTGTGGTTTTTTAGGAATTATGTTCTGGGCTGTTGTGATGATGATGTTTCTTGCTTCATCAGCCAACTCATCAGGTGTCATATCCTCCTGCATTAGCGCCTCAAATTTGTTTCCAACCTTAATGCTGTAATCATTTGGCAAATTACTCAAATCAAAACCTATTGGCTTAGCCCCTTTCAACACTTTTTTCAGTTTTATTTTAAACTCTGCAAGAAGAAGTTTGTGATCAGTGTCACAATCAGCTCCAGGGAGTGTCTTTGCAGATGTTATGCGTGTCCTCCATTTTTGTTGTATTAAAATGTAATCAAGTTGCTTCCTGCTATTTCCATCTTGTGATGTCCAGGTGTAGAGCCTTCTTGGGTGTTGTTTAGTGTGTTGGAAATACACATATTCTTTTCTATACATAATTTAATCAGTCTCCCCCACTCTCGTTTCTGTCTCCTATGCCGAATTGGCCTCTGTTTCCTCTTCCTCTATTCTACCTCGGCCAATTTTTGCATTAAAATCTACTATGATGATTATAATATCTCTTTTTTTCTACCCTTTCTGTCTCTTCTAAACTGTCATAAAAGTTTTGAATTTCATCTTCCTCTGATGCAGATGTTGGGGAATAGACTTGAATAATTGTGATAATTTCGCCGTCTACTGGACATAAATTTGCCTAGAAAAACCACACAACAGCCTGGAGCTGGTGGGGGTTGGTTCTGCAACGTCCAGTAAAGGATACGCAAATAACCTTTTTATTTCACCGTCTCTCATCAGGTGTATACTAGACGTTTAGCATGTTTAAAACGACCCTTATGCCAACGACCTCAGCGAAAGAACAATTGTCGATATACGCCTGATCAAAATGTATCTACCAATTTGATGCAATTGTGAAGCTGGTTGTGTGGGCAGAACTGATCGATGCTCGAGAAACCGGTCGCTAAGTACATTGCAGTATGAATGGAAGAAACAATACAAAGTTTAGAAAGAAAAATGAGAATAAGAACAAGAATAATAAATTCACAAATGTGACACACGTTACTGGTCGTAACGACCACCCTTTATCAAATGCGCGACACCATTTGTAAAGTTAAAAAAATGACCCTTTTCCACACCTCTAGGCGTATAGGGCATATTGGGCTAGACCTATATTTTTATAGACCAATCGACACAGGAGGTTGATGTGGTCAGCATCACGCCGGCCGCCTTTACTTTCCCGGGACTGCACCCGGTACCCATTCAAGGCTGGGTCGACCTGAGAACCAAGGTCATTTTTGAAAAAAGTCTGGCTCCGCCAAGGAACGAACCCACGACCTTCCGATCCGCGGCGAGTGTCTAGACGCTCGGCCACGGAGACTCCCACGACACCATTTGAGCTCCGGATATCTGTAAACACGGATAGTAAAGTAAGTAAAGCAAATGATCCTTTTCCACGCATTAAAGCATATAGGGCATATAAGACTAGACCTATATTTTTAGAGACCAATCAGCACAAGATGGGTGATGTGGTCAGCATCACGCCAGCCGCCTTTACTTTCTGGGACTGCACCCGGTACCCACTGAAAGTTGGGTCGACCTGGGAGCCAAGAAACAAGGATAGAACATTTCAAATTCTCCATACATCGTCTCATGGCAGAGGGCTAACATTTCTGGAAGCTGCCACGATTTATCCCCAACCAGAAGTATGCAAACAGAAAGGCATGATAGTGACCATGAACCACACAGAACCGGATAGAAAATCAAAACAAGATAAACAAGACAGCGACGAAAACTCCCCTTAATATAATAGGACGTTTAGCCAGTTGAACGAGGAGCAAGTTAGGAATTTTTACTTTCTACATACTGAACTGAACCCAACTAGTGATCACATCCTTCCCCCTGTAAAACAGGCAGTTATTTTTTAGTCTTGTTGAATTTGTACTTCCGTTTTAAAGGATTCACTTATGTGCTTTATTTATTTTTATATTTTATTTTTTTTAATTGTAACTCTTACTGTAGTTTGCACCCGTTGAGGTACAGCGAAATGTGTTAGGCAGTAAAAAAATGCTGTCTAATCTATTGTTTGTGTCTTTATTTTTCAAAAATGAATATAACTCAAGTGACTTTTAATTGGTTAATAATACTGTTATGACATATTAATTCATCTGTTAAGGCACAAACTAGTTCCCATTTTTAGACGCCAGTGGTGTTTGTAGATGATATATAAAAAAAAATATGTCCGTTCACTGACTTTAAACTCTGGCTGAAATTCTGGTTGTTTGTCCACTTCTGGACTTTGGTCCTGTCCCAGAACTGCAAATGCGCGTGCTCCCTGATTTCACAAATCTGGCTTATTTGTGTGCAGACTGTTGGTTCGTAGCCTCTAAGGTAGTCGCACTCAGATTTTGAAGGAAACACCATAACTAGTTGCCTTTTACGACATGCTTGTTGCTGGAAGTAGGTATATTTACTCGATCCAAAATGAGACACCGAAACCTTCACAGAATATATTTAGGAAAACTTTGAACACTTAGCTTCCAGTAGACCAGTGGTTCCTACTTAGTTAGGATCCTCGGAACCCTCATATTTTAAATGGTCTGCCACAGACCCCAAATTGGTTGGTGTCAACACGACCACTAGAAAGATATGTTTTCAGAGCATTTGTTCCCCACATTGCATTGTCATCCATAAAACGTGTGTATTTTTAAAAAAGTAGTCAGTAGATGTGAAGCAGCGTCATTGCACACGCTTACAAACAAAAAGTTCTCTACCACCAGTACGGACAGCTAATAAAAAAGCGTCCGCCTGTGTCGCCGTCTGCACGAAACTCTGTAGCTACAGCGACGTTCCTTCATTTACCCCAAAGCGTTAATTCTGGTTCCCCTTTTCTAGAGGCTGGGTGAACCCGAGGAACCCCCAGGTTTCGAAGAACGGCCATGGGCGGCAGCGAGTCGCAGCTGGATTTAAAAGCGAATCTCCTATCGACTACGGTAATGTGACCCCTGTATGTGTGTGTGTGTGTGTGTGTGTGTGTGTGTGTGTGTGTTTGTGTGTGTATATGTTTGCACAATGTTAATCCGAAAGCTTATCAGGAAAAGGTATAAACATAGTAAGCAAAAACCGCACTAGACAAACAAACAAATGAAACATAACTTAATAAAAGAGTATAAACAAGTGTAATTCTATATTTGAATCGCAGTTGATATCACGGACGTGCGTAATATGCTAATGTCCCGGGGTCCGTGAGCCACGAAATGAGAACCCGTGGTGTAGGCCCTTTCTTCAAATGATCGATTCTTGTCATAAGCTGGTTTCTAAAATCCTATCTTATGTCGCTGTTTGAATGCCCCGGAATGATTATGTGTGATGTCAATATTGCTTTATAGCATAAGCCTGCATCGAAAATGTTTTCATAACTTTCGAAATGTGGCAAGGTTAAACATACTAAAGACTGTCATGTGGATTTATAACACATCATTCATTCTTGATGTATGTATGACCTCTCATAAACTGACAGCTGGGGCGGGACTGTGGTAGTGTCCCTTTAATACACATGTAATTGGCGTTTTATTGGTATAGTCAAGCAAAAGTAAATGTCACAGACATTTCCTGGGAAGAAAAGGCAATCAGTGTGGTGCTAACCAGATCAATTATTGTGTGCGAATGGTCTTTACAAAAATCATCTGCCGTCGCTGTTTTATTTCTGCCAGAATTGTGCAAATAGCGTTTGCTAAATTGGTATGTTTCTTTCAACTGCTTTAAGGTAAATGTCATCCCTTGTCTGTCTGTCTGTCTGTCTGTCTGTCTGTCTGTCTGTCTGTCTGTCTGTCTGTCTGTCTGTCTGTCTGTCTGTCTGTCTGTCTGTCTGTCTGTCTGTCTGTCTGTCTGTCTGTCTGTCTGTCTGTCTGTCTGTCTGTCTGTCTGGTCTGGTCTGGTCTGGTCTGGTCTGGTCTGGTCTGGTCTGGTCTGGTCTGGTCTGGTCTGGTCTGGTCTGTCTGTCTGTCTGTCTGTCTGTCTGTCTGTCTGTCTGTCTGTCTGTCTGTCTGTCTGTCTGTCTGTCAGCCTCGGTCTCTCGTCCCTCCCCCTCTCTCTAAGCTATCGGTTCTCTACCTGCCAGTCAGACTCTTTTTTGGGTTTAACGACCCTTTCTCAGGGGTCGGCTAAGACCATCTCAAAACACATATTCATTCAAGTTATGAAGGAAGATAACTGTTTAGTTGCCACAACACCATGAACTGTATTAAAATCGCGGCATTAGGAAGGCTTCTCTAAGCACACACACACACACACAGACACAAAAAAAGACGAAGAAGAATGAGGACGGGGAGAAAGAGGAGGAGGAGAAAGAAGAGGAGAAAACGCAGAAGAAGAACAAGACATCCAACTATCGACAACAAATTACTGTAAATTAATGACGAGAACCTCAACCATGGTTGCTCTATCTACAATCATTATGACGAACGTGTCTGTTAATAAGGAACAGAATGACGAATTACAATAATTACTCTTTAACTCATCTATAGTAGCTGACGGTTGCGTGCATGCCATTCTCCTCACAGTATGAGACAATTTGCTATTTCTTCATTCCTTTCTACCCACATCAGTCTCCTGCCACCTAAAGCTGTGAGCGTATTGGTGCTTCAGAAAGATGCACCACCGGCTTGGCGACACATAAGACAATAAGTAAATGCCATGATCAGAGGCTCCATAATCTGCAACTCAAAGACGCAAATCGAACTTTCTCAAATCGCTTCAACCTCGTCTTTACGTGGTTGTATTTTATTATCGGTGTGTTTGCATAAGCATCTTTATGTAGGGTTCAGGCAAGTGTGCTATTGATGGAGGTCGGGTTGCATATTTCAGGCTGGGATTTCTAGGCCAGATCCTATCATCCTCCATCATCTGGCAATCAATAACAAGTTTTGACATTTGTAAAGGGGCGTTTACATGGGTAAAGTTGTACACGTCATGCGATTATTCTAAGAGTTTACAGGAAGACGTAGGCAGACTTCGAGACATGGAGCCTGGCGCCAAGGTAAGAAAGACAGAGAGTGGCAGCCAGATTCTTTGATATGTCAGATACACAGAATGACTGGCGTGGACAATCATTCCTCTCCACAACGTGCGAACTTCAACAGTATGTATGAGTGCTGACACAACTAAGTGTCATGACAAAAGACTGTCTAGAATCTGTTCACGTTGTCTTCTATATCATTTTTTCCCACTAATCTTTCCAGTTGTCACAACATATTCCAATTTTCCTGTTCTCATAACATGTTCAAAATAACGATTGTCGACTTCTCATAATTGTTATCCGTTGTCTTTGGACTCTCTCATCTGTCAAAGCATCTTGGGTGCTGAATAAAGAACTAACTAAGTAAACTAAGAAGAAAAGATATTCAACAGAATTACTCAGTGGAAATGTCGGTTCTTTCGTAACAAGTCACCCCTAGATGATGTTACTGGGACAGTCCAATATTTTATAGGGTGGTAAGACCGGGTTTCCCGTCTTTGTGGTGCTTTTAACTACCCTAAAACATCTAGAACTAGACCTAACTGACCTACGTCCCACAAGAGAGTGCACCCTAGGTCACACGACTGCATGCAGCCTATCTACCACCCCCTGAAACATTTGACTGTCTGTTTAGGGTGAATAAAAACGAAAGCACCGTAATTTCAGAAGCAATATCATCAGTGGTGATGACCACAAAGGAATCGCAAATGTATCCAAAAGCATTCACCAGATGTTTGAGCTCGATCGAAGCACCCACCGCCCCCCCCCCACCATTTTTTTTTCTTTTTCAAGCAAGCGTCTTCCAAAAATTGTACGATCATATTTCTCTCTCTCTCTCACTCTCTCACTCTCTCACTCTTTCTCTCTCTCTTTCTCTCTCTTCTCTCTCTCTCTCTCTCTCTCTCTCTCTCTTTCTCTCTCTTTGTCTCTCTCTCTTTCTCTCTCTTTTTCTCTCTTTCACTCTCTCTTTCTCTCTCTCTTTTTCTCTCTCTCTTTCTGTCTATCTTTCTCTCTCTCTCTCTCTTTCTCTCTCTCCGCCCCTCCCCCTTCTAAGGACGTTAACAGCTTGGCCCATAGGCCGGTCATAATCAACTAGAGAAGAGCCAGTGAATGTGCAGGTTTTTAAATGTAAATAACACCCACTGTCGATATTACTTATGCACATCATGCGAAGGGATACAACTCGGTGGCGTCATGATAAGATGACAGTTGGAAATCAAGGGATGTAAAAGAAAACTAAGAGGAGGAATTCTAGACTGTTGAGCAGTCTTTGACACAACTGAGTGACCACGACAGGCCGGTCGTGGAGTGACCATATGTAAGGCAGAAAAAAGCAGAAGGATATGACGACCAGTCTCCCCCCCCCCCCCCAACAGACACACACACACACACACACGCACGCACGCACGCACACACAGACACCCACACGCACACGCACACACACGGCATGCTAAGCTTACAGTGTGAAAGAAAGAATGTAACCAAACAATCAAAGCCTGACATTAAGCTGAGACACAAAAGTGAAACAAAAGATATAACTTCGATCAGATCGCACACAATTACTAGCCTCTTTTGTGTAATGCCAAAATACTAGGGCGTTGAACATCAAAGACACATGGTGACGTGTGCGTTCGTCGTTTGTTCAAATATAAATTGGCTCTGAACATATTTATAAATGCCTAAGCGCTGAGCAAGTAGAGATCATGTTTATAATGGTTTAAGATATAAACCGGGGGTGTGAGGATAGTTCGATGAATCATCGTTTCCCCGTCTTTTCCTTCTGAAAGTCATAGACCCCAGTAGAATGGGTACACTGTCTTCCGTGATCAAGCAACTTGCGTTCCCTTTGTGGATTTCGGTTTACATTATTAACTTTTCTTTCCTTCTTGTTCCATAGTATTTTGTACACTAATCCACTTGCTTCAGTTGTTACTGTTTTGTATTTTTTTAAGCGTCTTTAGGCCCTAATATTTGTTTACATAGGTAACACATTCTTAGGTGTTAAAATATGTAACAAATGTATGGGGTTGAAAGGGTTTTACACAATCTTCAATTGAACACATTATTTGCATCATTATGAGCATTACCAGAAAGAGAGTGGGTCTAGATTTGGTAAGAATGTGAAATATTTCTTCTTTTTCTTCTTAGCGTTTATCGGCTATAAACCCCAGTGGAAAGTTCTGGTTGTTCGTCCACTTTTGTACTATGGTCTTGTTCCTTAATTTGAGTTTCGCGTGCATATCCGTTTTACATATCTGGCTTATCTGTTTGCAAACGATTGGTTTTCTAGCCGCTCAGTCAGATGCAATTCGCCTTTGAAGGAACACCCCCAAAAAGTAGCCTTCTGAGACATAGTTGTTAAGAGGGAATGACTGTGTTCTTGTTTTCCTTTACAACTGGGTCTCAGAACCCACATGGTGCGAAACTATTTGACATGTTGAAAAAGTCAGAACAAACCGGTGTGTTAGAATTTGGTAACATTGCAGTAAAGCAAGAAATATCGATATCCTAAAATATCTTAACATCAGTGTCCTAGCCCTGTGGGAAGGGTATGGGACAGAGTATAGACGACAAGACTTAGGACGTCCCATGTTTGTGTTTAATGGACCAAAAGGTGCACCAGCGGTCAGCCAGCTGATTTCACGATATAGGGAAAACCCGAGATGGCTTAAACACTACATACACGTTTTACCCGAATCTGAACGGAGAGAGGCGGAGAGCGTTGGACAGGGACGTGTGAACCTAAAGACAAAAAGAGACCTTATAGATTGTATTGTGTTTGGAGTTAAAAGATAGGGACTGTTAGCGTTGTCGTAATGTGTTTTGGTTAGTTGTTAGTATTTCTCGTGTTCTATATAGTATTCTACGAACAGTTGTGTCGGTGTTGTGTCATGCCTAGGTAGTTGTTAATGTCTGTGGGTTATCAGAGTTTATCTGTGCTTGGTGGTGGCGTTAAAACTGCCCGCTCATACTTGGGTCATACACAGCGTGTGCCACTGAGTCTCGCGTGGCGAAGACCGCAGCCTAGTTTCCGCTGTACGACAGTGACGTGGAATCAAGTCAAATTAAAAAAAAAACAAAAACAGCAGAAGGCATTTAACTAGCAAAAATGGGAAAAAATGGTCTCGACACTTGGCGTCCGCCTTGGGTGATAGAGGTGCCGGTTCAGGCCCCGGTAAAGGCAGGGATTTTTTCACGTGGACTTCTAGTAATTTCCCCTGGTCTCTGGGTAGTGAGATCGGACGCCTCTGTGTAATGCTGCGCACGTAAGAAATCGTTCGGCAGTTGGAAATCTAAAATAGTACCCTAACGGCGCTAGCCGGCAAATTTTGGAATAAATATACCAACAGTATTTAAGGATGCTCACTGGTGCTACGGAGTACGTGCACTGCGCTGAGATTCTACAGACTCAGGCTTGAGATGAGTTACAAGTAGAAAGAAGCACGCGTGGGTTACTACCCTTGTGCCTGATGTTGATTTGTTGTATAAACCAAACCAGATAGACAGGGGCCCATCAGAAGGAAGAGGGCGCAGGATACATGTGACACACTGGGTAGGACAGTGCACGAGGCGGGAGAGCTGGTCGAGAGACCAGGTTTCTTTGAGGCGGATTGTGATGACAGCGATGTTCTGCAAAGTATCAGATACATATCACTGGTCTCCAGCCTGGTTGGCGCATCCACTTTAGCAGTGGCTCTAAATGCCGCAACACTTTAATACAGTTCCCTCATGTGGTGGCGACCCCCGAACAGTTATGTTATTTCCTAACTTCGATGAGTTTGTATTTTCCGATTGTCGTAGGCGACCCCTGTGAAATGGTTGTTCGAATCAAAAAAGGGTCGCGACCGACAGGTCGAGAACCGCTGCCCTAGAAAGGTGTAAGGAGTTTTCAAGGTAGGTGGCAATCGATTCTGAATGTGCCTGCATCTGTCCTTTATTCATTATACCCACATTTTATAAAATTGTTTAAACAGTTTATTAAACGAAAAGACATGGGCTTTTTGGTTTTCATGAGCCGTTCGTACATCACCGTAAAAAAGACGAAACACGTGCATTTAATAATAGATTAAAAACTTGTTTTGACCAAAACATATTTCCATACTTTTTATTTCCCTTCTTGCAGAATCTGTTGTCCTCTTTTTATATTGTCATATTTTATATTGTGACAAAGGTGTGTGTGTGTGTGGGGGGGGGGGTGGGGTGGGGGGGGGGAGTGGTCTTGCAATAAACCCAAAGAGGGCATGGGGGCAATAAACTCACGGGGGCGTAGCGGTGATGAATTATACTTAAGAGGAGCGCGGAGGTTCTGCAACATATTCAAGGAGGTGTGAGGATCTTGCAATATACTCAATGGGAGCGTCTTGGTCTTGCCATAAACTCAAAGGGAGCTTGACCTGAAAAGGTTGGGAGACCATTAAGCCACAAGGTGACGATGCTATGAAGCTGTTCACGTAGCAACAAGAAAACACACACATTTCACTGTGGGGAAGTGTTAAGAATACTGTTAAGCAAATTGAGCTGATATCAGTGACTGACTTATTGCAGCTTGAGATGCCATTAGATCTTTCAAAGTGCGGCTCCGTGGCTTATGGGTGAGTGAAATAAGTTTCATGATGCAATTTTCATCGTTTAGCCGGGTTTGATACCTCAGTGGCCGGTTTACTAAAACGATTTGAACCTAATAACTTCGAAACAGAAGGCAAATACATAGCCTCAAAACCCTTAAATATAACAAATGTGAAATTCATTCAAGCAGGGGGAAGAAACATTTAATATAGACAAATATATATTATTTTGGTTGGCTCCCTTTATTTGTACTACGCCAGCATAAAAATGCTAAAGTCGGTTTTGCAACGTCCTTTAAAGCAGCGTTCTTCAACCCATGGCCCTAGGAAAAGTCCAAGCGGGCTGCCACAAATGTCAGTCGAATTATGTAACAAGAAACGAGATCTATCCCTGACTTATGGATCTGTCAGATTGTTGATCTTTACGTCCTACTTGTATAATGTGCAGTATATAATATTTAAAATTAAACACAGAAATCGCGTGGATGTAATTGCTGCACTTCCTCTATCAGAAACACTGCTCTAGCCGTGTATATCCGATTTCTAACCGTTGAGCAGATGTTACATTTGCCGACAAATATAATTTTGTGATATCCGATTAAAACAAATATTTAGATTTATTTTTTGTTTCTGTTTTTGATTGGGTGTCACCTGGGCCGCGAAACAATGTTGCTGCTTTGCTGGGCCGCGGCTGCAAAAAGGTTGTGCAACATTGCTCTGAAGGATACGCAATTTACGCTGGATAAACATTTTCATAAAGATGTAGTGATTGTATCTTTTATTTTTATTGTTTTTGATGCTGTTTTTGTCTTTTTGTTACTGCCAATTTCAAGCAAAAAGCAATCGTTTGGATCTTGAAGAAATCAGTGGTCCGACATAATTAACCTTTTCTGGAGTCCATTTTCAAATTGCGGTTCCTGATTAATATCTAATATGTAAACGTGACGTTTCTGCATGGGAGATAATTAAAGGCAGAGTTAGATTCCGTGGATTGTTTTCGATTTCAGACTGATATTGTTGGAAATATAATAGTTCAGTCTTTGTGTGCGTGTATGTGTTTTATGTGCGTGGATCTTGTGTACGCAACCGTGTTTGTGTCGTGTGTCTCTGAGTGTGTGTGTGAGTGTGTGTTTGTGTGTGTGTGTGTGCTGTGTGTGTGTGTGTGTGTGCTTGGGTACGTGCGTGTTCGTGCGTGTGCGGTTCTGTGTTTGCTACCTGATCGTTGTAACATGAAATAGCATCATTGTCGCATTTAGAATTTGAGACAACCAAGCAGATCTCGGATATTAATAAAGTAATAGTACATCGTCCCCATGTTAGGATACCCCATAAGTCGTCCCCTCATGGAAGACATTTTTGTGTGCAATTTTTTAAAGCCCCCACGCTAGCTTTTGCCGGGGGCCCTGAATATAACCGGGCCGTAAATATGGCCTAGCCATAGATATGACCTAACGGCTGAACAGTGTTTTATGGGAGCTCTCCGCGGATGATCCTCATACGCATGGTGGCACTTTGTGTCACCAGGTGTTTATCGCTTGTGTGTTGTCCTGTTGGGGTTCAACTACCTACCTACCTACCTACCTACATACACATGTTGGGTAATTTTCGTTTTTGGAAGCCCCACCCTGACTTTTGCCGGGGGCCCCCAACGTACCTGGACCATGAATATGGCCTGGCGGCTGAACGGGGTTTCCGGGACCTCTCCACGGGTGATCCTCATCCGCATGGTGGCACTTTGTGTCACTGGGTGTTTTTTGCTTCTGTGATGTTCTGTTGGGGTACAACTTACCTACCTACCTATCTCGGATATTCCGTTCAACCTGATCATAAAGCTAAAGTGACCATACGTCCCGTGGTTAAGGGTTGCCCCCACCGTACCGGGGAGATTTGGGGGAGGGTGGGGGAGTATGCAGGGTTAGATTTGTGAATGAATATTACTGCACCATTGAAAATCACCTACGCATGAATAGCTTTCACCACATTTTCAACAACATGCAAAAGTTACTGACATCAAGAGAAATAAGCAATACATTAAAAATGAAAATCGTCAAATGTTATGTATTCTCAACCTTACTGTATGGCACAGAGACATTGACAATGAACAAACAACTGGAAAATCGTATCAATTCTTTGGAGATGTGGATATACAGAAGATTAGGTCGTATTTCATGGAAACTAAAACTATCAAATACAGAGGTACTGAGGAAATTGGGAATGAAAAGAGAGTTGCTAGGCGAAATAAAAAAGAGACAAGTGAAATATTTTGGTCACATTAAAAGACATAACAGTATATTAAAGATCATCTTAGAGGGAAAGGTTCAAGGTAGTTGAGCAAGAGGCAGACAGCGTTACAAGTGGGAGGATAATATCAAGAGATGGACGAACAGCAGTATGAGTGAGTGTACATCAAGGGCACGAGACAGGGCTTTGTTTGATATTCATTGCAGCCAACCTTTATTGTGGAGACGGCACCTGATTGATTGATTGATATACGTGACACACTGTCTTGTAAACTAAATGAGGTGGAAGAGTCGACATTGATGAGAGCGAGGTTCTGCAAAGGGTTTACTTCATGATGATGACGATTTCAAAGTAAAATGCTCCGTCTGGGCAGAGCATGAGTGCTGGGCAGACGCTGTCGACGTGTTCAGGTACTGTTTTTGTTTGCGCTCATGGGCTGTAAACACCAGTGGAAAGACCTGGTTGTTCGTCCCATTCTGGACTTTGGCTTTGCTTCACGAACTGAGTTTGGCTAGTCCATTCGTTTTACAGATCTTGCTGCTTTGTATGCAGACTGTTGGTCGCTTGCCTCTCAAGCAGATGCACTCCGATTTCGACAGAAGCTCCCAGTTAGTCGACTCTTACGACATGCTTGTTGAGTAGACAGTCAGTCTCTTCTTGTTTTCCCCACAATGAAACACACACGGGGAAAGTGTTCAGTGTCAGTCCAGGTTATTGTTAACACGCGAACCTATGTTGTAACAGAATTATTGACTAATCAATTTACCCAGTACTTCTTTCTTCTCAGCTTGGTCACCATATTGTTTGGCCACACCCATGTACTTTTTGCTGTGCAAATATCACCTACTTCTGTTTGCAGTCTGCGATGTTTTAACTCTTCCCGGGGAAGGAGGGGGGGGGGGGGGGTCGTTGCGTTTACACTTTAACTAGATTACTCGGCATCCGTTCTGCGAAAGCCCTCGCCTGTGTCTCCTAAGACAGTCTTCAACCTTTTAGTACTAACATGCTATAAGATTAATTCGTCTTATTGTCACAAGTTGTTAATTTCCGACTCAGCTATGGGAGCTGAGGCACCTTCAGGCTCCATCCTACATTTTTGGGCGGCGAAAGTTTGGCGCTCTCCTTTGAAAAATTCCAAAGAGGCTAAGAGTCCCCCCCCCCCCCCCCCATCATCCCCCTTTCCCCCCTTTTTTCAATCAACCATGCATAGACGTTCTATTCTTAAATATTTGTTCACATCGGCGACCAGGTCGCCCATTGGCTCGCCTGTAGACAACTTCGTCGCCAGTCGGGACAGTATTTGGGTATGTCTGCTCTGATCTTATCAAAACTGCAGGAGCCCTTTTTTTAGGGGGGGGGGGGGGGGGGGGGGGGGGGGGCTTATAGTGGCGTGTAGTTCTAAGCATTTTTATACGGCGCACATAACCTAGTCACAATTATAGTCTAAAGCTCCCCACTGGGGACTGCTAGTACCTGTTTTGTGATTCTCTGATCGTCTCTTGTCAGTATGTGTCCAATAGAGCACCTTCACTCCTGCCTCCTAACTGTTGATACCAGCGGCTGCCAGGACATTTCTCTTATTTCTTTACTCCTCTGGGGTTCGTCCTATTGTGTGCTCCTCATTTCCCCCAGGCATTTGTTTTCGAACACATTTAACTTTCGTTCCACATCTTTGGTGGTTCTTCACCTCTAACTGGCGTTTCTTATAACTGAATAACAACTGAAAAAAAAAAAATTAGAATTTAAAATACGTAACTTGTTTATTTTTAGACCAAATGGCACCAGTCTTTGAAATGCAGGTATTGCGAATATGGATACTAACAGAACACTGTTAAACACAGTAGTTTTGCCAACGCTCTTCTGTCAGTGTCAAAAGTGCACACAGTCCTTAGAAGACAGAAGGAAAATAATCACGACAGAAATAAAATGTTTACGTACTCTGGTAGGTGTGACGAGGATAGATCGTCTTAGGAACGATGATATCAGGAGGAGAGTCGGTATGAACCATCAGTAAACGTAATAGGTAGACAACAAATCAAATGGTTTGGCCATGTAACAAGATTGGTATCAGACAGAGCACTACAGAGAACAATGTTACACAGTTACAACGGTAACAGAGCCGGAGGACGACCACGCAGAAAATAGACCGCAGAAATATCAGAAACTGAAAACTTCTTTATACGAAGCGAGCAGAAGAGTGATCGAAAGATCGTTTCCTGCCCTGACGCCGCGATGCATTTCAGGAGTAGAGAAAAGAAGAAGAAAAGGTTTTAAAAACATAACAATAGTTCCATAGACCAGTCGGCACTCGTGGATGCTGGGGCTAGTATCACGCCGGCGGCCTGACTCCCAGGACATACCCCTTTCAAGTTATGTCGACCTGCGGCACAAACCAACAGTTAAAACTAATTATCAGATCCCCGGCTAACTCTGTTCTTACCCACAGCATAGTAGGTTTCATTAGACAGCTGAAGCTATAATGTTTGACGTGATTACAACTTATTTGGAGGTGAAATAGAGTATCTTGGAGCTGCTGTGTTGGTCTGCCTTTTGGAGTGAGATTCCTAAGTCTCAGTATTGTATGGTAGACACTAAGGTAGCATCCTGGAGGGGGCAGACTGATTCATTGATCGATCCTGCTAACTGTAAAATGGGAAAAGCACTTTTAAAAACAACTCTTATGTGTCCACAACAGAGGTTGGCTGCAGCAGATATCTCTAGCCACTGCTATCTTTGGATATATTTCTGTAAAACATTCAAATAACAGCTTCGCAATACAGTGGCACAGCGACGTCTACATTGACTTTCAGTAATTCTATAAACAACGACATATACTAACTTCCCTTGACTTCAAGACTTCAACTGTTACCATTGTTACTGGAACTTCCTGCCTGCAGAAGACTTTACTCAGCGCGTCTGGGAATGCACCGAATCATCGGGTATCGTTTCTCAGCTCTTATCATCATCATCATCATCATCATCATGAACCATTTCTGCCGTTAAGCGACGTGGGGAGGAATAATTTGCGATCCGGTGCACGTCGGCTATTACTGGCTATTGTCATGCCGTGAAGGCGTAGAGTGTCTTTAATATTGTCGATCCATATTTTCCGTGGCCGTCCTCTTGCTCTTGTAGTTGATCTTCTGAGATGTAGTGATTGTAATGGTATTTGATCTTGCTTCATTCTAACGAGATGGCCAAACCACTTGATCTGCTGTTTCTCGATGAATCTAGTACAAGGGATTGTTCCCACAATTTGCCTGATAGTTATATTATTCACTCGATCTCGGATGGTTAGGTTGGCTGCTTTTCTCAGGTACCTCATCTCGTAGGTGGTGATTTTGCGTGTATAGGCTTTAGACAGTGTCCATGTTTGGCACTGGTAGCTTAATGTTGGAATAAATATGCTATTAATAATCTGTCACTTTGCACTCATAGTTATGCTTGGATGTATTAATAATGGTGACAATTCTCTCCTTATACTAATTATAAAGGAATTCCTTTTACAGAAATTTCGAGTGTTTGAGCTGAGCACTTGAGCAGTGATAGATAATTTATGTTTACTTCATAATACACGTCTGTTTTATGACAGTCACTATGATGTACCACTGTGATGTTGACAATGTATATTGTCCACACGTTTCATTGATTAATGCATGTTAGATTTTCTGAGGCATGTTCATGGAGTCTCATGCGATCAGCTCATGTGTGGCTGCTGGTGTGGCTGCCTATGCTAGTGCTCCGGAGGCAGCGGTTGTCTCCATGGTCATGTTTGGTGTAGGTACCTGGTAAGCGCCTTCCGTGCTGCTTTCCCATCCTATGCTTAGGTATCTGAACTTGGGGAATTAGACCCCTTCCTACCCTCCACCTACCCACCCGAAATTTCTTTTGGGGTGCAGAGCACTGCCACGCTGTTAATCTGTGTTGTGCTGAATTAGGATGTTTTGGCTCACAATTTGCAGATATCGAAGCTCAGTCAACCCCAGTTCAACGTCCCAGATGGTCTTTTTAAATCACCAGCGGTGCCAACAGCAGCAGCAGAAGCAGCAGAAGCAGCAGCAACAAGAAAAAGAAAAAGATAAAGAAGAAGAAGAAAAAGAAGAAGAAGAAGAAGAAGAAGAAGAAGAAGAAGAAGAAGAAGAAGAAGAAGAAGAAGAAGAAGAAGAAGAGGAAGAAAAACGAACGAACGAACGAACTTTTTTTCAAAGGGTTACAAATTAGGCACGCAGGCCTGTCTTACATTCGGCCCTTACAAACTTCCATCTTTCACACAGCAGTTGTACTTCATCAATGAAATACATAACTTTTACAGATCTGGTTTATTTGTCAGCAGACCATTGGTTCCTCTCCTACAAGACAGATTCACCCCGACTTCGAAGGAAACACCTCAAATTATTCGGTTGTTACGACATGTTTGTTTGAAGGTGTTTCTCCAAAATAAGGCCCCGAAACCCACACGAGACATATCAGTATTCAAAACACTTGGAAATAAACCAGATGCTGGACGTTGCCTATAACTGCCGACAGGGACGTACACGAGTGCGAAACAACAAAACGCATTAATGGAAGTAAATTCATGCAAAGCACACGTTCTTAGCAGATATCTCTTGAATTTTTAGCTTGTCTTTGTGGGGTTCTATTCCTACATTATCAACTTATATTATTTAGTTCCTCTTGTGTATTCTAGATCAAATTGTGAGTAAGGAAACGAACAGACTACTGCCTACTCACCCCTCACGCCCAGCCCCCCGCCTCCATCAATCACCCCCTCTGGAAAAAAAAGCATGTCGGAAGATGCAAAATTATTACTGTTACATCTCTGATGCGCGAGTGAGAGAATTTAAGTCGCCAGTTCCCCGTGTGGGTCCCATGGCCCATTTGTGGGAAAACAAGAATAGGCCCACTGCCTCCCCAACAAGCATGTCGTAAGAGTAGACTATATATATATATATATATATATATATATATATATATATATATATATATATATATAAGGTTAGTTGCGTATACTTTACAGGACGTTGCAGAACCAACCCCAACAGCCCCTGGCTGTTGTGTGGTTTTTCTTGGCACATTTACGTCCAGTAGTTTGCCATTGCCTACTGGACGGTCGGCTTTCTTGATATTACTGACGAAACCAACGCAAGGCGCATGGCTAGCAGCTGGGATCGAACCCGGCATCCCGGCATTACGAAGCGTTCGCATCGACTTAGCCACAGAGCCGACATATATATATATATATATATATATATATATATATATATATATATATATATATATATATATATGCATATGCCGTTTAAATATATGACGATGCAAATATGACACATAACCAGACAGAACACCCATCTGCGCAAGCTTCTTTCCCATGTTGTACACCTCTTTGCAAATTATATGTATTCAAATAAGCACTATTTTTCCATAAGTATATAGTCCTTCTTGGTTAAACATGGGTCAGGATATAGGTAAATGAACCTTGTTCAATCCTAGATCTATTGAGAGTGGGTTATCTTATGAATTAACTCACAGGCAAGTGATTTCTAAGAGTAGCGAAGCATGTTTCCATGAGCCAAACTACCGCTTGTTACGCAGAAGGAATCCTTCCCGCGTCTGGCTTGGGCGAGTTTTAAATTTGTGTCGTCATTCGAGACACAGAGCCCACGGCTGGCAGACGTTCTAATGCCTTCACTGTCAACTTACCTTTATATCTTGTTTGAAAGTCAACCTTTCACCCAGGACCTTAAGAAAAAGCATAAGATGTATGATCAAGTGAACTGCTGATTTGACTGGGAACTGTGTATAGATCACAACAAGAGATCCATCAGCAAGAGCCACCAACCAAATCCATTTTCCTTCAATACCGTCCCCAGGTAAACCCAATATCCCTTTTGCCAGTGTATTTACCAGCTCTGCCAGTGGTGACACTGGGTCACCCGCTGCCATGAACTGGCTGTAACCACCCCTACACCTTGAACTATACGTGACTCTGTCGCCCCTAGTGGCGAGGTCACATTCAAATATCGACCTGTCCGGTGAGTATATAGTCCCTGTTGTCTATTTATACCGTCGTATGAAGGAATACATATTTCTATATGTTCTGAATCTCTTTTAATGTCAACATTTTCAAACTTACAGTTGAAAGTTGGAGATTCTTTGTATTATTACTCGTAATCCGATGGGACGATTCACGACCTCGGTGTAGGAATGGGCGCACTTCTTCTGTAAAAGTGACGCTACAATTTCCCCTCTCATTCTCTGCCCGACTATCAATATGAACTGATGTTCAGAACTTTGACTGTCAATTTTGTACTCCTAGAGAGCGGCTTTTGCGTCCAGGACATTTCCTAAGGCTTGGGTAAGTCTTTTATAGTTTACGAATACCATGTATCTATAGCTATATATTAACCCCGCTGCTGAGGAGAGGGATGACTCGGCTATGAGACATTACCGAGCGAGACTTTTCTTGGTGGTGTCAAAATGATAATGGCCACATAAATTAAACCTTCCACTTTTCAAGCTGGGAGTATGTGCACTACCAAACCCAACACTAGCATTAATGATTTGATCTAGCAGGCCATTCGTTCCATAACTAACTAGTTTTGTAAATGGATGCCGATCTAGTAGCCGACAGAACAATTGGGTCAGCACACAGTTTCACAGAGCGGCGGGGGACAAGAAAAGTGACGTCATTCGATATTTATAGGTTAACTAAGGTACACACACTGGGGAAACCTGGAGGGCTAGAGTCAACTTGTTGGGAATATAATATACCTCTTTCTATTAGCAGTAGTCTGAGTAACTACAGGTGCAAATATTGATGTAGAGAGATGGTGTTCTCTATCTGAGAGACTTCTGTCTGTCTCCATTGTGAAACTTGTCTCATATCTCTTCTACTGACTGACTGACAGGGTACATTGAGATTATTACAGTCTCATTATCCTGACTGAGTGATTATTAAGATTATTAAGATATTGATAACTGAGCTAAGCATATGAATTGTGAGATGACTGCTAATTCTGGGTTCCTTCTTGTCACAGGATGATATCTCCTTGGAAGTCAGGCAGTAAATCAACATTCTATATAGCCACCGGCATGAAAGCCACCAGCTTGAAAGCCACAAACTTGAAGTCCACCAGCTCTTCTTTACCACCATCAGGTCAGAAGACACTAACATGGGTACTACACTATCACCAATCCTGTGTCCAGCGGTTGATGAATACTGTCAGTGACATACCTAGTGCCAGAGTATCCTCTCAAGTAGCTGGTTCGTGCATTCAGCAGTGGAGGACACAGGGTTCAACTTTTCTTGTGAAATAGTATTTCATTGATAGACTCTAACTTCTGGGACATCCATGAATAGTAGTGGGGATGTCCGGCCAAGTTGCGCCTAGAAGTATATATAGTCTGCAGTGCCATAACTTGTGTCGCCCCATCCCTGAAATAGGTTGAATGTGTATAGTGGTTGCAGGATTCCGCCTAGACCATTACGAGCCAACATTCCAACATGAATACTATTTCAGAGTGCTGTTGGTTCATTAGGAGAAATCCTCAATCAGGCACGTGACACGAGCGGTACGTGACATCCACCTTAGCAGATAACTGAAGCTACAACATCATCAGCTAGTGTCCAGCCTAAGTGACTTCATCAACTCTCTCATCAAGCAGTGATAATTGGTCACACTCCTTAGAAGCCAGCGGAAACTACCACCTTGGAATCCAGTGGTCTAAACCAAAAGTGTTGCCACAGCCAATTGCATTCACCATTCTGTTGACAATGCATATAACCTTTGTATTATGCATGAAATATAGACAGTTACTTTCATCCTACCAGTGGCATCAACTGTAATTTAGGGCAGAAATGTTTTCAATAGTGTAAAGAAATGTACCAGTGGAATTCTTCAGAAGAATCAGCGTGGACTGAAGGGAGATGCTGTTCGTTCATTCTTCGCATCTGAAACGATGAGTAACAGTGACCCAAAGTACAGCCAACCGCTCGATGCAGGCCTAAGTTAGTGTGCCCTTATTTATCCTTTGTTCGAGGATGAACCCAGCTGTGCCCTTAAGTCAGGCCAGTAGTAATTCCTGACTAGACATTGTTTCTGTACTATTATTTAACTGTTCTTTATGGTAGATCATTCCACTGAGATTTCTTATATGTTCATTCCACTGAGATTTCTTATATGTATATATATTTGTTGGAACTTATTACATCATGCTTTGTTATATGGAGCTTACCTTTGTTAGTGTATGCTATTTAACAGTTCGCTTTCATTTATTTTCTATATGCATCTGTCTTAGATCAGATTCCTGTTGATATTGTGTTATTTGACTGGCACGGTGATCATATCCAGTCTAGTGGCTATTAAATGGTGAGAAAGCCTGGCCAAGTCGTGCCAAGGAATATCTTTTCTAAATTCTGAGGTGCAAAACACTTGAGTCGCCTCATCCCTGATTTGCTGCTGGAAGGTTGTCTGAGCTGCTAGAGCAATTCGACCCACCATTTCAACATTAGATCACCTCAGAGTGTCTATTTTTTTTAGCAGAAACCCTAAAACTGACACGTGACACCATCGTCTCGTGACAAAGTATACTGTCGTGTACATTCTACTAACAGAAATAAAAAGGAATGTATTTGCAAAATTACGTAAATTATATTACATACTCATCTAAAAGTCTCAAAAGTACGACATAAAATAATTTTATAAATGTAAAATATATTAAAAGGAATTTGCATTTAAAATTTGTTGAAAGAAAATTGCATTTCTTCTTTTTCTTCTTTTCTCTACTCCTGGAATACCTCGCGGTGTCAGGACAGGCAGAGATCTCTGACTCGGCCCTTATGTTCGCTTTATATAAAGTACTTTTAAGTGTATCGGATATTTCTGCGGTCCATATTCTGTGTGGTTGACCTCTGGGTGTGTTACCGTTGTATCTCTACAGCACTGCAATCTGTGGTGCCCTGTCTGCTGCTAATCTTGTTACATGGCCAAACCATTTAATTTGTTGTCTAGCTATAAAGTTCAGTACTGGTTCTGTCAAATTTCTGTCTTAACGTGCTTTCCTTCAGACTCCTGAAGACGGTGTCCATGTTTGAGACACTGATAGCATAGTGTTGGTAAAAATATTATGTTGAACAGTGAGAAAATTGCATTTATTGGGGGTGGAGGGAGGGTAATTGTGTATGCCCTATTAGACTGTGAGGCCCTGAGCTGTAGCTTATTTAGCTTATAGTTAGATCCGGTACTCCATACAAGCGTACCATAGTTAGGTCAACACTATCTAAACAAGATGTGCAAAATGGTTTGACAAGCAAATGCCACAGTTCAAAAAGTAGGCCAGTGCCACTTCTGACGTGCACACATCGGATAAGATAAAGGTGTAAGAGATGTCCTTGTGTTTCTACGTTGCTTACTCGTTTGCTTTTACAACGCTCTGACGTCACCAGAAAGCAGACGATGTTTAAAAGAAGGTTCAATAAAAACGTAACCATGCTTCTGAAAATAGCTTACGCTAATATCTAAAATTAGCGACTTGAGATATGGAACTGACAATGCAGAATATACAGGTAGATACATAATTCCCGATGTATTAGGTGATCTGAAAAGACATGAACAGAAAAATATATTTAATTGATATGTTTTTAGATGGCAGAAAGAGAATATTTATGTGATGTGTCTAATGTTATGCAGCTCAGGTGGCCCAGCGTTTGAACGTTGGCCTGCCTGACCAAAGGTATTTGGTAGAATCCACGAACAGGCAGGCTTTTATAATTGACCAGGTTCCCAAGTCTAGCCATTTATAGTAGCAGGACAAGAAGTCTTAGATAACTAGTAGTTGTATTGTTATAACAGCAGTAAGTATTCGTTCACCACCTTTCTCCTCCTTCGTCTTTTTTTTTACAGGTCAAGTCGTGGAAGTGTTTGGGGATTTGGGCGAGTGTGTGTATGGTGTGTGTACGTGCGTATGTGTGTATATGTGTTGTTGGGATGGGGAAGGGAAAAAAAGGGGGGGGGGGCGAAAGATGTAAGGATTGCCTGTGGGCTGTGTATTTTTTTCTCCAGGGTGATGAATAAGTTGGTTTTCATTCCTTTATTATTGTAAATTATGCTGTCGCTCTACATCAGCGGTTCGCAACCTGTGGGTGGCGACCCCTGTTGGGTTCGAACGACCCTTTCACAGGGGTTGCCTAAGACTATGAGAGAATACATACTCACTAAAGTTATGAAGTAGCAGAGAATATAATTTAATTGTTGGGGGGCCATCACAGCATGAGCAGTCGTGTTCAAGGGTGGCGGCATTAGAAAGGTTGAGAACCAATGCTCCATATATTACCTTCGACATCGCGACTACCCCTTCTATTTCTCATAACATTTCGTAGCACCAGTTCTTGGTAGTGTCGAATTTAGGAACCTAGGTCGACTACGACTATAATAAAAATCTGAATCAGTCGAATTCGAACTTAGCACCTTGGGGGCAGAAAGTGAAGTTCCAGTAGGATAAGATCACCGTAAGTCAGGCATATATTATACTGGTAGGTTTCTTTACTTAACACCGTCAGTTAGTAAAGATAATTTATGTATAGACCATAGCTAATTATGTACTTTTCTCTTTAATGACATCATTTCACAGCCTGCGTAAATAGTTCTACAATTTATTGTTGGTAGTCTTGTTCTTCTTTTCTTCGCCTGAAATAGATTTTCTTTATCTGCAATGATGTCTGTGATATGAAATTCACGGTCTTTTGTAACTCACTTAGCAATCTCTAAAGTTTGCCTTTAACCAGTGTTTTGTCTTGGTCTAAGGATTTGCCTCGACGCGTTGTAACTGTGACAGTTTTGAAGGACATGATTGGTTGTCAAATGTGCCAATCAATGTATGCACATGGCTGATTCGACAATCTCAATTTGTGTGTGCATGTTGAGTTGAGTCAAAAACTAACATCACACAACTCTGGGCATTTCCATGCGTGCGCCGTCCTCATCTTCGGTAGCCAGCGCAGAGTTCCATTACTAATGTTACCGGTCTGAGTGTACTGAGCCGACCAGACCCCTTGGTTACACCGAGGTTCCTCTTTCTCTCCAGGCCATAATAATCTTGCTTCGCTTCTGACTCCATTGCTCGTTCCCAAAAGGCCCTGATCACATCTGCCTTGTCATGTATCAATTCCCCACCCAGTGGTGCAGATCCAGCCAATCTGTTTGCCTGTTCATTACCCACCACGCCAGCAAAGCCTGGAGAAAAGATCAAAAGTATGCTCACTGTCACAGGCCAGTTCGGCTATGGGAAACACCACAGATGATAGTGTATCATCACGTTTGTACGAGTTGACCTTCAGTACAACTCAGTATGAGAGCGGACAGCGTGGCCACGCAATAAACTGGGTCCAGTTAACAGGCCAGGTCCAGTTCACTCAGTTGACACGGATTGCTGCGTGTTAAGCCATGAACTCAGCGATCCCAGCTGCGGGTCTTGCCGTCTACCGTTGGTTTTAAAAGTGGTACCGAGAAGCTGGCTGTCCAGAAAGCAATGGCAAACTACTGGACGTAAATTTGCCTAGAAATACCACAGCAGCTAAAATATGCTGGGGTTTGTTCTGCAATGTCCTGTAAAAAATACGTAACTAACTTTCAACACACGCTCGCAGACTCGCGCGCACTACTTTTATAAAAACATGTACGTAGTACGTGTGCGAGCGTGTGCATGCATGCTCACGTTCACAGACAAGAGAGCATGATAAATAGACAGACAAGCAACCAAATACTGCTGGGCGGTTCGCGGGCCCTTTTTAAAAAAAAAAATCCCTGTAGCTTTTGAAGTTTCTGCATCTGAAGAACTCCCGCAAGCAAATAGCCCCTAACCGGAAGGAGACTGACCCGTATGGGATAACACCGGATGCCTTACGAACAATTTCCTTGATTTCAAACATACGTGTCAACACTAACTACCAATTTGAGACATTGACAATACAACATTAAACAAGTATTACCTTCTTCATCGGCCGCTCTTCGAAAGAAAAACCTCCACAATACAAGTAGCGAGGTCTGTTTTCTCCAACTGGAAGCGGCAGTTTCTCATCGAAGGCCCTTGAGTTGGTATGTTGCGCTTCTTCCGACATATTGTGTTAATTACGTTTATCAAGAGTAAAAGATTGCCATGTATGATTTATCATTGCACACAATGGATCACATATGCCCACATATCATCCTAGTGTTGTGAGTGATACACATACATCTCACCTGATGAACTTAAGGAAATTGAAACGGCTCACGGAATCAACTAGTAGATACTGATCGGCACTTATAATTTGTAGTAAGTCAATGTAATATTTTTTTTTTTTAAATATTGAATATGTGAGAATGCACATACCCGCATATACAGTTATGGTGCTTTATCAGTCGGGTTAAGAACTGTGCGTCAGAGAAAGAAAGACAGTTATAAATGCATGCGAGCGTAGCAGTGGTCCTGAAATCCTAAGCTCTAACTGCTCTAGACATTTCCTACTAAGAATGGAACTTGCAAGTCACATTTGCAATCGCCTTGGGTTGTGGTTACCTTGCCTCCATCCAGAACAATATAACACTATCGTCTGAACAGATGGACTGAAACCAACAACAATCAACAACATATATGAAGATACAGATAGCCACATTGCGTAGTGGTGCCAGTCAAAGTATTGTTTTTTATAAAATGTAAACAGTTAGCTAGTTAGTCGAGATTTCACACATTTAAACAATTGGCTATTTCGTCGAGATTCAAATATAATTAAACAGTTAGCTAGTCAGTCGAGATCCCAACATATTTAAACAGTTGGCTATTTAGTCGAAATTCCAACACATTTATTCTGCTAGATAGTCAAGATTCCAACACAATTAAACCGTTAGATAGCTAGTTAAGATTCACACAAATTCCAGCACATTTATACAGCTAGTTAGTAGAGATTCCAACTTAATTAAAGTTATCTAGTTAGCCGAGATTTCAACACAATTAAACAGTTATCTAGTTAGTCGAGACTCCAAAAGCCCCTCCCCCCTTTTTTTCAGGTTGAGGCCCGCAAGCAACCAAGCTTCTAATCCTCTGCCTCAGATAAAATCGTATACTAGGAACATCGCAAGCACGTGCAAGCTCCGTGCACGATGTAGACTGTGAACATGGCTAGCACAAGGCGACCTCCGTGCACGATATAGACTGGGAACATTGCAAGCACGATGCAAGCTACGTGCACGATGTAGACTAGGAACATTGCACGCACGATGTAATATCCATGCACCTTGTAGACTGGGAACATTGCACGCACATGGCAAGCAGTGTGCACGATGTAGACTGGGAACATTGCAAACACGATGCAGTCTTCGTGCATGATTTAGACTAGGAACATTGCACGCACGATGTAATATCCATGCACCTTGTAGACGGAATATTACACGCACGGTGCAATCTCCGTGCACTATGTAGACTGGGAACATTGCAAGCACATGGCAAGCAGTGTGCACGATGTAGACTGGGTACATTGCAAGCACGATGCAATCTTCGTGCACGATGGCGACTGGGAACATTGCAAACTCGATGCAATCTCTGTGCACGATGTAGACTGAAAACATTGCAAGCACGATGCAAACTCTGTGCACGATGTCGGTCGATTCCTATATAATTGATCTCCTTTTTTTTCGGCAAATTTATTTGTTGCTTAAATTATTCATCCCAATTTGTTTTCGTGCTGCATAATCACAGTAGAATAGAAGATATCTATTTGAAATGGTCGTGTCGTTTTACAGAAAATGGGTTAAATAAACTATGGAAACAATCCTGTGAGCTCTAGGAAAGGAAACGGTTAGTAATTTGGGAGCAACGAGCAAAGTACGAACAAATCATTATGTGCGAGTTTATACAACAAAGGCAGAAAACAAAAAGCAGGAGAGGGAAATAAATAAGAACTAAAGAAAGAAAGAAGTAAAGAAAGAAAAGAAAGAAAGAAGACAACAAGAAAGAAGGAAAAGAAAGAAAGAAAGAAAGAAAGAAAGAAAGAAAGAAAGAAAGAAAGAAAGAAAGAAAGAAAGAAAGAAAGAAAGAAAGAAAGAAAGAAACAAAGAAAGAAACAAAGAAAGAAAGAAAGAAAGAAAGAAATAAAGAAAGAAAGAAAGAAAGAAATATAAAGCATGCACAGCAGGGCGGTATGAATCTGAGTAGCTCAGTGACAAGTATGGTTTATCTCTTCGACTACAACCACTAAGCCAGGTGAAGTAAAAGTGGCCGGCGTAATGTTGACCACATCACCCATCAAGTGCCGATTGGTCTATAAAATATAAGTCTCGACCTATATGCCCAATACGCCTAAAGGCGTGGAAAAGGTTCCTTTGCCTTTACTTTACAACCATCAAACACCCATCTGGGAAGTAATGTATTTAAAGATATGGGGGGGGGGGTGGGGAGGGGGGGGGGTGATAGAGATATTAAAATACGAAAATAAAGGCAAGAGGAGCTTTCATAGCACTAGGGAATCTGTGGAGGTCGAAAGAAAGTAAAATTAATACTAAACGTAAAATGTTTAAATCTAATGTCAGATCAGTACTGTTGTATGAAGCAGAAACATGTAGAACATCTGAGGCAACCACTAATAAACTACAAATATTTATTAAATGGTATCTGCGCAGAACCTAGGGAATAAAATGGTATGATAGAATCCCTAATGTAGAGCTTTAGGGTGAAGTTAACAAGTTTCAGTGAACCAAGAGAGGAAAACAAACGCTGGCGTTGGATAGGCCAGACATTAGGAAAATGTAAGAATAATATAACTAGAATGTCTTTGCAACGGAACCCACAGGGGCATAGAACCAAAGGAAGAAGAAGACCCGTCACCCCTCCCCCCACCAAAAAAAAAAAAAACACGAGGGAAATTAGAGAGTGACGTGAAAAAGACAGAGAGTGACGTGAAAAAGACAGAGAGTGACGTGAAAAAGACAGAGAGTGACGTGAAAAACACAGAGTGACGTGAAAAAGACAGAGAGGGCGTGGGGTTGGCCGCATGCAAATTGCAAAAGGACAATAGAACGACTTGGCGTGAGTTAGTTAAGGGCCTTTGCCCCACAGGTGGAAAGACGACAGAAAAAGAATAAGGAAAAGACAACAATTAATTCATGTCTACTATGTGTGCAAAAGAAGATCGTACAACAATTAAATAATGTCTACTATGTGTGCAAAAGAAGATCGTACGTTGGGGTCCTGATGGCTCTCAGGTCGACCCAGCCTCAAGTGCGTACCATGTATAGTCCTGGGAAGTAAAGGTGGCTGGCCTGATATTGACCACATCATCCACCGAATGCCGATGGGTCTATAAAATATAGGTCTAGCTCTATATGCCCAGTAAGTATGAAGGTTTGGAAAAAATGAGTCCTTATGTATGCAATGTCAAAACACCTCTAACGCTCACGAATTAACCTGAAGCTTTAGGTAATCACCTTAAAGCAGCGTTTCTTAGAGACGCGACCCCACTTTGAACAGGCAAAATAAACGGTGACACCGTACATTCAATGTTAGCTTTTAAATACGGTAAATTAAAAACAAAAACGATGAAAAGGAATTTATCAGTATAATATAATTAATATGGATTTTGTGTTGGTTAATGTTTACAGTCTCTCGTAGCTCACTGCTGCCAATGATCCTACACAAAACCCTTTACGCTGGAAGGGGAAAAAAGCCATTTGAGGGTCGCGATATACGGGTTGAAAACCCAAGTCTTTAACAAGTGCTTTTTTCAATTAGTCATGCAAACATATATATAATGTTCCTAAAATATGTTAGTAGAATGTAAAGTAAATGCGCCTTTTTACCCGATGGACAACGACAGTTTATTGCTATAGTGCGTTTACAAAAATGTGCGACATTCTGAATAAGACCACAACTGTTGCGCTTAAAATGTCGCACCGCACTTTAAAATGAGTGTGCTGGATTGTTTCCGAGTATCGTGACAAACTGTAAAGGAATAACTCATGTGGTTAGTGTTAGGGTAATTCACGTCGGTACTGAAAACTGGTTCTGTTAACTTTACTAAAATGATGCAAGTTTTGAAAATATCAAATAAAATGACTGTTTCAATACAACTGGGTAGTCTAATTTGCATGTATGTATAAACGATTAACGTCGAGGTGCAAAAAGGAGCCACAGCAACCACAACAACAAAACAACAACAAAAGTCACGTTCCAAGGTTTAACAATTACTGAGAAATTATCGAAAATACAACGTCACTAATTAGTAAACGCACTATATATCTGAATACGTGTTTTGGGAATTACATGCTTAACATTATGCCGGTTGCCTTTATTTTCCAGGATTACTGATTACTGATTTAAGAATCGACATCCTAGCACACTGGGCATACCCATATGTGCTCCGTCTCCCGCAGAACATGACGTAAGGTGTAGATGCTAACTGTTCTCGTCGAGGATATTACCTGGTACCCACAGGCTGGGTGGGCCTGGGTATCAGTTAGTGCTGTACCGAATATTCGCTTCGTATTCGCTTCGGGGCCGAATAGTGGACCTAATAACTATTCGGTATTCGGCCGAATAGTTGCGGTCGGGCCGAATACGAATAGTTGTTACCTTACTCCCGTTTCTGCATACACTGTGATGGACTGAAATAACGGTCTCATCAACACAATAGTTGCTGTTGCCTAAATCTGTCGTAGCGGGGGAGATTGCGACTCGGTTGCGTGGTACAAACTGCATAAAATGTCAATCGTAGTGTGTATGTGTGTGTGTGTGTGTGTGTGTGTGTGTGTGTGAGAGGGGGCGGGAGGAAGGGAGAGAGAGAGAGAGAGAGAGAGAGAGAGAGAGAGAGAGAGAGAGAGAGAGAGAGAGAGAGAGAGAGAGAGAGAGAGAGATCATGCATTTTTCGTTCTTTCAGGGTGTCTTCGCCCAAATCAAATTTGAAGATATTGCTAACGAGAATATGAAGGTGCGTTTGAATTACATCGAACGAACGGCCGAGCGAACTATGGTTTTGAAAGAGGCGGGAGCCCGAAGACAACTAATCACAAACATCAGAAGGAGACAGTCGTCATTTTTCAGCCATGTTATGAGAAGAGGGAAAATGGAACATTTGTTGACCACTGGAAAAATCTGTGAAAGGAGGGATAGAGGAAGACAACGATAGAAGATTCTTGACAGTCTTGTTGCATGGCATGGAGGTGTGTCAGCACGCGAACTGATACATGCTGCAGGAGATAGCAGATTGTGGAGAGGCATGATAGCCCACGCCAGTCGGCAAGGCACCCGATGATGATGATACACTATTCGTATTCGTATTCGGCCGAATAGTTGGTCCCACTATTCGTATTCGGCCGAATAGTGAAAATCACTATTCGGTACAGCCCTAGTATCAGGGTCAATTTTAAAAACACTATCTGACTTGCTCATACGAATCCAAGGCCCTTGACACTGAAGGTAAGCGCCTAGACACCAGATTACCATGGTAATATTTTGCTATTATTACACAGTGTATGACTAGCCCAGATATGGTGGTTCACTGGAACGCTAATGCGCCTCTTTTAAAAACGTTTTCCAGTTTGTTTTTCCGTTGATACTTGTGTTCAATATCCTCTCGGAAAGTCAATATTTGTACCACCTCCGACTGATCGGCGAGTTATCAGAAAAGGAAGACGAAGATTGTGGATCGGTTGCAAATTCTGAGTTTAATAAATGGCTGTCCATTTGGGCAAGATGCAGGTTTTCATGGAAAAAAGAGCAGCCGAAGATTTCTACAGGTGATCAGCAAATAAATTTATTTGAGGACAATGTGTTTGGACACGTAAAAAAGAAACAGTACACAATAAACAACAGTGGACACACACACACAAACGCAAGCAAGCACGCACGCACGCACGCACGCGCAACAGTGAATGTATTTTTAAAATTGTGTTTATGTCCTTTTGTAGGGGTATCGTATATTGACGTCAGCATTGCGAGTAGGTCTGTTTGTATGCCCACATTATATTTACATCATAAAGATGGGTAAATCACTGCCATAATGACAAGGAAATAAAAAGTACCGTTGTTCATTCGTAAAAAAAAATTTTGTTTTATTGATTTCATATAGTTCGTTCAACAATAGATAAACACAAATGCAAACCATTTTCTAAAAAACTGCCTGTTATATCGCAATGATTTTTTTTTTTTTTTGCATGCAGCCTTAGAATATCCATGACGTTAGGGACATTTTTTTCACTGAAGAAGAATATAATGTGCAGTTTTTTTCCCTTTTTTAAGATATATACGTTTATCATGAAACCGTCTATGTAGACTTTTGGATGGTTTACTTTCATTAGTTTAAGGAAGTAATGCACATTATGACTGGTTTAACGAAGGGTTAAAGGTAAAGCCACGACATTTCATGATTTTCTCGTTCAAAGTCGCACTTTTAGTGACCAGAAGCCACACACACACACACACACACACACACACACACACACACACACACACACACACACATGCACGCACGCACGCACAAAAGACGTCTGTCAAAGTTGTTTAGTCAAAGGCGCATCCACAATGTGTTGAGTTATTCGTACAGCTAGCTTAAAAACGCTGACCTAGACATCAACTTCAAAATAAATTTGGGATGATGATTTATGACTATGCAGAGGGTTACCGCTTTACTGTACCAGCAATTCCTTAGGAAATCTAAGATGGGTCATTTATATTGTGATATTCATGACCCAGAAAATTAACACGATAGTGCTTGTCTAAATAGAGAATTATTTACCCACTGGATTAGACAGATACAGAGTAAGCGCATCTCAAGAAAGGAAGAAAAAAGAAATTTGACGACTTTAATGTAGATGTCATTAGATGTGAGATCTTACAAATGTTAGAGACAAATCAAGTTGTTACTCTCCGAAACTGAAATTAACATTGAAATCACAATGCAGTATCGACATTTTTAAAAGTCCTGTTAAAAAATAGACATTCATTTCTGGGAAAAAAAAGTGTGTTGAACACGTGCTCCGAGAGGAAGCTGAGTACTGGCACTGAGATGCATTACAATGAGTTCAGCCAATAACAAATATCGACCGTTTAGGATCGTCAGATTCGAAATGATTAAAACCCTTTTTTTCAATGAATGGTTAAATACCATCAACACGTTAGATACATCTACAATGCAACAAATACATGTTTATACCCATATGTGTCAACCATAATACTCTTTTCTGTGTGAACGAAGGGGAATACTAACTGTTATATATTGAGGACATGTTTACAATTGAACAAGGCAGACATATAGACTGGACCTGCATCGCTAGGTGGTAAATTATTACACGACAAGGCAGATGTGATCAAGGCCCTTTGGGAACAAGTAATGAAGTTAAAAGAGAAAATAGATTTCCAAAGCCTGGAGAGAATAATACCCCTGGTGTGACCAGAGGGCCTGGCCGGCACACTGTACTTATATGAAAGGCAAGATAGGCGTATAAACAGACTGTGTCCAGTACCATTAGTATAGGATCTCTGCGCTGGCTGCTCAAGATGGGGACGGAGCGCATACGGAAATGTCCCGAGTGCTGTGATTATATGTTGACTTAGCTCAATCTAGGTCAATTAAACATCAATGCCAACAAATGAATTTACTTTACCTATCAATCTATTATGAAGACAACATCTAAACAAACAAAAAACAAACAAAAAAAGAACCGGACATTTAGATGTTTACTGCAAAATCTAAAATCTCTTCATATTTACAATGGTTCGAAAAGATCAAAGGAATTTGCTGAAATTCAGCGTCCTGTGGAATATGGACTAAAGAATACAACTTTTTTGCGTCATGGATATTCTAAGGCTGCACGAAAAAAAAAAAAAAATCATTGTGATCTAACAGGCTGTTTCTGAGAGAAATGGCTTGCATGTGTATTTATCAGTTGTTGAACGAACTATAGGTACATTTTCCATAAACATTTCTGTTGTTGCTATTGAAGAATTTTTAGGCAAAATTCGCGGCTGGGAACGGATTAAACCATGTTTGGGTTTGGTTCATTCCTTTGGAGGGAGGGGGTGGGGGCGGGAGGGGGGGGGGGTGTTAAAGTCGTTTGATATTTATGGTTTGTAAAATGTGTCCTCCCGTCAGGAAGGGGTTAATGATGAAAATACGAGTTCCAGTAAAGATGGAACTCCTGAAATGAGAGAGAAAATACTAAGTTTAGATTTTTACTATCTTGGTACCCAGTTCCCTTCCATTTCCCAGTTCCCTTCCATGCAGCGTCCAATCCCAAAAAGGTCTCAAAAGTTATAGAATTACTCTGTCCATAGTTTTATGATGCGAGACACACCACAGATGTGACTGACAGGGGCATGTCCAAGCCTGTCAGTAACGACGGTGATCCCTGAACTATTCTGTCAGCAGGCGAGCCGGCTATCGCATCAGTGTTATTTAGAAGTTTATAATGACAAAATCTCACAACAACATGCAAGAATTACCATCATCACCACCATCATGCGCCTGTTGGTGTGGGCGATCATCATCATCATTATCATCATCATCATCATCAAGGGCGATCATGCCTCTTCATAATCTACGATTTTCAACAATTATGCACCAGCTAATGTTTTTAGCAATAATGACACCGATGTTGTAGAATGGAGATACGTGCTGTTATGATTCGAAGCGCTGAGGCACCAGGTAATAACCACAGCACGACAAAAAATAGACGGTTATGGGTTTCTAGGGGTGGAGGGGGTTTAGCCCCTTATGGGTTTCTAGGGGTGAAGGGGGTTTAGCCCCTTATGGGTTTCTAGGGGTGGAGGGGGTTTAGCCCCTTATGGGTTTCTAGGGGTGGAGGGGGTTTAGCCCCTTATGGGTTTCTTGGGGTGGAGGGGGTTTAGCTCCTTACGGGTTTCTTGGGGTGGAGGGGGTTTAGCCCCTTATGGGTTTCTTGGGGTGGAGGGGGTTTAGCCCTTTATGGGTTTCTAGGGGTGGAGGGGGTTTAGCCCCTTATGGGTTTCTTGGGGTGGAGGGGGTTTAGCCTTTTATGGGTTTCTAGGGGTGGAGGGGGTTTAGCCCCTTATGGGTTTCTAG
Organism: Candidula unifasciata; assembly: GCA_905116865.2. Taxonomy (NCBI): domain Eukaryota; kingdom Metazoa; phylum Mollusca; class Gastropoda; order Stylommatophora; family Geomitridae; genus Candidula; species Candidula unifasciata. The sequence continues at coordinate 61,775 of CAJHNH020001412.1, read as the reverse complement.
GGGTGGAGGGGGTTTAGCCCCTTATGGGTTTCTAGGGGTGGAGGGGGTTTAGCCCTTTATGGGTTTCTAGGGGTGGAGGGGGTTTAGCCCCTTATGGGTTTCTAAGGGTGGAGGCTCGGGGGGGGGGGGGATAATTCTTGTTTAAGTGCGCAGTCTTCTTCTTCGATCTTTAAAAAAGCGTAAAATATGCGTTGCGACTAGAAAGCCACCATCAGCAAGGGAAAAAGTACAGCGATAATAGTGTAAGAAGTTTCCTTCACTTTTAATTTATGAGAGGATAACGTCCTGAAGAGAATAACGAGTATTCCTTCTTTTTTCTTCTTCGCGTTCACCGCGTGTAAACTCCGGTGGTAAGTTCTGTTTATGCATTAACTGCTAAACTTTAGTCTTGCTTCAAAACCTGAGTTGTGCATGCATGTCGTTTCTATAGTTCTGACTAAACTTTATTCAGACTTTTAGTTTCTCACCTGTCAGACCCATGTACTCCACCTTCGTAGGAAACATCCCTAATTAGTCTCTTACGACATGCTTGTTAGGGAACGATAGATCTCTTAGTGTTTCCCTTACCCCCCCCCCCCCTTTCCCCACAATAGGGCCCACGAATCCACAATTTGACAGTAAGTATCTGATTTGAAATGTAACACTAAAGAATAATGAAATATTTGTGTATGAGCAGGGAGTAAATATTTCCTAAAACTTTCTAATGCAAGTGGGAATCTCTGTAAACAGGTACTGACATGTTTCTTAACTGTTTATTCGAACAAGTGATTGACTGATTGATCTGAGGTGGACATTGATCATCAATCACTGAAATGTCCTCTGTCCCTTGTTATAAGTTATGACATGCTCAGGTATCAGAGTTCAAACAGTGCAGCATTCCAACCTATTGTGTCCTTTCACGTGTTCCTCACAGATGGAGTTCAGGTGGAACGCATCTGATATCAAAACAACATGAACATGGCAAGCTCGTTTCTAAGCATCTATACTAGGTAACTTAATTCGAGGCAAACATCCTGCAGGGCAGGTAACAATTCTGAAAAACATTAATCCACAACATTCATCTTATCTCGTCTTGATCCGCTTGTACCTTGCGGTGTCGAAGTGAAGTATAATTTATGAGAAAGCGCCCGTATGTGTGCTTGGTAAATGGGGATTCCCAGGGACTGTGTAATTTCCTCAGTCCATCACTTGCATGGTCGGCCTCTTTATCGCTTCCCGTCTTGTCTATACATTACTGCATGCAATGGTGTTGAAAACAAGGATGATGCATTATATACTTTCAGAAGAAAATGAAGAAAGAAAGCAAGACAGAAAGAAAGACAGAAAGAAAGGCAGAAAGAAAGAAAGACAGACAGAAAGAAAGACAGAAAGACAACAGAAAGAAAGATAGACAGACAGACAGAAAGCAAGACAGAAAGAAAGACAGAAAGAAAGGCAGAAAGAAAGAAAGACAGACAGAAAGAAAGACAGAAAGAAAGTCAAAATAAAGACAGACAGAAAGAAAGACAGAAAGAAAGACAGAAAGAAAGTCAAAATAAAGACAGACAGAAAGAAAGACAGAAAGAAAGACAGAAAGAAAGTCAAAATAAAGACAGACAGAAAGAAAGACAGAAAGAAAGACAGAAAGAAAGTCAAAATAAAGACAGACAGAAAGAAAGACAGAAAGAAAGTCAAAATAAAGACAGACAGAAAGAAAGACAGAAAGAAAGTCAAAATAAAGACAGACAGAAAGAAAGACAGAAAGAAAGTCAAAATAAAGACAGACAGAAAGAAAGACAGAAAGAAAGTCAAAATAAAGACAGACAGAAAGAAAGACAGAAAGAAAGACAGAAAGAAAGACAGAAAGAAAGACAGACGAAAAGAAAGACAGCAAGAAAGACAAAATAGAAAGACAGAAAGAAAGATAAAAAAAGACAGAAAGAAAGACAGAGAGACAACAGAAAGAAAGATAGACAGACAGACAGAAAGCAAGACAGAAAGAAAGACAGAAAGAAAGGCAGAAAGAAAGAAAGGCAGAAAGAAAGAAAGAAAGACAGGAAGAAAGACAGATATAAAGACAGAAAGACACACAAAAAGACACACAAAAAGACACACAGAAAGACACACAAAAAAGACACAAAGAATGAAAGGCATAGTTATGCTTTAAAAACAATCGTCAGCGTTGTGAACTCTTTATTCACCTCTATGATTGGGATTTTTTTCTGTTAGTGAGTTAGTGTCTGTAGGTCTGCATATTCACCGCTGGCTTATGGTATTGGCTCTAGTGGTGACTGTGTCTGTAGGTCTGCCTATATGTTTTTTTCTATGGCTGTCTTTTGGTACCCGATGACTCCGCGTCTGTAGGTCTGCCTGTATATCATCTGCCCATTGCTTTATTAGGATTTCTCGTGGTTTGATCCCATTCAACTCTTTTGTGTACAGTTTGTTTGCGACTACGGCTACTAACATAACACGAACAATTGGTATGGCAAAATCACCTTGGATAACTCAGGACACAGCCCAGGGGGCTGCGTGGTTCGAAGCATGGTGTCTGCCTCGAGTGCTAGAGGTCCCGGGGTCCATGCCCCGGTGAAGTTTGAAAATCTTTCACGTAGATTTCTAGTAATTGCCTCTGGTCTCTGGGTAGTAAGACCGGACTCCTGTGTGTCTTCTTGCACACTTAAAAAATCCTTTGGCAGTTGAAAATCGAAACGTGTAGCCTAACGGCGCTGCCCGGGAAAAATTTGGAGTTTGAAATCTACCCGAAGTATTTCAGGATCCTCGCCGGTTCTACAGAGTTCGTTTACTGCGCTGAGATTCGTCGGACAGGCTTGAGTAAGAAGAAGAACGGAGCACTTGTGGGTTACACCCATGTGCTATAATACTGATCTGATGAATAGACAAAATGAACATATACAAGGAGACAGTCCAATCAATGGCAGTAATATCACCAAAGGATGGCACAGTAAGGAACACATCACCTAATCAGATCAAAGCCTTCACAGTGTGACGGAATGGACCTGGTCGACAGGATAGACAAGGGAGACATAAAATACTAGCACTTAAACACAACGCAATGAAACAAAAGCCACACAATTTGCTGCTATAATAATAACCGATATTAACTAGGAGTCCAACTCCCTAGTCATACGTTGAACGTGGCCAATTGAAATCGAATGAACGAACGGATGTCTTCCTAATTTGACAAGAACCCTGCCGATAGACGACTTCATCGCCTGTAGGGGCAGAATTCTGGTCTGTCTTCTGTGACCGTCGCGAACGCGCTTCGTAATGCCGGAGTGCCGGGCTCGATTTCAGCTGCGGGCCTTGCGTTGAGGTCGATAGTGATATCCAGAAGCACTGGCAAACTACTGGACGTAACATGCGCCCAGAAAAACCACGACAGCCAAAGAATGTCTGGGCTGGTTCTACAACATCTTGTAAGAATACGCAACTAACTCATGTGATCGCACCAACACTGCAAGAGTTCTTTATACAGCTACTTGGTGACGAGCAATGCTAAGCCGTTTTGTATGGCGCAGATAACCTAATCTCAACTTTAACCTAAATCTCTTCCTTCGGGAATGCTTGTTTAACGTGACAATGTTGTTTTCACAAAGCAAGCCAGCCGGTCAGTCTTTATGCCTTCAGGAGTACTGGGCTGATATGACTAGACCCACATTTTCTAAACCAGCGATTCTCAGCCTCTGGGTCGCGACCATTTATTGGGTCCAATGACCCTTACACAAAGGTCGCATAAGACCGTTGGAAACCACATATTCGTTCAGGTTATCATCTTCTTCTTTTTTCGTTCACCGGCTGTAAACTCCGGCGGAAAGTTCTGGTTGTTCGTCCACTTCTGGACTGCAGTCCTCCTAATTCTAGAACCTGATTGTTGCGTGTGCACCCGTTTGACAGATCTGACTAATGTGTATGCAGACAGTTGGTTCCTTGCCTCTCAGGCAGATGCACTCCGACTTCGAAGGAAGCTCCTAATTAGTCGACTCTTACGACACGCTTTTGGGTAGGCAGTGGGTCTATTCTTGTTTTTCCTATAATAGCGCCCCGGAACCCACACGGGGAATTCAGGTTATGAAGGAGTAGGAACAAGAATTGTATGTTTGAGGATCGCCACAACATGAGGATTAAAGGGTCACGGCACTAGGAAGTATGAGAACCACTGTTCTAGACCAATCAGCTTGTTTGGTATGTAATACTTGTTTATTTGAATCGAAGATCAAATGGGGAGGGGACTTTGTCATATCAGGTGTCATAAGATTTTGAAATTTTAGCTACTTCCATTTCTTCACTGTCTGCTCCAAGAAGTCAAACCATTCATATAGATCATAACGTTTCAACTTGCGGCCCGCGGGCCGAAATAACTGGGCCGTTCTACTTTTAACTCATGTCTGGATCTGAAGAATCTAAGAATCTAAGCGCAGTGCACGAACTCCGTAGCACCTGCGAGGATCCTGAAATAATTTGGGTAGATATGTAACTCCACAATTTTGTCTAGGCAGCACCGTTAGGCTACTCTTTTCAATTTCCAACTACTAGGGGATTTTTTTACAACCTAGAGACCAGGGGAAATTACTAGAAGTCCACGTGAAAAAATCCCAGCCTTCACTGGGGCTTGAACCCAGACCTCCAGCACTCGAGGCGGATGCTATGCCTCGGGACTACGCCCCCCCCCCCTCCTCCACCCCACCACCCCCCTTTTTTTAAACTACATTTTAAGATAGCGATTATAGCAAAGAAACAATTTTTTTAATTGGGCGGTGGGGAATGAATTCAGATATAACAACGCGACACCATATGTGAGGTACAGTATAGTAACATTGTCATACAATATATATATATATATATATATATATATATATATATATATATATATATATATATATATAATACAAAAATATACAAATCATTTAAAGGAAGCAAAATAACAATTAAACCTGCCAGTATGTAGTCTGAAAAGACGACTATTAAGGATAGGCATCATACAAAAGAAGAAGAAAAAAAAAGAAGAAGAAGAAGAAGAAGAAGAAGACAGAGGAGGAGAACAACAACAATGAGCATCTAGGGTCTAGACAATATCTATTTCCAATTATGTTTCTCAGAACGTTCCGTAACCAACTATAGATTACTCCATGTTCATTTAGTAACTGTAATTCGTAAATACAAATAATCTATTAACACAATCATTATCATGATGTTCCCTGCCAACTGACTTAGGCGATTATGCATCTCCACAGATCACGATCCCTGGTTGCATGGAACAGCTCTCTTGATAATATCCCTTCATGCCATCGTTTCAGCCCATCCAGCATCGCTCTACCCCTTTTTTCCCCACTGATCTTGCCAGTTGTTATGATGTTCTCCAATGTCTCTCTTCTCATTACGTGGCCAAAGAACAGTGTTTGTTTCTCTCTTATTGTTGCATATACAGATCTACTTTCATTAGCTTCTTTCAAACAATCTCTGTTAGTTACTCTGGCCGTCCAAGGTATTCGTAACTTTCGTCTCAAATACCACATCTTTGTAGCTTCAAAATTTTTCTTAATTTGTTCACTGACATTCCAAGAATCGCTGATATAAAGCAGAACAGGTTCTATGTAAAATGTTAGCACTCTCTTTCTGACATTAAATGAGAGCGATTTATTGCATATTTTTCATTTTCTGAAATACAGCTTTCGCTTGACCTATTATGCTTTCAATCTCTATCACACATGTTCATTTTGATCATTTGATTGTTGGCAGATATTTGAATTTATTGACTTTGTTAAGTCTGTTTCCTTCAATTGAGATATCACAATCTGGAGTTAACGTCTTCTTTAATATAACCACTACTTCCGTTTTCTAAATATTTAATGAGTTTATCTAAGTCCTTTCTCATCACTCTCTATTCCCACAATATCCAGCGGCTGTCATCAATGAGCTGCATTTTCAGCTATCAAAAGTTTATCGTCTGCATAACGCAAATTGTTTATATTGTATCCTCCAACTCTTATTCCTGCTTTTTCTTTAATTTCCCTCAAAATTTTTTCACTATATAGAGAGGAAAGGTCTGGAGATAAGACACATCCCTATCTTACTCTTTGCTTTATCTGTTCGAAAGTTCCCAATCTGTTTCCCGCTTTAATTGCTGCTACTTGGTTCCAGTAAACGTTTTAATTTATTCTGAGATCTTTCCCGTCTACATTGATGACTTCCAACATTGTTATCATCTCCTCATGATTAACGTTGTCAAATGCTTTGGTATAATCTACAAGGAACAAATATAAGTCCTTTTGTATGTCCATTGATCTTTCTATCAGTGTTTGCAATATACATACTTGTATATTGAATTACTTGTCCCTTTAATATTCAGAAATCCATACTACACTTCACTCATTTCCATTCTAATTTTTCTTCTTGCTCTTCTTAATATTTCTAAGTAGTAATTTGGGACAGTCCGCTCTGTGGCTAAGTCGATGCGAACGCTTCGTAATGCCGGGATGCTGGGTTCAATCTCAACTGCGGGCCATGCGCCCTGCGTTGGTTTCGACAGTGGTATCAAGAAAGCTGACCGTCCAGAAAGCAATGGCAAACTACTGAACGTAAATTTGCCTAAAAAAACCACACAACAGCCAGGGGTTATTGGGGTTGGTTCTGCAACGTCCTGTAAAGGATGCGCAACTCACCAATTTGGGACAGGATTTTTTAAGTTGATTGAACGAAATTCTTCAATAAATCTTTAGTAAGCTGACTTGGCGCTGGAGAGGGCCCGGTTTCAGTACCTATTGATGGCACGACTACACTGCCTCATTAGTACGTTTCTTGTGTGTCACCAACGTATAAACTTATAAAGTACAGGCGGTCGATCCCTAAAATCTTATTCAGGTTTGTGTCTATACCCCAGTCTAACCCTTTTGTGTTTAACTAGTCTATATCTATTTTTTTTCAGATTAGGTAAAGTTCTTCCAACTCTTCAATATCTAGGTTTAAATTATTCCTTCGTCTTCTTGGTAACTCCATGCGCTGCAAGAATTTGCAATGCAGATTGTATTGTTTTCCGATCAGTCAGGTTGATCTAAGAGTTCATTGCGACCCAGCCATCTTAATCTAATTCAGCGAAGTTTTTGGTGAATGGTATTTCTTTTCTGAGGCAGTTTATATGTGGATTTTTTTTTTTTTTTTGGTACCGCTAGCGTGTACATGACTATATGCTTTCATGGCAAGAACAAAAAGAAACGTCATCAACGAAGACAGTGGAGCCTTTGCCTCTACGGCTAGCAGCATGACAATGTAGGTCTTGGCTGTGACAAAGGCGCTAGAATGGCTGCAAACTCAGGAATTCACCAATGCATGTTTTCTCAGTGACTCAATGAGCATGATACAGAATATCAAGGTGGCATATACGAAAACAGTGGCTCGATCTTATACATCACGCAGCGTTTCGCAGAATAACCTTTATTCTTGTGCCAGGGAATGCTGGTGTGAAAGACAATGAGAGAGCAGACGCTATGGGTGATAAGGCGACAATGAGGAATGCCCCATATATGGACAGGAGAGACATCATCAGTGCTATACGAGATTCTATACGATGTGAGGCTTTCAGTTTCGTGGGAAATGATTTTTCACTGAATAAACTGCATACTCGGGGTGTACCAACTGGAGCAGCGAGACAGGAAAACCATGCGGGAGTCAACCGTCATTATTACATCAACCAGAACAGAACTCAAGTTGTTAGCCTAAAAAAAAACTTGGAGACAGACTCAGGAGGAGATCGGAGCACGTATGGTCATGTCCTATGTGCGATAAAGATGACCTTTAAATGAACAACAAACAATGTATGCGTCTAGTCTAACTGATTGACAATACAGTAGAACTACGAAAGTTCTACCATTAATTAATAAACAGTTGCATTCTTTTTCATCATATATAGTGAACATAATCGTCATCAACAGTATTACAATTATAAAAGGTCTCGTCGACTTACGAAAGGAACGAACATATTCAAATCAAAAAGTTTTGATCTCCAACGGCATGCCCTGGCCCGTGAAAACTGATCGGAAACCAAACAGAGATATAATCTTCAGTATCACCTGTGAAATAAATTGAAGCACCCTCTTCCACCCCTTTAGGATTTTAGGGCTAGCCCTAAATTTTACAGAGCAATGGGCACTCAATCGGTGATGTGGACAACCTCACGTCGGTCGTCTTTACTTCCTAAGACTTTACCTGGTACCACTCAAGGCTGGGTCGACCTAGTAATTCTATAGGGATTCAAACCTCAAAACTTTCTAGCTGGTAAGCAAACGTTTAGCCATTGCGCTACCCTATCGATGAACAACACAAGAATACGCCTCTGTCAAAGCGCAAAACCGTATTTTATATTAAGATCATAAATTCCCCCATCCTTTTAAATGACTCATTTTTGAATCTCGTACAACAGATTAGGAAATGAACAAATTGGAATGTAATCGGCGTCAAACACACACTGGCTAATTAGAGAGAAATTGTGTCCTCTGTTACAAAAGATCGATTGGAGGCAATTTACGTTCCGCTTTCTGCTCGTTCTGGCATTTGAAAATGGCACTAGCACATGTCGGCGCAGAACTTCGTAACAGCAGATTAACAACATCACCACGAAGGTCACATTGTCCACAAAATGATGGGAAGTTAAAAAAAATGTTTATCATTATGCTTAACTCTTTTTACATCAAGGAGCTGAACGGACTTTTCATGATTAGTTTAAAAACAGCACAACTCTCGGGTCTACATCTATTAATTGTAGCTACTACATTAACTAAATACGTAAAAATTGATAGTTGACTTCCTTATGTTTAAGGTTTTGTGGGTTTGAAATTTTGAACAACGGATCAACGTCCTGGCACACGAGTAGTAACCTATAAGTGCTCCGTTCTTCTTCCAACTCAAGTCTGAGTCTGAAGAAGCTCAGCACGCACAGTGCGCAGGCTCTGTAGCACCGGAGAGGATCCTGAATGGTAGATTTTTGACTTAAAATTTTGCCCGGGCAGCGCCGTTAGGTTATTCTTTTCGATTTCCAACTGCCCAGGGATTTTTTTTTTTTTTTTACGTGCACAACAATGCACACGGGCGTCCGATCTCACAACCCAGAGATAAAGGGAAATTACTAGAAGTCCAAGTCCCCGTGAAAAAATCCCAGCCCTTACCGGGAATTGAACCCGAAACCTTTAGCACTCAAGGCAGACACCATACCTGGAGACCACACAGCCCCCTTCCTAATATGTAATTGTATGATTATATTACTTTGCTGTTATTGGCTCATTATATAAGAATTTACATCTTACTTATTGACTCACTGCATAAAATGTGCGATTTTAATTCTGTTATGTTCAATGTTATACTTAAATTAACCTGCTAAATTAACATATGTGACAACTGATAGTTTACTTCCTCTTCTTGAATGGAACTGTTATTTTAACCTGCTACATCAATAAATTAACCTGCTACGTTAACATATGTGACAACTGATAGTTTACTTCCTCTTGTTAAAAGGAACTGTTATTTTAACCTGCTACAGTATCTCATTATATGAGAATTGACACTTTGCTTTCATATGTTCAATCGTATTGTCATAGTAACCTTCAACTAAACTCATTATGTGAGAATTGATAGTTTACTTCCTTTCGTTCAATGACCTCATTGTAAAAGAACTCTACGACAGAATCATGCACAGCAGGAGTCTATCGATCTTCAGTAGGTCTTCCTCTTTCAACAACTGTTTCGGCCCGTTTACCTCCCTAAGTAAAAGTAACGTTGGTCTCTCCACGCCCCTCCCATATAACACTAGCTCACTTCTGATTGGTATTTCCCGAACTTATCACATTGGCACAAGGTTACAAGGGTGTTCCGCAATGCTATTGATATCGAGTGTTGCATATTTCAGCAAACAAAAACAAAAAATGGTCCTAACACAACCCCACGAGAGTGCTGCAACCTATGTCACAGGCATTCTCTTTCTCGGAATGAAAACGTAAATACAAGACATCACAGAAAGCTAACAACAAAGCCGGACACACTCGTAACCTTCATGAATGTCGAGCAGCCCAACAAACTTGTGAATGAAATGTTACCTACTCTAATTGGGGAGATTACGTGAACCTAACCCCTCCCTATACAATCTCGGGAGAGGGTGGGGGTTAAGGGGGGGGGGGTGGGGAGGGCAACCTGGGTTAAGACTTCTAGGCCTCAGACATCTCCTGCTGCGCTTATCACACATTGCATTATAGTCATAGCAACAGGTACTCAGTTTATTCGCTGCGGTAGCAAATTAGGCTCCTACCTGCATGACCAGGGTGACAAATGGACGTATGGTTCATCGGACGGTTCGTTTATCGGACATAATTTAGCAGTTGATAGTAGCGCGGGCAAACGTTAATCGGACAACAATGGTTTAAGGCAGTGATTCCCAAACTGTGCGCCGCGGCGCCCCGGGGAGCCGCTACCTCTTCGCAGGGGCGCTGAGAAATATTGTTAAAGCTTCATAATTAATTTAACCACGACATGAATAGTCATACTTTTACTAAGGTTAGGGCGCCGTGGAAAAGTTTCAATTAAAAAAGGCGCCGCGACCAATAAAAAGTTATGAAACACTGGCTTAAGGGATATGAAAGTTATTTTCCATTAGGGATTTGGACCAGTCTACCGAGGTCAACCACACTTCCCTTACGTCGTTCCGTTGTGTCCACAGCCATCTCGAAGCTCTCTCTACAGCTTCACCCAATAGCCTCAGTGCCTGTTTTCGTTGCAAGCCCAGTTGCTTCAGCACAATGCATGTCAAGTTGCAGATTCGCACTCCTTGTGGCCACCAGATTAGCCTGCTACATTAACTCATTATGTGACAATCAATAATGAACTCCATCAGACCTGAGTATTCAATTATTGTAATCTCGACTCCTTGGAACAAAAGAGGTAACAGCAACTGGTGCTTGGGACTGTAAGAGCTAAGAACTCGCTCTCTCCAAACGACTGGTCTAGCAAAAAAAAAAAAAAAATACAAATGTCACACGAAACTATAACTCCTTATATCGAGCAAAAAATCACAAGTACATATACACATTTACACTCTTGAAATAAGTATGGGGTTAAAAACAGAATCCTAAACCCCTGGAGAGTAAGGCAAGTAGTTCAACCACTTCGTTGTGCACAAAAAATATATAATTAGTGTGCGTTACAAGTTCTTATTTTGGAGAGAAAAGCGAACATAACCAGGGCTTCCATAGCTAGCCTAATAGGCAATTAAATATTGATTAGATTAAAAAACGCAGATACCGTTATGTTAATGGTGAAATACAAGAAAACGAAGATTTACCCGGGGTAGGATAAGGAGAAAAAGAAGAAGAAGAAGAAGAAGAAGAAGAAGAAGAATAAGAAGAAGAAGAAGAAGAAGAATAAGAAGAAGAAGAAGAAGAAGAAGAAGAAGAAGAAGAAGAAGAAGAAGAAGAAGAAGAAGAAGAAGAAGAAGAAGAAGAAGAAGAAGAAGAAGAAGAAATCACTAGACAGGGATATAGAAAACAGAATGCAGAAGGCCAGCAACATAAATTACCAAATAGAGCCAGTTTTGAGGCATCACAGAGCTGATCAAAGCACAATTCACATAAGATTTGTGTTGCCAATGGTAGATATTGGCAGTTCTTGAAAAACATAAACGAAAACAATGAAACATAAGAGATGAGATATTTTTTGTGTGTTAAAATGGGGCGGGAAAAACAAGAAGAGTCATTGTCGCCAATGAAGCATGAGAACAATACTAATAAACGATTTCAAAGTACATCAAAGAATACAACGGTTTGTTTGACTGTTCGAAATGGAACAAAAATCAGCCAGCGGCTAGAAGGTGCTACCTGAGAACAGCAGTTATCAAGTAAAGAGACTGACTCAGAGAGAGATGGGTGGAGGGAGTGAAAGAGTCGCTACAGAAACGAAGTATGGTAATTCAAGTTGTTATTGTTAATACATCAAAGGGCTGCATCCAACTCCTCTCTAGGACGCTTTAAGGAATAAGCAGTAGTTGGACGGAAGAAGAAGATCTAAGCCGTAGAATACCTTATACCAACATAGCCGATAAAGTGGCAAAACGTGTTCAGGGAATCCCACTTCTCTCTTTGCGATCCTAGACATCGCACCGCTGGTTTTCCTAACTGATCTTTCACACGTGTGTCCTTTACACACTAACGGGGCAATACATCAACAAACAAACAATGAAACCGGGCTTTTACAGGGCTCTATGTTTACATTGTCAGCCTCAGATAGAAAAAACAGCCCACAGTTAATCGATTTATGGCATACAGGTTCTATTCATGTGAATATCTTGTATGTATGTGGTTAATTCATAGTGTTTAAACAAAACAAAAAACTGTTTCAAACCGTTTTTGTTTTCCCATAAATGGAACGGGTTTTCTTTCGTTAAATTTTGGTGTTTTCTTTTTATCGTTTTCTTCTTTGTCTGAGAAAATATTCTATTCATCTCAGCTTTTGCTTTTCCCTAATGTTAACTATCCCACAGGGCTTATCTGTCCCTGTTTTACAATATATGTGTATATTTATGTGTGCTCGAATTCTTTGTATCAAGTCTTGTCCAATTCTTTCTTTGTGTAAAATATTGAGGACATAGATAATCTGCTGAACAGTTTATTGTCAGGCATATTCTGCTGTATCTCTTCTGTCTTCGCTTTCTGAATTCATGCCGGGCTCACTAGTGTAGTTTGTTAAACTTGACTTCGTGGTGGCCGGGTGACAAAGTCCTTGTGGTCCGGGTTCACCCCCCGTTGGTAGGTAGAAGAGCCATAATTGTCGCAGATTTACGGTACCTATCATGGAATCTAGACCGAAGGGTTGAGATAACCTGAGTACCGAGCCAAAGGGTTAACAACTCATGGTTTTTGGATACGTATACAAAATAAAAAAAAAACTGAATGCATAAGGGGAAATGCCCTTCTCTACTCCTAAGTCTTGTCTAACATTAGGACGTGTCCGTTTATCTTTGTGTTTAATTCGTTACGCTTGTTCGAAGGTCAGTCTGTATGCTTATCTTTCTGAATGATTTGATTTGATTTGAAAATTCAAGAACCAACATCACAGCACTCGGGGCATTCCCATAAGCGCTCCGTCCCCGTCTTCAACAGCCAGCGAAGAGTTCCGATACTAATGGTGCCAGTAGCATTCTGATTAAACGTCCGTTTTGCCTTTCCTCTGAGCCTCGAGCATCTGCCAGAAACTCTCGTCACTCCCTCCTGCATCAGTCTCACCAGACTGTGGTGATCCATCTGCTCCTCCAAACTGTACACGCTCTCCTACAAGGCACTAACCACGTCTGCTTTATCATGTATCAGTATTCCACCAAGTTGTGCAGAGCCAGCCAGTCTGTCCGCTTGTTCATTTCCCAACACACCGGCGTAACCGGTGAAAAAATCCAGACAATACTCACTCATCTTTCTGAATTGTGTCACTAACTGTGCTCTCTCTCTCTCTCTTTCTCTCTCTCTCTCTTTCTCTCTCTCTCTCTCTCTCTCTCTCTCTCTCTCTCTCTCTCTCTCTCTCTCTCTCTCTCTCTCTCTCTCTCTCTCTCTCTCTCTCTCTCTCTCTCTCTCTCTCTCTATCAGAGGCAAAGGACACAAAGAACACACTGGGGCACATTGCGATAAGAATGGAGAAATGGGCATTGTAACCCTTACATATTTTCTATAGGCTCAAAGCACTCACACCTTTTTTTAAAATACACAATGATATGTTTGAGGTGGGGAAAAAAAGTTTTTTTTTTTTTTCTGAAATAATATAAAATGTATCAACACAAAAAGAAATAAAGTAAAAGTCTCTTTTCCGAGCCTTTAGGCCTATTGGGAATATAGGGCTAGACCAATCGGCACTTGGTGGGTGAAGTGGTAAGCATCACACCAGCCGCCTTTACTTCCCAGGTCTGCACCTAGTACGCACTCAAAGCTGGGTCGACCTGCTATATATATATATATATATATATATATATATATATATATATATATATATATATATATATATATATATATATATATATATACATATACACACACACACATTTATATATATATGATTTTCTATACACACTAACGGAGCAATACACACATACATACACACTACACACATATATGTATGTATGTACATATATGTTGCATCAATATACATATATATATATATATACACTCTTACGCATGATAAAAGGCACTAAGAAACTTTAAACGACAGAGCAATAAACAGGCAAGCGGAGGAATCACAGTGCGATGCTGCGACCGACTTCTGCTTCTGGTCTCAAGAAAAGTCATCGATGTCCCACGGGCTGAGGCGACCTCGATGTTGCTGAGTGTCTGGTAATGCTCTGAAATGGCGCCCTAAATATCAGAGAAAGCGATGAACTGCTTCTGAAATAATGAAGCTGGAAATAGATCGACCAGCAAGAGTGTGGCTTCAGAACAAATAAATTGGGCTGTGTATTCGATGTTGGTCTTAGTTTTGAGGGGGAGGGGGGGGGAGGTAACAGTGTTAGTGAAGACAAAGAAATGTGCAACTGGGAAGATAGAAATGTTATAGAGGGAGACAGAATAAGCAAGTACAGACAGGACCACTTGTAAACATAGCTGGATTCGCGTAGATTTACAAGCGAGGAGACAGACAGATAAAAGATGTAGAGGCAAACACAAACACCTACATGCAAACACACAAGAAGACATATTATAAGATGTGAAAGGGAGAAAGAGAAACAGGTCAACATACATATTCAGTGACACACCTACGTATAGTAGGAGACATAGATATGAAGTAGAGCAGGAGAAAGAATAGACAGAGGACAATGTAGATAAGACTTCACACACACACACACACACACACACACACACACACACACACACACATATATATATATATATATATATATATATATATATATATATATATATATATATATATATATATAGTGCAACATATATGTACATACACACACATGTGTGTGTAGTGTGTGCATGTGTATGCTTTGCATTGCAAATGTCAGAGTACTGTGTTTTTGTTGGTTGGGGAAAACGGGAAGTGGGTGGGGGGGGGGGGGGGCAGGGGGGGGGGGGATATTCTTGCAAACTTTGACGCCACACTCTTACTGGCATTATTTATTTTCCCCTCCCCTGTTTGGCACCCATTCCAGCCTTTCTCTTTTTCACAGCGTACTTTTTTTTCTAGTTTTTCTTTTTTTTTCGTGATGTCCCTCACCCCTTTTAAAGAATCTGAGGCTGTTTCTCTCCTTCTGATGCAGTGATCAATTCTCTTTGTCATTTCCTTTCTGTCAGTAAATGAACGACGTATAATTAGAAAACGTGACTGCCGTGGGATCAGAAAGGTCACTGGGTCAATACCTGATATTACCTTCCAATTTTAGTAATGTCAATTCTGCACGTATGGTACTGCATGGATGCAAGATAGCTTTCAACGAATCCTATTTCCTCTTGCATAATAAATTCGCTATGTAGTGTTAGTGGTCAAAAGTAAAAGTAATGGACCCTTTTCCACGCCTTTCTAGCCCTATATATAGGGCTGGACATATATTTTGTAGATCAAACTGCACTTAGTGGATGAAGTGGTCAGCATCACGCCGACCGCCTTTACTGCCCAGAACGGTACCTGGTACCCACTCAAGGCTTGGTCGACCTGGGAGCCAAGGTAATCCCAGCTACGGACGCTTTGTGTTGCCTCGGTTTCGACAGTGGTACCGAGAGCTGACCGTTCAGAGGCAGTAGCAAACTACTGAGCGTACAATTTGCATAGGAAACAACCACAACAGCCAAACAATGCCGGTGTTGGTTCTGCTACCCTCCCCTTGTGGGTTCCAGGGCCCTATTACAGGGAAAACAAGAATAGACACTCTGCCTTCACAAAAGCATGTTGTAAGAGTCAACTAATTGGGACCTTCTTTCAAAGTCGGAGAACATCTGCATTAGAGGCAAGGAACCAGCAGTCTGCATACAAATAAGTCAGATCTGTAAAACGGATGCACTCGCTACATTCAGGTTCTAGAATAGGACTACAGTCCAGAAGTCAATGAACAACCAGAACTTTACACTAGAGTTTACAGTTGGAGAACGCGAAGAAGAAGGAGAAGAAGGATCTACTCCCTCCTGTAAAGGATATGCAACTAACTTTTAACACTGGTTATAACAAAATTAAACAGATGCCGTTTTGGTGACCCTGGGTCGAAAATACCACTGGTTAATTTGACTAATGTTGTCTGGCGGAAAACCAAATCTATCCAAAATATCAGGAAGACACCGTAGCTTCAAATATTACAACAGTTCACAGACGGTTCCAGAACATATGAACATTACATAAAGTTCAGATTTTCACGGTATTATGGATAAGTACAAAGGTGCCCCGCTCTTGTTTCATTTCATTTCATCTTCATAATTGTGTCCTTGATCGATCTATCGATCTATCGATCTATCGATCTATCGTCCGTCCGTCCATCTGTCTTATCTATCTAATCTTATCTAATCTTATCTAATCTTATCTAATCTTTATCTTATCTAATCTTATCTAATCCTATCATCTAATCGTATCTAATCTAATCTAATCTAATCTAATCTAATCTAATCTAATCTAATCTAATCTAATCTAATCTAATCTTATCTTATCTAATCTTATCTAAGATCCCATCCCATCATATCCCATCACATCATATCCCATCCCGTCTGTCTGTCTGTCTGTCTGTCTGTCTGTCTGTCTGTCTGTCTGTCTGTCTGTCTGTCTGTCTGTCTGTCTGTCTGTCTGTCTGTCTGTCTGTCTGTCTGTCTGTCTGTCTGTCTGTCTGTCTGTCTGTCTGTCTGTCCGTCGGTCGGTCCGTGTTGTACACTTAATTTGTTGTACACTTTGTTGTAGTACACTGTAATTTCAAGAACCAAGTATTTAGGCCTAGGGTGCCTATTCTACTATTCCGCTGGATATCTCCTTGATGGATGTGCTACAGTGAAGTCCTGCATTCTATAACTGGCACACTTGGCACCGACACAGCATCATGTAATACAATTGCTATCTTTACAAGCCAACAATAACGCTTGTGACAGGCCACATAAACTTTAATGTGATTAAAGTTACACGTCACAAGATGATGATGATTATTCAATAAAACGTACGATAATAACTCTTTATTATCTACTCTGAGAATATAAAAGAATTACACTCTTTTCTCAATGGACTCCTGCCATTATAATAAATAAATAGACATTAAACTGTCTCCCGTGTAAGTACGGTTAAATAAAACCTCACAAAGAAGGAACGTCCTATTTGGACAAGGAAAATATCTTGACTGCCGAATCCTTTGTGTTCTGCAGGAGCCTTTGTGTTAATCGCCCAGCATTCAATTAGCTGGTATCCCAGGTAACAGACCCGACCGGTGGCCGCTGTGTGAACCTTTCACCTGCGCTGTGACCACTAGAAGAAACTAGAAGAAACTTTAACTCTTGGACTATAAGATTACAACAGTCCGTCGGTCCGTCGGTCGGTCCGTCGGTCCGTCGGTCCGTTCGTCCGTCCGCCCGTACGTCCGTGCGTCCGTCCGTCCGTCTGTCTTATCTATCTAATCTTATCTAATCTTATCTAATCTTATCTAATCTTATCTAATCTTATCTAATCTTATCTAATCTTATCTAATCTTATCTAATCTTATCTAATCTTTATCTTATCTAATCTTTATCTTATCTAATCTTATCTAATCTTTATCTGATCTTTATCTGATCTTTATCTGATCTTTATCTGATCTTTATCTGATCTTTATCTGATCTTTATCTGATCTTTATCTGATCTTTATCTGATCTTTATCTGATCTTTATCTGATCTTCATCTGATCTTTATCTGATCTTTATCTGATCTTTATCTGATCTTTATCTGATCTTTATCTGATCTTTATCTGATCTTTATCTGATCTTTATCTGACCTTTATCTGATCTTTATCTGATCTTTATCTGATCTATCTTGTCTGTCCGTCTGTCCGTCTGTCCGTCTGTCCGTCCGTCCGTCCGTCCGTCCGTCCGTCCGTCCGTCTGTCTGTCTGTCTGTCTGTCTGTCTGTCTGTCTGTCTGTCTGTCTGTCTGTCTGTCTGTCTGTCCGTCTGTCCGTCTGTCTGTCTGTCTGTCTGTCTGTCTGTCTGTCTGTCTGTCTGTCTGTCTGTCTGTCTGTCTGTCTGTCTGTCTGTCTGTCTGTCTGTCTGTCTGTCTGTCTGTCTGTCTGTCTGTCTGTCTGTCTGTCTGTCTGTCTGTCTGTCTGTCTGTCTGTCTGTCTGTCTGTCTGTCTGTCTGTCTGTCTGTCTGTCTGTCTGTCTGTCTGTCTGTCTGTCTGTCTGTCTGTCTGTCTGTCTGTCTGTCTGTCTGTCTGTCTGACAAGCAAGAGAAATAGATTGTCAGACGGACTGACGGCAGATAGATAGGCGGACAAATAAGCAAAAGCGAACTTTGTAAAATATTCTTCTCCCTCTTTTCCTCCTCCTCTCTTCCTTTTCCTCGTCCTCCTCCTCTCTTCTTCTTCTGCTTTCTTTTTTTTACTTTTCCTTGTCTTTGTCTTCTTCTTCTTTTTTTCTTCTTCTTCTTCTTCTTCTTCTTCTTCTTCTTCTTCTTCTTCTTCTTCTTCTTCTTCTTCTTCTTTTTCTTTTCTTCTTCTTTTCTTCTTCTTCTTCTTCTTCTTCTTCTTCTTCTTCTTCTTCTTCTTCTTTCTTCTTCTTCTTCTTCTTCTTCTTCTTCTTCTTCTTCTTCTTTGTCTTCTTCTTCTTTTTCTACTTCCTCTCTTGTGCCACTCTTTCCACCCTTTTTAACTAAAAACTAACACACACACACAAGCACACACACACACGCACACACACATACAACGACAGGCCGAGCCACCGTCCCTTCATCAATCATTGTCTGCTTTCAATTAGGTGCAGACTTGACGTACAAAATGTCGTCCCCCTTTAGTGAAGTCATTCTTCCACACTCACCCAACGAGCACGACCTGCCTCAGAAATAAGACATCCTTATGAAATTGTCTAGCCTGATGTATGACTTCATTTCAACAAACACACAGCAACATACATGAGCAACAATTCTGCAGCACTGAATTATTTCTGATTCCAGGAATCCCACAAACACTGATACCCGGTCTGTTGTTTTCTATAGGATTCCTCGGTTTATGGCGCCAGGGAGTGATCTTAACCATTCCCCAGAGGTCCGTATATTTCAATTTCTGTTTTGGTTTTGTTTTATATCATCTGTGATGTCGATTTTAATTTCTTGCTCTTTATTATTAAAACGTGCTTATCGTTGCAAGATGCACGTATAATATTGTCGTTTGTATGATGGGCAGTTTAACTTATCTGCATATTTTCTTTTTTACAAACTATATTCTATAAATAATGGTATGAAATTAAAGGCTGACTCAAGTTCTTGTTCTTGTTCTTTTTCTTGTTCTTCTTGTTCTTGTTCTTCTTCTTCTGCGCCTCCGCCTCCTCCTTCCCCTTCTTTTCTTCTTCTGCTGCGGCAGCTACTGCTAACTGCTGCTCGTGCTGCTGCTACAGTTGGTACTAATTCTGCTGCTTGCTTTTCCTCATCCTCTTCATCCTCCTCCTCGTTCTTTTTTTTTTCCTTTCTCTTTTTTCTTTTTCTTTTTCTTCTTCTTTTTCTTCTTCTTCTTCTTCTTCTTTTTCTTCTTCTTCTTCTTCTTCTTCTTCTTCTTCTTCTTCTTCTTCTTCTTCTTCTTCTTCTTCTTCTTCTTCTTCTTCTTCTTCTTCTTCTTCTTCCTCCTCTTTTTCTTTTTCTTCTCCTTCTTCTTCTTCTTTTTCTCCTTCTTCTTCGTCTGTGCTCGCCCTCGAAAAGGGTACGTCTAGTTATGGTTTAAAGCTAATTTGTGCATGTCAGCCCCAGACATCCGATTTCAGAAAACTCCAAAGTAGTCACCTTTTACGACATGCTTTCACGGTGTAGTGGATCTCCGCTTTTTTTTCTCCCAAACTGGGGCGACTCTGTCCTAACTGGAGCACTTCAATGTTTTGTAATATTGAGGCCGCTATACAACCACTGGCGCATCAGGCTTTTGGTTTAGACTCATATCTGAATACGCCAAATGGCATCGGATGCTCGATATTGCGAACTTCATGCTAGCTGCCTTTACTTGACATAATATTTCCAGGCCCCTATGTTAGTCTGGGGCCACTTCACTGTGGATTCAAAGGCCAGACCTTCAGGCCGACAGAAAACATTCGTGTATCAAATCTGTTGCTTATGTATACATTTTCATAATTGTTTATTTATAATAAGAAGAACTCTACAGCGATAGCATGCACAACAAGGGTAAGTCCCTCGTCGACAATTGCTTCGGTCCGCAATCCTCCTAGACAATCTCAGGGGGCGGGCCGACCAGGGTCATGACCCCCAGGCCTCCGACTCTCATTCTGCGCTTATCGGACATTCCGACGAGACGTAATGGTGGTTTTGCAATAGGTATTGAGGTTTGATATATAGAACACAGACATCAAATGAACATCGCTTTCATAGATCAAGAAAAAGTTTTCGATAGAGTAAACAGAAATTTATTATGGAAAGTTCTTGAAAACTACGGTATAAATGGAACAATTTTAGATTGTGTTAGGGCTATTTATAGACAAAGTGAAAGCGCCATTACAACAAGAGCTGGCATCACAGACTGGTTCCCAGTAACATCAGGAGTAAGACAAGGTTGTGTATTACCTACCACCTTTACTTTTCATAATATTTATGGACAATATTATTAAAATAGACATAACACCAACAGATGTCGATAAACAGGAGGACTTTAATGAGCTGCTCTTTGCCGACGATCAATGCATATTTCACAGTGATAGTAAACAGCTGCAAGACCACATAAACCTACTACACGACAGTTGCCTCAAGCATCATATGAAGATCAATACTGAAAAGACAGAAGTCATGAGCATAAGTAGAGAGCAACAGACCACCGACATAAAGATTCTAGATCACAGCCTAAAACAAGTTCAAGAATTTAAATACTTGGGAAGTATCTTTACATTCAATGGTAAAATAGACAGAGAGATCGAAGCAAGAATCCAACAAGCCAACAATGTCGCATACCAGCTTGCCCCAATTTTAAAACACCCTGCTGTCCCAGCTGAGATAAAAAGACAAATTATAAATACAATCTTTATACCGACATTAGGTTATCAATGTCAGACTTGGACATTAAGAAAAGAACACGAGAGAAGACTAACCACCTGTGAAATGAGATGTTTGAGAATGGCTGCGAATAAAACCAGAAGAGATCGAGTGAGAAACGATGTGATTACAAGAACTATTGGAACCATACCCATCGTTAAATTTATTGAGAAGCAAAGAATGAAATGGTTTGGTCACCTAATGAGAATGGAACCAACGATGCCAGCATCAAGAGCATACAACATGAAAATCGAAACACCAAGAGGAAGGGGAAGACCAAGAAGAAGATGGATTGAAGGAGTCACGGACAACTTGAGACTTCATAACATCACGGCATATGAAGCGACTGAGCGCGCCCTGGCTCGGTTGCCGATCATCTGATAGACTGCGACGCCTAGCGGCACAAGCAGATTTTGACAAAAGAAGATTGAGGTTTGATGTTGTATGTTTATCGTCGCTCCGTTAGCAAATTAAGCGCCGACCTTCACGACCAGAGTGACAAGTGGACTAATTTGTATTCCTTGTCCAGTAAGAGGAATGAAAGAACACGTGCGCTCAATAATAAATAGTCCGAGGATGCCAAG
>CAJHNH020001412.1:0-35000 GCA_905116865.2 Candidula unifasciata | reverse complement strand
AGAAATACACACAATCACTTAACTCTCGTATCCAGATGCAGCCACGTGGATGTCGTGCCAGTACAATGACTGGATGAGCAGACCGATGTCGTCAGCTTCGCGATTTTATTTGTATATTTGTTAGTTATATTTTCTTAGAAAGCTATCACGAGGACCTTCTTCTTTGCAGACCGCTTTCACACAGCAAGCACATCGGGTGCAAAATATTTAATATTGTTTTCTGCCCTGAGAAAACTGGACTGATGATCCAGATGTAGTGATGGGTCCGATGCTGAGACCTTTGGTGAGACAACGAACTGCAGCAGCAGACAATGTATTCTTTGCATACAAGCGCTAGCCTCAAGCAAAATACATTTTAAGCTTATAGTGTAGAATCATCTCATTTCATCTCACCCTGATCCTCCTGTACCTCACGGTGTTGAGATGTATTTAATTTACAGAAAATAATATTTTGTGTGCTTTATAAATAGGGATTCCCATGAACTATGTTTTCCCGCCTATCCATCGCTTGCATAGTCTGCCTTTTCTTCGCGTCCCAACTGGTCTGTACATCATTGATTGCTGCGCTACACTAACTGCTGATTTTTCACGATTTAAGGCCGAACAACTTCACCTGTCTTCTTCTAATGAAATCCAAAGCTGATGCTACCCCCCTTTTTTCTTTGTATTTCATCGCTTCTGAGCTGATCACTTCTTGTTATATTGAGAGCCTTTGTAGTGTTTAATGATGCCCTAAAAATAATACATCAACTAAAATGACGACACAAAAAGAGCTTCAAACTAATGTGTGACGACACGGAAAGCCAGCAACAGTCCCACCTGCTTCCCGCTGAAGCGAGCCGGTTGTCTCGGAAAGAAAATGTTAACAGATTTGGATGGAACTGCGTACAGAGACAGCCGCATCTGGATGGACCCTAACGTTCCAATGGCGACAATTTTGAATGATGAAGAGTAGATAAACAAACTGGCGAATGCCCGCATTCATTTTTAGCAAAATAAAATAAATTAATCTATCATTGCAAAGAAAAGACTGCCACCGTTTTTCATGCAAACCCAATGTGTTCTCCGTTAAGAGGAAACTTGTGTATTGTTGAAAAAATGAAGATTTGCTCCCTCTTAACAAAAACCTTCTTAGATTAAAATGAAATCAAGTTTAAAAATAAAGAATATACACAAAACATATTCAAGCGCATCTTGAAGCTTTGAAAGACTCATTTGAACGTTATTTTGAACAGAAGATGATTGATGTCTAGGGGTACACTGGATGTGTTTAAAGAGAACAAGAAACCCCACAGGTTAAACGCAACAAAATAGCAGATCGACAAAGATTTGACATATAGCTGCAGAGAAAACATCGCGTTTCAAAAATAAAGTCTATCGGAGTTTGGGCTGCATTTTCAAGATAAACTCAGTTATTTTTGCAGGATTTCTTAAATACATATCTATGTAAACGATTATTCTCCGCTTATACAGCTGCTGAAATGGGGAAAAAAATTTAAAGGAATCATAGAATCCGTCAAGATGCACAACCAGACATATGGCTGCAATTATAATCAAATGAGCAACAAGAGAACTGTAAATCAGTGCTACTGTAAGTTTTTTTAAAATGTTAAATCAATATGTAATTGCTCTTATCGTCAAAAATTTCTTCTTCTTCTTCTTCTTCTTTTTCTTCTTCTTCTTCTTCTTCTTCTTCTTCTTCTTCTTCTTCTTCTTCTTCTTCTTCTTCTTCTTCTTCTTCTTCTTCTTCTTCTTCTGCTACGTCTTCGAATTCACCGGCTGTAAACTCTTGCGGAAAATTCTGGTTGTTCGACCACCTCTGGACTTGAGACTTGTTCTAGAACCTGAGTGTTGCATGCACATCCGTTTTACAGATCTGACCTATTTGTATGCAGCATGTTGGTTCATTGCCTCTCAGGCAAATGCACTCTGACGTCAAAGGAATTTCCAAATTAGTCGACTCTTACGACATGCTTTTTGGTAGGCAGTGAGTCTATTCTTTTTTCCCCCTACAATAGGGTCCCGGAAACCACACGGGGAAAATCTGAATGACTTTCACTGTACGATATCATCCAACTTAATGATCACATCCTAATACTGACGACTTCACTATACGATATCATCTAACTTAATGGCCACATCCTAATATTGACGACTTCACTATATGATATCATCTAACTTAATGGATACATCCTAATACTGACGACTTCACTATACGATATCATCTAACTTAATGGTCACATCCTAATACTCACGACTTCACTATTACGATATCATCCAACTTAATGGTCACATCCTAATACTGGCGACTTCACTATACGATATCATCTAACTTAATGGTCACATCTTAATATTGATGACTTCACTATACGATATCATCTAACTTAATGGTCACATCCTAATACTAACGACTTCACTGTGCGATATCTTCCAACTTAATGGTCACATCCTAATACTGACGACTTCACTATACGATATCATCTAACTTAATGGATACATCCTAATACTGACGACTTCACTATTACGATATCATCTAACGTAATGGTAACATCCTAATACTGACGACTTCACTATACGATATCATCTAACTTAATGGTCATATCCTAATATTGAAGACTTCATTATACGATATCATCCAACTTAATGGTCACATCATATATTGACTTCACTATATGATATCATACAACTCAATGGTCACATCCTACTATAAGTACTATAAGTCTTTGCCACTCAGTTACCAAAAACAGATTATCAAACACATTATATCAAGTTAGTCCTAATGACTTTCCTAAAGTCTAAATAATCCAGTTTTTATCACCACAATCTACCATATTATTTCAGAAACTCAGCTGCATTTGAAACTGCTTCATGTGTCGGCTGCTTCAAGACGCAGTAACAAAACCCTAACAATGCCATATGCACCCACATTTTGGCAGACCAAACTGACTTGGTAACAAATCTTGCGGACAGCTCACGAGACCTCCCACACGCCATGCCTTGTCCATGAGACACAATTGTGGGCAGTTCACGAACTTCTGTATTGATACAGAGGCTTTCTGTCCAGTTCAGTGACAGTGAAATAAAGCAAACATCTGTGATGTTCTATGTATTCTCGTGTTATCTTTATTCTGCCAGGGAGCCGCCGTGGTGTAGTCACTAGACGCTCACCTGCGGATCGATAGGTCGTGGGTTCGGGTCATGACGGAGCCGGCCTTTTTTTTTTTTTTTTTTTTGTAAATGACCTTACAATTCAGGTCGACCCAGCCCTGAGTGGGTACCAGGTTCAAGTGCTGGGAAAGTAAAGACAGCCGGCGTGATGCTGACCACATCAACCATCAAGTGTCGATTGGTCTATAACATATATCTCTAGCACTGTGTGCACAATACGCCTGAAGGCCTCGAAAATCGTACTTTACTCATTAAAGTAAAAATTCTTTTTCAGCCCTTTAGGCGCATCGGGCTTGAGGGAATATGGCCCATATTTTCATAGATCAGTCGGTACTAGGTGAGTAATGTGGTCAGAATTACGCCAGCTGTCTTTACTTCTTCAGGACTTGAACCAGGACATACCCATGTTAAGCTGGGTCGACCTGCGATGCCACACGCTATAATAAATAATCAGCGCGGTTACTTTACTCATTCTGTCCTACTGTTTCTTGTCCTACAGCTCATGCTGTAAAGTGTCGCAGAGAGGGGTTTTTAAGTTGAACAACGGATTAACATCATGGCACACGGGTAGTATATCCCATAAGTGCTGTGTTCTACATCTAACTGAAGTCTCAGTCTCAAGTAGCTCAGCGCAGTGAACAGGCTTTGTAGCACCAGCGAGGATCCTGAAATATTTTGGGTAGAATCCGGGGCCTGAATCCATGACCTCTAGCACACGAGGCTGAATCGATAAAAGAGGAGTTAGATACAGTTCCATATCTTTCTCTAGTTACACAGTTTGTGTTAATGTTGAATTGCGTTTAATTTAGTGTCTCATCTCCTTCCCCCACCAATTTCCTTCTCAGTCAGCTGTTATCATGTTGTACGATCTAGCAGCTGGCTGATTTTGTTTAATTATGACCAGATTACCGAACCATTTGAGTTCTGGATGTGTTATCAAATCATTTCCAGGTACTGTGCATACCATTGTTCTTCGCTCTTCACTGGAGACAGTCCTTGTTTTCCCGCCGCATTTCTCACACCTCATTATTTTATAATTATTTTTTGCATATTTTTTTTCCTTCTCAAAATCGATAATTTTTGGTTTTATTTTTATTTTTTTATTTGTGTGGAAGGGTCCTTTACTTACTTTACTTACCACATTGCCCAAGCAACCATTCGACCTCAAGAGGCAAATTAATTTTGGCCTATATTGCAAATACGCATACATTGTTTTTCACAATCAGAAAACACATATAGTAAATCTCTCCTGTTAGGTGTTAATTTGTTCATCTTTCAACTGTATGCATAAATATGAAAAAGCTTTCATCATGACTGAAAATAAAAGTTATGCCTAGGCGAACTGAAAGAAATCGATTTACGTAAATTCAGAACAGTCATTCACTTCGGCAATCAATAAATCGATCTTTACGCCAATCAATAGCTTTTACTTGGCAATTGTAAGAAAAATAAGAAAAGAGATCAAAGAGAATTTTTTACTGTAGTGGAAACCAGAAATTCCACACGCTTATTTGAGGGTCTTTCTTTCCTACTGCTTATTTGAGGGTCTTTCTTTCCTAATGCTTATTTGAGGGTCTTTCTTTCCTACTGCTTATTTGAGGGTCTTTCTTTCCTACTGCTTATTTGAGGGTCTTTCTTTCCTACTGCTTATTTGAGGGTCTTTCTTTCCTACTGCTTATTTGCACAAACAAATAGTAGTCAACAGAATTTATGTGCATGGTTAAAAGAGAAGTATTAGCCCCATGACAAAACTATTGGGGAAGCAAGCCTCGAAAACCACGTAATTTGTCCCCAACCACCCCCTCCCCCCACTTCTCCACCCCCCCCCCCTCCCCTTTCTCCACCCCTTCATTTTGTGCCTAGAATATTTGTATATTTGTAATGTGTAATCTGTTTTTTAATGACGACTCACCTGTGCTAGAATCATAAATTAAACTACATATTTAAAAAAAATAGATTAAAAATTAAACGTTTCGGAAACTGAAATATGTTTTTTTTCCCCCAATCGAATATTACAGCGGATCAGAGAACAATAACAGCAGAAGGCTTGGCAGCCAGAAAGAGGGACAGGGGCCGACCTGCACAAATATGGGCACAGAATATAAGTGACACCTAAGAGTAGGAAAGTGCAGCAGACCGGACAGCTGGCGAGAGACCGAGTTTCTTTCGAGCTTAACAAGAAACGATATAAAACCGGACGAAATGTATATTAGCAAGCTTCACAATATAACAAATGCAAACAAAACGCGAACGTTGCGGCTATGGAGCCTTCTTTAGCACATACAAGTCAAACAATACTACACAAATACACAAAATCGCTTAGCTGGTATCTCGAGGCACCCGGGTCAATGGATTCTCAACAGAATGCCCAACACCCATGGGCTGGGGGGAATAAATACCCCCTGTGGAGTACCAGAGGCCATTACTAGGGGGTTAGAGATAATACTGTGAGGGAAGTTTAAGCTTATCGCCATGATATCGACATGCTTGCTATAAAGCACCACATATGCGATGACGGTTTACCACATCAAAGATTGAATTCGCCCGTAATATGCAAGCAGGGTCAAAACTGCCACTAACTGCCTTTTTACCACTTATGCGCTGTAGGCAGGAGGGTCTTTACCTAAGGATTTACGGCCGCGTGGCTATTGCTGTCGCCACGACTGTGCAGGTGAGTTTTTAATTTTGCCCCCGACAGAAAAATCCCTAGCCTTACCGAGGATTGGAACCCGGATCTCCCACCGTTGCAACCATTCGGCCAGCTATGAACAAGGTACGTCACATATAGTTTAGCATGCCCATCATTTCATTCTGTGTGTCCTCCGTTGCCTTATAGTATTTTAAAGCAGAAATATGAACTTTTCTATTTATCTGACCTTCTGCAGAGAAGATCAATGAACTGGTATTTATTTAGGAAACAAAGGCGACGCACCATTAGCAGTAGGATATACGGTGTAATTTCTCTGAATATTTTACAGTAACTTACGAAGTTTCTTGTCAGTCGATAAAAGGCTTCAATTCTTGTTTTTCTCTTTTTTACTAATGGTTTCCAGCATTGGGTACATTTCACGTTTTCGGGTCCAGAAAGAGGGTGACTTCACTTCCCATTCATAAATTGTCGTGTCGCCGGGCTTGTGCTATGTTGCAGAGCTGTTCAAGTTTAGTGACCAGCCAACAATATGCAGCATTTTGCTAGTTGTTGTCACCGGCCGGCAAAACTGCGTGTTCCATATTACAGGATGTGAAGGCTTTTAACGATCCCCGAAACACTCAGAACTGACCCTAACCACAACCCCCACCCTCACCCACGTCCCACGAGAGTGTGCAGCCTACGTTTGGTTTTGCGATGTCGGGACGGGTAAAAGCGCTTACATCATGTAATATAGAACGATCTATATCCCTGTCCGGTGACAACAAACGGTAAGTATGTATATTTTAGGGAGCTCCCACCATCTGGGTCAACTCAGCCCACTTACGCACTAGGTCTCGTTTCATTCATACTTCGCTAGGCTGGTACACTTTGCTAAAGGTTACGTGGTTGTCCCAGTACTGTTTGCTCAAAAAGTTTTCTGCATTTTTTACACCGGTCGTTGATATCGCGTGTTGTATATTCGAGAATGTCAGCACTTTGAACGTTCAAAAAAAAAACGTGCAGAACTGGCCCTAACACCCCCCCCCCCTCCCTTCCACGACAGTGCTGCAACCTGCGTCACACGCACTTTCTTTCTGGGAATGAAAAAGTAAATGGAAGACAAGGCAAAAAGCTGTTCGAGCAAACAGTACATTGGGACACCACTGTAAATTTAAGCAAAGTTGAAGAGCCTGAGCAAGCACCAATTAAAAGAGACCTAGTGTTTAAATGGGCCGGAGCAGACCCAGATAGGGATAAGTTCGTAACATTCACCCAACTAGCTACATTCTGCGTGTTGCTGGCCGGTCACAAAGCTTGACACCGGCAATGTAACACAAGCTGGGCGACATAGCGACACGCCCTGCGACACGCCAATTTATGAAGTTCTTGTATTTTGAGTTCTGCCGATTCATTGTCGTCCTCTGAATCATCTTCTCATCCTTCCTCCTTGAGAGCATTGAGAACATCGGCCCCGTCCATTGCTTTTCCTGTACCTACCGTGGCCATGACAGCAAAGCCATTCCGATCGTCTAGTCCCTCTTACCCCAGAGAGTCCTGGCCAGACGAGAAGTTTAACAATATCATAATCATCATTACTAACCAGGTACTTTACTGAGCATCGCTCTCCGCACAGCACGTTTGAAAGCCTCACTTTCGCTAGCCAGTTATCCAGCCCTATGCGCTTTCACTTTAGGGGGAGGGTGGGGGGTGGGCAGAAATCATGAGTTATAAACCCTTCTGGCTCGGTACTAGGAAAATCACAACCCTTCGGCCTTGATTCCATAGTAGATATAATAAATCTGAGAAATAGTGGCTTTTCTACCTACCTATGAGGGTGAACTAGGACCACAAGGAGTTTGTCACCCGGTCGCTACGCAGCTGGTTTTAATCAACTTAGATACGCTTGCATAGATGTAGCATTTTCAATTTCTTACAATCACGTTCGCAGAGGTCTTGCCTCTGTACCCGCCATGCCATCAACGTTCTCTCCAAGCCACCATGACCTTTAACGTGGCTCAAATACCCCCAGCTTACGGGACAGGATGCTTTTTATGAGCCAATTCTCCTCGATGCTCACACCATGCATGCAGGATGTAGGTGTCTTTCTTCTTCTTGGTCCATGCTAACCTAAGATATTTTTTCTTGCAGATTTTCAGTTCAAGAGCTTCGAGTTTTTCAACGACTTGAGTAGGAGTCCATGACATACTCATAAGCTACCACGAGAAACTATGCATGATCTCACAACTTTTACTTTAACTCGTTTGCAGTGCTGTGTCATAGAGATATTAGAATCACTTACGACAAAAGTAATATTACGGCTAGAAAGCCCTTATCAGCAAACAACACTGAAAGACAATAAAACAATTTTTTTTTTTAAATTGACCAAATCCCTTATCTGAAAAATGGGATCTGTCACACAATATATCCACAACACTCCTACCCAGTTCACATGACGTTGCAGAAAGGAGATCGTGAACAGGAAGTGATCCAGTAAAGTAGGACGTTGGGGTAAATGGTGTGGTACGGCATGGGACGCAAAGTTAAACATTTTAGATAACACTATGTTGGATTTATAAAATACATGCACAATCACGAATCACTCCGTTGTGCTTGTGCCTAGTGCATCCTGTAATGTGGACTTTGTTGTTTCATTTAACTAACAATGGGAACATTTAAATACGTTCCTGTGGAAAACAAAATTTCATCATAACCAATTGACGGGTTTACATTTATAACATGACTTTTTTCCTTGGCTGCTATTACAAATCTGTGGTTGCTATAGCTTTCAGATTTTGCGATCCCTATCATCTTACCTCTGCTTTCACCAGTGCAGTCGATACCTGTTACTCTATTTCTCATACTATTTTATAAGCTTTAGAGGTTCGATGGGTAACTGACATTTCTGTAAATAAAGTAAGTAAGTAAAGTAAAGTAAGTGAGTAAGTAAAGTAAATAAGTAAAGAAAGTAAGTAAAGAAAGTAAGTTTAGTAAGTAAGTAAAGTAAGTAAGTAAGTAAGTAAAGTAAGAAAAGTAAGTAAGTAAAGTTGGTAAGTAAAGTAAGTAGGTAAAGTAAATCAAAGTAAAGTAAATCAAAGTAAATAAGTAAAGTAAATTAAAGTAAATTAAAGCAATCAGTAAGTAAGCAAAGTAATAATTAAGTAAGTAAATGAAAGTAAAGTAAATCAAAGGAAGAAAATAAAGTAAAGTAAATCAAAGTAGGTAAATAAAGTAAAGTAAAGCAAAATAAGTCAGTTTAGAAAAGTAAAATAAAGTAAGTAAGTAAAGTAAATTAAAGTAAAGTAAAGCTAAGGGTTTAAGAAAGTAAATTAAATTAAAGTCAAGTGAAGATATAAGTAAGTTAAGTAAAGTAAAGCAAAGTGAGTAAGTAAGTAAAGCAAATTAAAGTCAAGTGAAGCAATAAGTAAGTAAGTTAAATTAAGCTAAGGAAAGCAAAGTAAGTAAACTAAATCAAAGTTAAGTAAATTAAAAAAAGTAAATAAAATCAAGTAAGTAAGGTAAATCAAAGTAAAGTAATGCAAATAAAGTAAATAAAGTTAAGTAAAGTAAGTCAAGTAAATGAAAGTAAAGTAAAGCAAAGTAAATGAAAAAAAAAGTATTTTGAGGTAAAGTAAAGCAAAGTAAGTGGGGGAAAAGAGTAAATTAGTAAAAGTAAAGCAAAAGCGAGTAAGTAAAAAAAAAAAAAAAAAGTAGAGGATTATTTTGACCCGACTGGCGCATCGGACATATGCGGTTACACCCTAAATTGGATAGGTCAGAGGTTGGTGAGTGACGTCGCCAACATCACGCCAGCAATCTCTACTCCTAAGGACATCGCCATGTACCCACGTAGGGCAGGGTCGACACGGAAGCCAAGGTCAATTTGAGAAAATATATCCTAATCGTTGCAAATGGGAACTCAAGACCTTAGAGCCGGCGGTTGACCGAAAAACCACCACGCTACCGCGTCTCCAACGAGGTGAAAGAGTTGGTGACAAATGGCCATAAAAACAAAACAAAAACATACAAATACAATACTTTTTCATATAAAAGAATTTAATGCCGGCAACTGCCGGTAGCTATAATTAGTGAGTGTCCTGCTTCAGACAAAATGTAGCAACTGTGTTGATATTCTGTAAAATGAAACAAGTTATAAAAATAAATATGTATAAAAATAAACGGGATAAAATCAGTAAAAACTGTATTTGTTTTACTAATAGCCTAAACTGGTTTAGTTCAAATTTGATAATTTTTTGTAAAAACTGAATTAGTTTTTTGTTTTGTTTTACTTAGCGGTAGTCGGCACTGCGTGAGCTATAGTGCCCTCTCTCTCTCTCTGTCTCTCTCTCTCTCTCTCTCTCTCTCTCTCTCTCTCTCTCTCTCTCTCTCTTTCTCTCTCTCTCTCTTTCTATCTCTCTCTATCCCTCTCTCTTTCTCCTTACTATTTATTTCGGATATGTTTGCATGCATACAACAGTCAAATACCGCTTCGATGGAACTGTGAAACTCACAGGTCCAAACAAGGACTTTAATTTTTTTTTTGTATATATCGAATTATTATACACCGACTGACATCAAACCTAAGGATAATGTAGTGGACAAGTAGAGAGATATCATTAAATAAAACGAAGTGTCATTATATCGTATCTTTTCGAAAAAACGTGCTGGTACTCACCTTAAAGTGGCCAAGAAAATGTGTGCGGGTACTCATACCAAAGTGCATTTTACAGTAGAACCAAAAGAAATTAAAAGAAACTGAGGTTTTAACAAAAAGGTGCCGGCACTGCGTACCGCCTGACCAAAAAAAAACCAAAGTTGCCTATCTTGATTATCTTTATCTGACTATCTATAATCCCTGATTATCTTCATCTTCTTCTTCGCTCTACAGACTGTAAATTCCAGCTGAAAGTTCTGGTTGTTCGTCTACTTATGGACTAATCTTGTTCTAGAACTTGAGTTTGTCGTGTATATCCGTTTTACAGTTTTTGGAGCATTTGTAAACTGACTATTAGTGCCTTGCCTCTCAAGCAAATGCGCTCTGACATCGACTGCAGCCCTGATTATCGGTACTATCAAATGAAAATAGGGGTGCTGCACTAGCGCTGTCTTCTTCTGTCCTTCTCACTCCCAGCGGAGCATAGGCCCTCACCCAACTCACGCCAAGTCGTTCGATCCTTCGCTATCGCATGCAGCTCATCCCCATGCCATCCCCCATCGGTTTAACGTTACTCGCCAGCTAAATTCTCCATTTGTGTGTGTCTTTTTTTTTTTAAATTTCTATGCTTCTGTCGGTTCCAGTGCAAAGACATGCAAGTTACATTGTTCCTAGGTTACCTCAGCGTGTGTCATATTCACCGCCAGCGTCTTTTCTTCACCTCTTGGTCCACTGGAACTTGTTTAATTCTCTCCTAAATCTCTGCATTAGCGATTCTAGCCTGCCATTTAATTTTCTCTATTCTGCACAGGCACCTGTTAATGATTGATTGTAGTTTATTAGTAAATGCCTTAGTTGTTCTCCTTGCTTCCGCTCCAAACAATAGTACTGATTAAGCATGAGAATCAAACACACATTAAGTTTACTATTAGTTTTAATTTCTTCTAATTTCTTAGTGCTATGAAAGCCCCTCTTGTATTCTGTATTCGTTTTTAACATTGCTTTCATTCCCCCCCCCCCTTCCCCCCCCCCCCCCTCTAACTGCTCTTTTCCTTGTAATCAGGACTGTACTTTGATTTAGTTCCACGATGGTTCCCCCCTTCCCCCAGAGAACCTAGGTCACGTTCCATTGATAATATTTTTGGACTGGTCTGGGGGTTACGGGTTTTCCGCTATGTTGTTTGCTTTCTGACTTGTCTTGCATGTACGTTTTTCTTCCGAAAAAGAGAATGACTGTGACATAGGTTGCAGCACTCTCTAGGGGGTTGTGTGTTAGACCCAGTTTCTAAATGTTTTTGTAGTGTTAAAAGCGCTGACGTGCTAAAATATACAACACGCAATATCAACGGCGAATATTCTTGAACACCAATGTAGCAGTGTGCAAAGGTCGGGTAGCTCAATGTTGACCAACCAGAAGTGAGCTAGTGTGTATATGGGTGGTCTCTGGGGGGGGGGGGGGGTTATAGTGCAACTAACCGTATTTGGGTATGATCAACGATATTCTCCCCATGGTATACATTAGCTCGCCTCTGAATGGTCGGCCTCCAGTCACCCGACTTTCGCACTCTGCTGGAAAAAGAGGGAGGGGGGGGGGGGAGTTCGGCCATCTGTTTATATCCCGTATTGTATATTTAAGCACGCCACTGCTTTTAACACTTCAAAAATATTTACAAACTGGGTCTAACCCACCCAACCCCCCCCCCCCCCCCCTCCTAGAGAAAGCTGCAACCTATGTCACAGGCATTCTCTTTCTTGGAAGAGAAACGTAAATGCAAGACAAACCAGACCACCAGGACAGCAGACGAGTCTAAAAATCTATGAATGAAACGCGATGTAGTTCGGCTGGGGATATTATCGTGGACCTCACCCGTACTTTGTTTATTCCACCCACTGTCTTCCCTGATCTCAGGCATTTGGTGGAAACATTTAACTGGCTAGTGGAAAGATGATCGGCCCATGGTTTTCACTGTAATGATACCTGCCGAGCACTCATTCAGCGCACACCAGACGGTCACATGAGTTACGGCTATCTCCGTCCTGGTGATTGTCAATTAGCAACACATTTTTGCACTAACGGCTTGTGGTGTTCGTGAGATTGTGTGAGATTTAGTCTTTGTCTGCGTGTCTCTGGGGTGGGTGAAACTAAGTAATCAAGGGTAAATTTTACGCCGGTCTCCCCATTTACACAATGCTACACACTAGATAACTTCTGATAGGTCAGCCTCAAGCGATACGACTTTCCCACAAGGTCACGGGGATATTCCGCAATCGCGCTTGTATCGCGTGTTGTATATTTCATCATGCCAGAGCTTTTAATACTTCTAAACCATTTAGATACTGGGGCTAACACACAACCTTCCTAGAGAGTGGCAAAACCTATGTCACTGGCCGTCTCTTTCTCGGAAATAAAAATGTAAATGCCAGACAACAACAGACTGCGACACCCATAACCTCTATCACGGTAGACTAGTGCAACCACCTTTTCAATAGAGTTGACCTACAACCAGTTTTGTGTAAATGGGGAGATTCTCAAATAAATGACCGTAATCAAGTCTTCAAACAATCAGGTGGGTTTAGCCCCCAACTAGAAAATCTGAAAGGGAGCGATGCAACCATGATAAATATGCATGAACGGTTTCTTTTTTAGTAAGTCTTTATTCATGTAATATTATTCCAAATATATTATGACATTTATTTACCAATAGGGGCATTATTGTTAAAATTATTATTATTGCACCACTTACTAATATTATTACTAGTAATACTACTACCACATCGTTAGCTTTCATTAAACCTGAAATATTTGTTAAATATCTTTTTAAAAATGACTTATCAATTTAAAAGTATACAAAAGTGTACGTTCACCAAAATACCACTCCAAAGTGCGTGCCCAAGAGTGTAATGTTATTAAAATAAACTTCACATGACGACCTGTTACACATGTCTCCTTTTTTTCACAGGAAAAAGAGAGGCAAAGAGAGAGGGAGACAGACAAACATGCAGACTAGCAGACAAACAGGCCGGTCTAAATTCTGCAACCTTTGTAGATAGCGACACAGACACATAGAGAGACAGATGGACAGGCGGTTAGGCAGAGATAGAGTGAGACAGAGAGAAAGAGAGAGAGAGAGAGAGAGGGGGGGAAGAGGGAGAGAAAGAGATGTTATTTTAACAATTTTAGAGGCTAACTGTGCACTTAAAGTTAAAACACGAAAGACTATCCGTATATTAAAAGTCCAAAGCAAGACCACATTCTTAGTTTCAGTAATTAAACACATGTTCAAGGTCTAAATTCTGATCTCAAACATAGTAACCGAAACGTATTCTAAGAGTTGAAACGAAAGAACTCATGACGACACACACAAATACATTGTTCCTGTGTGTTCCCGTCTACTCTAATAAGCTGTTTACAGTCACGTACTTTGTGAGATGTATAGTAATGGCAATGTGATTTATGATCTTCAGAGCAAAAGAAAAAAAAAAAAAAAACAGATTCATTTGTGTGTGGTTTCATTATATGTTGATTTAACTCTCTACCAATGCTCCTGACGAGATGCAGCGAAACATATTAGGCACAAAATGTGCAAAGTATTGTTTGTTTATTATTCAGGAATAGTGATTTTCACTATTCGGCCGAATACGAATAGCTGGACTAACTATTCGGCCGAATACGAATACGAATAGTGAATCATAATCATCACGTGCTTAGCCGACTGGCATGGGAAATTATGCCTTGCCACAATCTGCGATTTCCTGCAGCATGTATTAGTTCGTGTGCTGACACACCTAAGGTATTTCAAGCATTGTTCTGTAAAACCACATCTCTGAGGCCTCAAGAAATTGTTTGGCCTGCCTACCGATTGTCCAGCGCTCACAGCCATATGTTAAAACTGGATGTATGAAGCAAGCAAGAATTCTTTTTCTAACCTTCAATGACAAAAGTTATATTGCATAACATGTTCTTTATTTGATAAAATGCAGTTTTTGCATGTCCTTTTCTGTTTCTTTTTTTTCAGTAATGCATCTTCCATCTGATGTTATCCATGTGCCCAGATACTCAAATTTCTGTACTTGTCCCAAAATTAAACCACTGACTTTTATTACACATTTAGGAATAATTCTTTTCTTTAATACCACCATTACTTCTATGTTCCCACTGTTCAAACTGAGGCCCATTCTTCCACTTTCGAATAGTGTATAAAAAAGATCTTAAAAAAAAAAAAAAACTTCTATACTCTCAAATCTATGCTGAAATTTTACTTCACAAAATGTAGTACAGAGTAGTAAAAATTGAAAAACATTTCATGTTTTGCATCCTTCAGTCAGTCAGTCTGTGGTAACTAATACCTAGGAATGAAAGTATTCTTAGTTTTATAACAAGTAACTAAACTTGTAATTTGCGCCTGACAGCTTAGTTAAGCATGAAAGCGGCACTTTAAAAAAACAAACACACACACAATCGTTCCATGTTGTCAGCATTAAGGCAGCTTCTTGTCTCACTGAAGGAATTTCCAGCTGTACTAAACAGACGTTCACTTGGGACGCTCGTTAGTGGTGCACAAAGATAATGCTTGAACCAAGGTGGGCAATCTTGATATGTTCATTTTCCACCAGTCCAGAAACGGGTGTAAGGTAACCAGTATTCATATTCGGCCCGACCGCAACTATTCGGCCGAAAACCGAATAGTTATTAGGTCCACTATTCGGCCCTGAAGCGATTACGAAGCGAATATTCGGTACAGCCCTAATTAAAAAGTATAAACAGCTCACTGAAGCCAGCTTCAGGCCTCTGAGAATTGTGGTCTAAGTGACATAAAAGGTACACAGTTTTCAATCAGACACTATCAGGATCTTGAAACCCAGGCCTCACAAACTCGAGTAGATCAGTCACAGTTATGACGGTTTGGACAGGTATGCAGGATGGGAGAAAATCGGCTACCACGGCAGGCATGGGAGGCCAAGATCCAGGGAACCAGACCACCAGGACGACCCAAGGTCCCTGGGAAGACAACATCCGATTGTCTCTGATTGGTGGAGGACCGGAATGAAATAAGGCTTAAAAAAAACCCTTGCTTTATTAATATCCTACCTAAAACAGGGTAAATCCACTGATCATGGAACAGTTTAATATTTCGGGGAGGGGGGGGGGGTGGTAGATATGCTGCATGCAGTCGTGAGACCTAGGCTGCATGCAGTCGTGGGACCTAGGCTGCACTCTCTCGTTGGACATAGGTGGGTTGGGGTTAGGGCCAGTTCTAGATGTTATGGAGTCGTTAAATGCATCAGAAAACCGGAACATCCAGTCTTACACCTTCTGAAATGTTGGACTGTCATCTAGGGATAGTATAATACGAAAGAAACAAGGAAACCGCTTATATAGAAGTTTAGCAATCTCTGTGGCAAACCTCTACACCCAAAGGCAGAACAAGACATTGTACATTAATTAGCATATGACATATGTAACGCCGATACACGTTGTGACCTGACTGGGTAAACGACTTAGCACACTCATGCTATAGCGCCTTGCCACACCTTCTGGAATGTGCAACATTTGTGTTCTTATTCCTGATTTCCGTAAAAACACAAGAAACGTGCGTCTTTGCGAAAGATCGGTTGATTAAATTTCAGCTGTTTGCTGTTCAACTCTTTAAATATCACCTAGCAAGGATCTCTGTATTGTTGTTTACCTTAAGTAAAAGTGCAATCTAATTACTTGCTATGAGGGCAAACAATCTGACATAACGCTTAGAATCAAGTAAATGTACCTATTTTTTCCCCAATTGAGAAAAGACATAATGTTTTGAATATCGGGGGGAAAAAAAAAACTATACTAAAACGTCTTTTGTTGTTGATCCTCAGTGATTTTAAGAATTTCATGAATCGTGCTATCTATAGCAACATAATGATTCCCTTGTAAAGATTGTCATGTGCAATGAAAGTAACCCTTAAACAAAACAAAATAAAACGAAACAAAATCAGAACAGACCCACTGCCCTGCTGAAAGAAAGCCATGAAACCACGGGACGCCGAGCTGCACTAGACGAGAGGAATCCAAGAAAACAAAACAGCTTGCTCTAAACAATAAAGGATTTTGAAAGCTGTAATTCGTGGTATTGCAAACAATCCATCACACTTTGAAAGCGGGCATTTCTTTTTTCTCTCAAGGATTATGTGGATGTCAACAACATCTTTGGTGGGGTGACTAAAACAAACGGTTTAAAACGTAGCCTGTTAAATTTGGTTTTTAAGTGTTCTCTATGGTTGTATCTAAGCACTAACGGGCGTGTCCAGAGGGCTGTGAAGATAAACCAACTCACAAATTATAACTAATCACATCGTTTTTTTTTTCAAAGTAATTCTCTATTGCAGTGTTTCTTAAACTTTTATTATTCGAGGCACCTTTTTGTTTTCAATTAAAATTTTCCACGGCGTCGTAGCCTAAGTAAAAGTATGACTATTCGTATTAAAGCAATTGAAAAAAAAAAAATTAGTGTATTTTCGAATATTTCACGGCGCCCCTATGAAGAGGTCGCAGTTCCCCGGGGCGCCGCGGCGCTCAGTTTGAGAATCACTGTTCTATTGTATCGATACAGCAAGTTGTATGATCTAACACATTCAGGAATTACATTGCAATGCCTTTTTGGGAAACGGCCCTTATATTACTTACTACTGTTTGTTTGTTTTTTAGCATGCCATTAGTATCGTCAAAGAGAAACATTTTTAAAGATAACTTCAGTTATTGGAATATAATTAATTAGAGCGGGACAAATCTGGAGAGTATGATTTATTGCTGAATGCAGATCCTCTAAGCCAGTGCATTACCTTGCAGAACCACCCGGTTCTGAATACTCAGTCGGACCCTGTAAATCGTCTTCAACGGCCATTAAAAATTTTTAAGAATTGTCCCTTTGTTTACATCAGATTCGTTTGCCACCATTGTCACAGTATGACACTGATGTTTGTGTATTCGTTCTCTTACTTTAGCAATGAGTTAATCGTTACAAAGAGAAAAAGGACGTTTGGATCTAGCGTCATTTTCAGTCATGTCCATATCATTTTTGAATCGTGAATACTATACCATCTGATCCACATAAGCTTTTCTCGTTAACTACACTCTTCTAATAGCATTTCATCCGAAAGTGAAACATAATTCAATGCTCGTTCTTTGCTCACTGCTGCATATGTAACAAAGTACTTCTTCCTAGATTAACAAACTGGCGTGCTCGTGCATCATTTTGATTTGTCGTCTGAAAAGCAGGCGACGTTGCAATTTGGCCAGATCATAGAGGAACTATGCCTGTTTGAATGACAAGCTTTAATCAGGAATGGAGTTTTTGGATTAGGCATAACAAAGAGTCTTAGTATTTAATGTATGTACATTAGAGTAACAGTCTTCGAGTCTAAGTGAACTGAAATAGCAGGATTATGGAAGAGGAAAGTGTTGAAGCAAACATTGTGATAAACAGGATGAATATAAAAGAAAAAGTGGGTGCAAAAGTAACGCCAATGTATACAATGCATTTGGTTTATTGCGTGTCCTTTACAGGACGTCGTAGATCCATGCTCAACATGTGTGACTGTTTGTGGTCGTTACTAGGCAATTTTACGTTCAGTAGTTTCTCACTGCCTTCTCAAAGGTCGGCTCTCAATACCACTGTCGAAACCAACGCAAGGCGGTCTGCTGCCAAGTCACCTACAGCTGGGCTCAAACTATGCAATACGAAATTTTAAAGCTCGTTCGCAACTTCTAAGCCATAGCCAATGAATATCATGACAGGCCTCTTTCCGCATATCCAGATAATAGTTTTATGTTGCGCTATGAGGAGGCATGGGAATCACAGGCCAATGGCGATGGCGAGTGTGACTACCAAGGCCCTCCTCTCCATAGGACAAAGCCTGGGCAGTATTGTAGAAACCTTATGTTGCCTATGAATAATGATCCCTCTCGCAACCTGCCTTGTTTACTCCAAAGAAAAGGTAACCCCAGTACGTTTGGGAGAGAGCAGTCTGCGGAAGCTGCCGATTCCGAAGAGTAGTGCTCTATCTGTCGGCCTGTCAGAGCTTCACTCCTAGACCAGCTACCATATCGTGCATAGAGTGATCAATAAAATTATGGCGAGTTGCCTGACAATAAAATAGTTTTAAAACAGTTGGTCTTGCTAGTCAAACTCGCCATCGTCATAGACTGTGGTTCATATGATTGGATATACATTGCTGTAATGATGTTGTGCGAAACGAAAGAAAGTGCCAACTTAGTAATCAGATTAGTAGGCTAAACAAATAATAACACACTTTTTGGCATTCATAGGAGTAAGAAAAATAAGCAGAGAGACTAGGACACGTCAGACAACAAAAAAGTTGAAAGTCTCTGCTGCTACAGCTGCTTCTGCTGCTGCAACTGCTTCTTCTTCTTCATCTTCTTCTTCTTCTTCTTCTTCTTCTTCTTCTTCTTCTTCTTCTTCTTCTTCTTCTTCTTCTTCTTCTTCTTCTTCTCTCATCTTCTTCTTCTTCTTCTTCTTCTTCTCTTCTTCTTCTTCTCCTCCTTTTTCTTCTTCTTCTTCTTCTTCTTCTTCTTTATCATCATCATCATCTTCTTCTTCTTCTTCTTCTTCTTCTTCTTCTTCTTCTTCTTCTTCTTCTTCTTCTTCTTCTTCTTCTTCTTCTTCTTCTTCTTTCTTCTTCTTCTTTTTCTTCTTCTTCTTCTTCTTCTTCTTCTTCTTCTTCTTCTTCTTCTTCTTCTTCTTCTTCTTCTTCTTCTTCTTCTTCTTCTTCTTCTTCTTCTTCTTCTTCTTCTTTGCCCCTTCTTCTTCTACTTCTTCTTCTTCACTTCCTCTGTTGCCATTTCTGGTGTCAAGGGAATTAGACAAACGTACGGGCACTTACCTTACTATCTTTGGCCTTCTCGGCAGTATTTCCTGACTTCCTTCGACTTCTCCGCCTCTTGATAGGACTCTCAAGATCTTCCATCTCCAAGGCCACACTGCTTTGTCGGCGAGGATCGCTCTGGTACTCCCTAGGTGGATCAGGCAAGGGTCGGTTGTCCCTAGGGTCGTTATTATGATTCTGGCTGTATCTCCTAGAGTGGGCGTTTGGGTCAACAACCATGAAGTTGTACGCAACACTCGCCATTGTAACAATCAGTAGCCTCTGTGTAGCTTAATACACCGCTTCCTACTGCCCAATTAAATTGTGCCTTTCTCAAGGCAAATTCTTCAATAAATTAGACTATTAGGTTCACATAGTAAATTAGTATATCATAATATGATCAAAATATAAAATAATTTAGTTTTTGCAAGCGAATTTTTACATACAATTAATCTGTATTCACATGATAACTATTATCGTAAATTTGCACGTGGATATTACATTTCACATTTTAACGAGAATTTCATAATTAAATCTCCGAGAACTGCTATTCACATCGTAAACTCTTGACGACAAAATGTATACCAACATTCAATGTAAAATTCTAGCGATACGCTTCAGAGCTTCACTATATTAGCCATACATCAAACTAAGCATTTTTAAAACGTGATTACACGTTCTTCTATATGGCCTTCCAAACTCCATGAACAAGTCAGAAAACGCCTTTCAGTGCTTATCAAATAAGATAAATATATTCTGCGTGTTTCCTATCTCAGATATTCTATTAATAAACGTATCCCGCTAATTATGGCGAATCTCGGAAAATCTTCATAGGGAAATCAAATAGAACAACTACTGTTTTTTCCTAAGCGGCACAATGATGAAATGGATCTTGGAAGTTATCCTCTCGTTGACGTTCTCGTGGCCAGGGTTCATGGGATGAGAAGGCGGTCTGCAAAAATACACAGAAACGCGAGATTTATGTCAGAGAAATACCTGTAATCACAACCACGCAATGTTAATAACAATAGCAGAAGAGGAAGACAAACAAAATCCGCTTAGCCCAGAACGGTGAAAAAAGGAATAGGAGGTTCATTAAGTCAATGTAGTTAGTAGGTAACCAAATAACAAACTATTATGAGCATTATTTATCATCATCATATCAAACAAACAAAAACTATCATAAGCATTAATTATCATCATCATCGTAACCGCCAACATCACCACCACCATCATCATCATTAGTTAGTTAGTTGAGTTATCATCATTGAACTCGGGACATATCCATAGTTGCTCAGATCCTCCAATTAATTTGAACACCTCAGCGTCCGGTGGCTAACAGTACCTGTTCTATATTGATTAAAAAGTCATCATCATCATTGTTGAGCCTTTATATATCACATAGAGCTCGCAGTCGATTTCTTTGTTCCCTTATATCCTGTGCAATCCATTCGATACCTACACATGAGGGAAAGACCAGAGGGACATACAATCAGACTGTAACTGCAATCATAGGAATTTGAAATCTGCGCTGGATGCAAAAAATGGGGATGAAGCGCTTGCGAGAATATTAAATCATCATTTCTCGGTGTGCCGATAATTTTATAGCTGAAAATGGCGGAAGCTTTAACAATTAAAATCAACAACTCCCTCCCTTGTAAGCAGACGGAATTCATAGTAAATTTGAAGCTACCCTGGTAGGTCACGTGACTACGGTGAACTTCCGGCGGCCAAAACACATCACGATGTGCCGAAAGAAACTATTAGCATTTTTGTAGGATTTTTTTTTGTTTTGGGTTGTGTGTTTCATTTTTTATTAATGCAACTTTGTACTAACCACCTGACG
This sequence comes from Candidula unifasciata, assembly GCA_905116865.2. Taxonomy (NCBI): domain Eukaryota; kingdom Metazoa; phylum Mollusca; class Gastropoda; order Stylommatophora; family Geomitridae; genus Candidula; species Candidula unifasciata. The sequence continues at coordinate 13,838 of CAJHNH020001412.1, read as the reverse complement.
AGATACAGCGAAATATGCCTAGCAATAAATTGTTTGAGTCCTCATTATTTAAAGATAATTGAATAGCCAGCGGGGAGAGTTATTTCCACATCAGCTTTACTCAGTTCAGTTCCCCAAGTGCGCGCGCGCACACGCACACACACACGCACACACACGCACACACGCACACACACATACACACACACATACACACACACACACACACACAAATCAAACAATCATTGAGGTCGTGCCTCAACAAAGGAAGATTACTCATTTGATCTCCAGTACTAACTATCTGGATAAATTCTACAATTACTCAGAAGACGTTAGACAATCAGTCCGGTCATGCCTCAACAAAGGAAGATTGCTAATTTGATCTCCAATACTCAATATCTGGAGAAATTTTTAAAATTTTCCGTTACTTTATTAATATAATTACTCAGAAGACATAAGACAATCATTTCGGTCATGTCTCAACAAAGGAAGATTACTCATTTGGTCTCCAATACTTACTATCTGGAGAAGCTCTTTACAAATACTCAAAAGACGTTAAACAATCAGTCAGGCCATACCTCAACAAAGGAAGATTACTCATTTGATCTCCAACACTCTCCAGTATTAACTATCCCTCAAATACGCTGGTTTAGTCCTGGCCAGCAGCATTTCTAATAAGCCTAGCACAAAGGTTACACCTTAATGTCCTAAAAAAAATTTTCTCTCGGGGTTGGAGGGGATATCTGGGATATGTCTGGTAGGTCGGACATTAAGGTTGAGATATTTAGAACTTTAAATGGTATAATAAAAAAAAAAACCTTTAGGTATCAGTACGGAGGGAATAATCAGATCGCTCGAACCAGCCGGGAAAGTATCATGACTAGCAAGTACCACTCTACCCCAGACACGCAGTTCAGTTTCTGTTTTTGTTTCTTTGTTATTTAGTCTGAGTTTCAGCGCCCCGTTGTGGTTGAAAAACAAAGCACCAGCAGGGGACATACTGCAGAAATCTAGCCCTGAAAGGAGATTTACAAATACCTTTGGATGAAAGACATCAGTCTAACACCAACATCATAACGTGCCAGCCATTTATAACAAGGGCAGCTGAACAGTGAAGAAACGCCAGAAGGAACCAACAAACGGGTACTTTGTCTACAGACACTGTGCCCTGCCCTCGTTGTCATAAACTCTTCTGAGCACCTACTAGACTTATAAGTCACCTCCGGATTCATAAAAATGCAAATGATGGATGAAAGAAAGAGTGGTCCAAATCACTTATGACGGACGAACGCGCGAACGTGCCAGCCGCTCTTGTGAAGGCGAGAAAAGAAGATCCTATTAATAACATGATTGCAAATGTTTCCGTTCCCATAAGAATGCTGAACGCCTCCTTTTGATGTCTATTATTAGTACTTTCATTTGCTCCCCGCGGCGCAGAATATTTATAATCTGAACAGTTCTGGTACACACATGTGGAACCTAGCTGTTGCTGCAGGGTTCGTGGACGGAGCTCACATCCCATAATATCATCCACAGGGCAAGATCAGAGAACGTGTAAATGGTGTTCTCGCCGGCTGCAGATGGTTCGAGAATTCCAATCAAATGAATAATCCACCCATACGTTTCCTACGTCTGTCTTCTACATTAATGACTACATGTCTGTCTAAATTAGTGTACCTGTCTGTTTGATTAAATTAGTAATCAGAATTTAAGTGCGCCCGTTTTTATTCATTTTGACACGCTGATTTCAAATATCGTAATAACATTCATCAACTGGTTCTGTTTTACTCTAATTATTAATTTATATTAGAGCAATATTATTAGTGTATGCTTGTTTAATTCTCTGTGGTGAACAGTTAGTTCCTTTCTATTTCAGCATTATAAATATTGTGGTTACATACTCAATTAACAACAGCAACATTTTTTTCCTATGTGACTGCATGTCAATCCTCTAGGCGACAGAGGGATCCACGAGACAACACGGAGAGAGAACTTACCCGCCAGCAAAACAGACTCAGAAAGCAATGAAATCGTTTTTAAGCGGATCCCAATTTACTGCGCCACGTCCAGGAAAAAAAAAACTCAGGAGAATCAACGCACCATTTCATTGTCATTACCAGAAATCAAAACATTCATCAAGTGAAAATACAAGGAACTGCAGAACAAACAAACTGTAAACATCCAGAAGACCCCATCATCAGTCTCAACAGAAAGCAACATACAAAAATTTGCCGTCTACGAACAGGACACCGCAGGCTCAACTACCACATGCATACTAAAAATAACTAGTCTCCACAGTGTGCACGTTAGACGGAACCACAAACACATAAGCCCATTCTGCAAAGCTGCCCACTATCTACAACTTCGAAAAAAAAAAACCTGGCCTCAAGAGCAAAGTGTGCAGAGCAAGCGATGGGGAACCATGAAGGATTTGCAACTGACATGCGAGTTCGTAGAGGCAACCAATCTGGTGGTCTGATCTGAGAATACGAAACCGAACACAAAGAATAAAGAATAAGAAGATCCTCAATTAACTGAAATTTCAAAACAGAATAATAGATAAATAAAAGTACTGCTTAAAGTTCACATACCATTTTTTTTAAAGTAATTAAAACTCATTCCATAATTAATCAGTCACTGTTTGAGCTCTCTCTGCCTGTTTCTAGTAGTCAGTCGATGAGGTGTCTCTTGTCACAGTCCAGCAGTAATCAGCAAGCTTCAAAGGGATTATATAGCCTCAGTTCTCTTCTCCCCATACCAGCAATGGTCTGGTAAAATCGCTTGTCATGCTCATCACTGACAGCTCCACACTTTAAAGTAAACAAATCATAAAAAGAATACGGAAAAGAGTTTTTAAAGACATGGTACAGCCAAGACTCGTATAACTCAGATTGGGATGTTCTACAGTATCATTGTTATTATCACATCTTGTGTTTTCTTTCCAAAACTGCCTTAAATACTAGCCAAGCTGCTTTTCCTTGTCAGGCATCGCGCAAGAAACTCATTATCTTGAAGAAGTTGTCGAATTTGCGGACGAACAAATACCCCCCCCCCCCCCCCGTCCCGATAAATAGTATATTCAATAGATGAATAAGCAAGGAATACTTTCACCTCTTGAAGCCATCTGACACATGGAGCAATCAGCAACATTAAAATTATTTTCGTCTTTGGCGCACCATGGTTTTATATATAGTAAATGGTTTATAGTAAAGAGTTTTTGGTAAAGGCTAAATAGTGAAGGATTTATAGTGAAGGATTTATAGTAAAGGGTTTAAAGTAAAGGGATTGGATTGGATTTTTTACCCCACCAGGACATCACACAAGCGATAAACACCCGATGACACAAAGTGCCACCATGCGGATGAGGATCACCGTGGAGAGGTCCCAGAAACCGCGTTCAGACATTTGGCCATAATGTTGACCTGCCTATATTGCGGCCCCTGGCAAAAGCCAGAGTGGGGCTTCAAATAACAAAAAATAACGTCCTAAGAAGGACGAAAAGCAGTAATAGCAAAGTAAAGGGATTCTAGTAAAGGGGTTATAGTAAAGGCGTTTTAGAAAGGGTTTATAGTAGGGCTGTACCGAATAGGGATTTTCACTATACAGCCGAATACGAATAGCGGGACCAACTATTCGGCCGAATACGAATACGAACACGAATAAGGTATCATCATCATCAGGTGCCTTGCCGACTGGCGTGGGCCTTGCCACAATCTGTGATCTCCTTTTAGTTCATGTGACACATCTTCATGTATCAGGCAGAATAACAAGTAATTGATGATGGGATCAACGTTACCACACGCGTACCTTCCTGTTGTGAGAATCATTCATAAAATATGAGTCTTAATTGCGTAGATAAAGCCCAATACAACAATATAAAAAAGTTAATTGAGTATCCTTTACAGGACAATGCAGAACCAACCCTATCATTTTTTTCGTTGTGGCTTTTCTAGGCAATTTTACGTCCAGTAATTTGCCGTTAAACTACTGGAAGTAAATTTGCCTAGAAAAACCACACAACAGCCAGGGGCTGTTGGGGTTGGTTCTGCAACGTCCTGTAAAGGATACGCTACTAACCTTTTTAGTCGGCTCTGTGGCTAAGTCGATGCGAACGCTTCGTAATCCTGGGATGCCGGGTTCGATCCCAACTGCGGGCAATGCACCTTGACAGTGGTATCAAGAAAGCCGACCGTCCGGAAAGCAATGGCAAACCACTGGACGTAAATTGCCTCGAAAAACCACACAATATCCAGGGGCTGTTGGGGTTGGTTCTGCAACGTCCTGTAAAGGATACGCAACTAACCTAATTTGCCGTTAGTGTCTGGACAGTCGGCTTCTCGATACCACTGTCGAAACCAACGCAAGACCCGCAGCTGGGATTGAACCCGGCACTTCGGCATGACGAAGCGCGTTCACAACGCTTAAGCCACAGACGCCGAGTACAATATTCTCTTCCAACAATATAGCCTTTTCAAGAAACGACGTTGCATCAGGTGAGCTAACAACAAGGAATAATTAATCTGTCTGCATCGAACACACTCTTACCTTACTAGCTGCACACACATTCAGGAAAGGTGAGTAATACTTTCAAAAAATTTATCCAGTGTCTTTATTAACAAATAGACTGTACCTCTGGTTACTGGAACAGGTAAACGAATAAGTTCTGCTCTTGAAACAAACCTGTACCAACCAGAACAACAATGAATTAATGAGTGGATTGACACTGTCACACGCGTACCTGCCTACAACCACAAACCATCACCAAAAGGTGAGTACTACTTTCCTAAACTCTATACGTGGATGACAAAAGCAAAACCTGCCTAGCAACCTAGAACCAGCCACCGACAGCGTGTACTAATGCTGTAGAATAAAATATCGTCACCCATCGTTTACGGCAACGACGGCAGAGAATCAATAGCTCGGAACCAGGGGACCAAGTCTACAGTCGCCCGTGACGTTCTGAATGAACACTATAAGAGCAAGTGAAACTCAAACCAACAACAAAATTGCATTTCTCTATAATACCAATTAGTTGTAGGAGAGCAAGAAATTGAATGTCTGAACTTTGTTCGGCACAGAGTTTTAAAGCCATTTGTCGCAAGTCGTACAGCTGACACTATTCTAGACGTTGAATTGGAAGTACGTTTACTGACTATGAATGTGGGTTTTCCTAGCTGTAGAGCTATTCAGACTGATTCTGCAAGGTCATCATAATAATCGCCCGGCTCTCTAGCGAAGTTGGGTAAACCTGACATTTCTCCCAGATTAACGGTACCTATGTTTGTTGTTTGTTTTAGTATCCAGAAGCCATGAGTTGTTAACCCTTAGGCTCGGTATTATGGATATCGCAACCTTTCGGCCTTGATTCCATTGTAAATACCGTAAATCTGGGAGAAAATGTGGCTTTCCTGCCTACCCCGGGATTGAACCCGGACCACAAGGAGTACGTCACCCGGTCTCCGCGAAATCCGGTTTAGCCAATTCCGCTAGAGAGCCGGGCTAACGGTACCTATAATGGAATCAAGGCCGAAGGGTTGCGATATCCATAGTACCGAGCCATAGGGTTTACAACTCATGGTTTCTGGATACGTTAAAAAAAAAAAAAATCATAATAATCAAGTATCCTGCCGACTGGCGTCGGCGATTATTCCTCACCACTATCTGCGATCTTCAACAGAGTGTAATAGTTCATGCGCAGACACTACTCCATGCCGTGATAAAAGGCTGTCAAAAATCGCCTCACATTGCCTTTCCCCGACCCTCCCCCCCTCTCATCTCTCTCTCTCTCTCTCTCTCTCTCTCTCTCTCTCTCTCTCTCTCTCTCTCTCTCTCTCTCTCTCTCAGCATGCTACAGTGTCTTTATCCTCATAAGATAACTACACAATAATGACTCACTTCTGTCTAAACAATTAGGTTTTGCTACTGGTTTGGGTCACCAAGGAATTCTAAAAATTCTTCTGTAAAAACCGCATTTCTGAGGTCTCAAGAAAGTGTTCGCTTTGTTAAATACCAGCCCAGGATTCACCTCCATATGGTAAAACATGCTTTATATAGCATGCGAAAATTCTTTCTGTCACCTTTAGTAACATGCATAACTTGTTCTTCATTTTTTTTTTAAAGAATATAATTTTAGATTGTCCTTTTCTGTTCTTTGTCTTTGTGATACATCTTAGGTTTCGGGAAAACCTTTCCAGGCATCGAAATGCGTGTGTGTGCATATACATATGAAAAAAAAGACAGGGTCTTATATTTATTTAATGTTGCTTACGATAAGAGCCTCAGGGCTTCTTTTCAATGGATGAATGTGTATTCACAAATACTTAATAATATTTTATATTAAATATTATTTACTTATTGCTGTCAGTAATATTATTTATATTTGTTTACGTATTCGTTAAATGACTTAATTAACCCGCCGTGTATTTGAGCAGATGAACGAAATTTAAACAAGAAGTGGGGTTTATATAACTGGCATTCTGACAAATCATGCCTGGAATCTTTTTCGGGGAAGATTGTATCTGGGAAAAAAACGTCTGGGAGTAGAAATGTATATGTAAATACCAGTAAATCTTAAAGGATAATGCCGTGTACATACGGCTCTCGGTCCTAACTTTAGATAATGTTTCCTAGTACCCATTTCTGCCTGGGAAGGTCTTGGTGTCTGTAAATTGTTTAATTTGCTGGGATGGGTGGTGATTTGAACCAATGATGTATGATCTCGTATGGCAAGTGATGCCAGCTGGTCAATCAGAATTAAAGGTAACAGTAACATATATTATTTTTCTTTCAATAAGAAGACAATTAACACAAAGTGTAACTTGCTACAACAAACATTTCTGAGACCAAACTGCTACTTTACTAATGCAAAAATCGCTTCAGAAGTATCGCGTAGTTAGCGTCAATTGATATTGTCTCCAAGAGACGCAAGTGAATCGGGAAATGAACAGGCAGGCAGACAGACTGGCTGGTTTGCACGACGTGTTGGATGTTATTAGGGCTCTTTGGGGGGCAGTGAATACAGTTATTGGAGCCGCCGTGGTGTAGCGGCTAGACACTCGCCTGAGGATCAGAAGGTAGCGGGTTTGGTCCCGACGGAGCCGAACTTTTTCAAAAATGACTTCAGCTACCAGGTCGACCTAGCTTTGAGTAGGTACCAGGTTTATTCCTGTGAAGTAAAGGCAGCCGATGTGATGTTGACCTCTTCATCCCCTCCCCCCTCCCCCGAGTGCTGACTGGTCTAAAAAATATAGATCTAACCCTGTATGCCCAAAACGGAGGAAAGTGTCTTTTACTTGACTATGATGTTGGTTTGCAGCTGAACTCAGACAAAATTAAAGTTTATCGTGGGATGACAAAACCACAACGTGTATTGCTGTCTACCTCTTGCTCGCTTGCATTCGACTTTTGCCTTCAGCGTCCTTTTTTAAAAGACTGTTTTTTTCTTTTTCTTTGTCAATGTGGCCTATAGACATGAGTCGGCTCTGTGGCTGTAGATGCAAACGCTTCGTAATGCCGGGATGCCTGGTTCGATCCCAGCTGCGGCCATGTGCCTTGAGTTGGTTTCGACAGTGGTATCAAGAAAGCCGACCACCCAGAAAGCAATGGCAAACTACTTGACGTAAATTTGCCTAGAAAAACCACACCACAGTCTGTGTTTATTGTGAACCTATTCCCCAACAAAAAAAGCCACCGTATAGAGTTAAATCACCGTATCAAGTGGGATTGGTTTTTCTGGTTCAACATTTACTCTGGCTGCCAGGTCGACCCAGTTTGAAATGGGTACCAGGTAATATGCTGAGAAGTAAAGTCGATGGGAATGGTGTTGTTACATCGCCCTATGAGTGGACATTGGTACATAAAATATACGTCCAACGCAGAGGTTTGCAACCTTTTTTTTTTTTTTTCAGGTGGCACCCATGTGAGTATATTTCATCGATACCAGGTTGCAGCCTAGTGCCGTGGTTTTGTCGTCTCACCGATAACAGCTTGTAGCCCAGTGTTTTGGTTTTGTCGTCTCTCCGATACTAGGTTGTAGCCCAGTGTTGTGGTTTTGTCGTCTCACTGAGACCAGGTTGTAGCCCAGTGTCGTGGTTTTGTCGTCTCACCAATACCAGGCTGTAGCCCAGTGCCGTGATTTTGTCGTCTCACCGATAACGGGTTTTAGCCCAGTGTCGTAGTTTTGTCGTCTCACCGATACCAGGACTAGTTTATATATTTAAGCTATGTTAACAAGAGCTTGAAAAAAAAACAAAAAAAACACACACACAAAGTATCCAACACAAGGAACAGTCTCCAACAACTTGAAATTTAGAGTTCAAATATCAGTGTGGCAGTTGACACTATTTTGTTGTTGTTATTGTTGTTGTTATTGTTGTTATCTGTTTGCTGGTATCTGCAATTTTTTTTTTTTACTGGACAAGATTTACAAGTGAGATCACTCTCCACAACAAACAGATAGCGCGGTTTTGTTTTCATAACTGTTAGAGCTAAACGTCCTGATTATTACAAGTACAAATGCACTCAATTTCAAAACTGCTTAAAGCCCACCTTTAAACTTCCTGACCTCCCCACACCCCTCCCCCCTTTCCCACCCAACACCCCGAGCTCCATAGGTTGAAGAGCGCTGTTCTAGTACTTTATGCTCGGTGTGTTAGACGGGTGAAAAAAGTCCCTTTAGCTTCTTTTCTCCCACAAAATGTATTCATTTTCTCCCAGACGTCTTATAATTAACTAGAACAATACAAGAAGTGCGTATCGAGAGCTATACTTAGTTATTTCTTGCACACTTGTATTGTAATAATAGAAAAATCGTGTCGATGAAACAGTGTGTGTTTAATTTTTGAAGAACATCAGTCGAGCACAGCGTACTTTCGTATTCGCATTAACAACCTGGCTCTCTTGCTACAGTCAATATTCAGTTTCAGAACAGAACCAGACGCGGGGAAAGTAATCGATGTGCGTATCTAACTGCAAACAAATGAAACATTCTTATGTAGATTCTCCCTTCAGATAGGAACAGAAGTATTGAGTTCAATGCGACAATGGAATTATGTTGCTGTTCTCAGGTCTTATTTGTGATATAGAGACTAGTTGAATTCTTTACTAGAAACCTTTCTCAGTGTATGCAAACGACCTTCTTGTGATAAGCATCCATTTATCTGTCTATTTTCTCTACAAATGGCAACATGAAGGTTCGGTGCTGGTGATTTTGAGAATGATAATGGTGACAATGATCAGGAAAATTAAAACACCAGCTTTTGAATGACTTCTCTGTCGTCTCACAGATACCCGATTGTAGCGCAGTGTCGTAGTTTTGTTGTCTCGACGATACCAGGTTGTAGCCCAGTGTCGTGTTTTTGTCGTCTCACCGATTTCAGGTTGTAGCCCAGTGTCGTGGTTTTGTCGTCTCACTGATACTAGGCTGTAGCCCAGTGTCGTGGTTTTGTCGTCTCACTGATACTAGGCTGTAGCCCAGTGTCGTGGTTTTGTCGTCTCGCTGATACTAGGCTGTAGCCCAGTGTCGTGCTTTTGTCGTCTCACTGATACTAGGCTGTAGCCCAGTGTCGTCGTTTTGTCGTCTCACCGATACCGGGTTGTAGCCCAGTGTGGTCGTTTTGTCGTCTGCTGATACCGGGTTGTAGCCCAGTGTCGTGGTTTTGTCGTCTCACTGATACCAGGTTGTAGTTCAATGTCGTGCTTTTATGTATTTGTCTTGCGCTTCTCAGATGGCTGAAGTTGTCGATTTGTAAACGTTTCTGCAGTTTCAACTTCATAATTTATCCATCTTCTTCTTGGTCATCCTCTCGCCTTCTCCCAAGATGTTCTTACCTGAAAAATATCATATGTAGTTTGGTCTGGCTGCATTCTTACTAGATGGTCGAAACAATTCATCCTTTGTCTGTCAATATAATCCAGACAAGGCTTCATTCCAACTTCGTCTCTAATGCTGGTATTCGTAATCATGTCTCACCTTGAGCTGTTTGTGAACTTAGAGAGATAGTGAATTTCACAGGTATAGTACGTTTCAAAACTCATGCCGTCGCATTTTAACAAATATCACGAAACCTCCTGCACTGATCAAAGCGAAGTTTATGCCTGCAGTCTCAGATTCCACATTTCCTCGTGATTATAGAATTTGCAATTGTGCAGAAGCTACTGTTTTCTAAAAGCAGCATTTAAAAAAAAAAAAAAGGTATCCTTGTTTGAGTGATAATTTTATGTAACCCATGACCAAATAGTATATTTAGTAACTGACAGATGTGTTGGGATTATTTGGAAATTAGTTTGCTGGCCATGAGCAGCGATGAGTGGTGATTGATTCGGATAGCCTATTACCTACGCAGCATAAATTCCACAACTCACTAGGAAATGTCTCTACTCAGTATAAATTCCACCACTCACTGGGAAAATGTCTCTACTCAGTATAAATTCCACAACTCACTGGAAAATGTCTCTACTCAGTATAAATTCCACAACTCACTGGGGAAATGTCTCTACTCAGTATAAATTCCACAACTCACTGGGAAATGTCTCTACTCAGTATAAATTCCACAACTCACTGGGAAATGTCTCTACTCAGTATAAATTCCACCACTCACTGAGAAAATGGCTCTACTCAGTATAAATTCCACAACTCACTAGGAAAATGTCTCTACTCAGTATAAATTCCACAACTCACTGGGAAAATGTCTCTACTCAGTATAAATTCCACAACTGACTGGGAAAATGTCCCTACTCAGTATAAATTCCACAACTTACTAGGAAAATGTTCCTACTCAGTATAAATTCCAGAGATCGCTGGAAAAATGTCCTGCAGATGACCACCTGAGAGTGAAACGCATTTGACAAGCGAGCAATCTGTTGTTCTGCAAATTTGCTCTTACTCAACTCACTCAAGTTACTGTAAGCATGCTGATTGTTTGCTTTGAATTAGTGTGTCCCCGTGTCGGTTCCTGGGTCCTATTATAGGGAAAACAAGAAGAGACCCACTGCCTACCCAAAAGCATGTCGTAGGAGTCGACTTATTGGTAGCTTTACTGTGAAAGTCGGATTGCATCTGCCTGAGAGGCAAGGAACCAACAGTATGCACACAAATGAGTCAGATCTGTGAAATGGATGCACACGCAACATTCAGGTTCTGCAACAGGACTGCAGTCCAGAAGTGGTCGAACAACCAGAACTTTCCCCCAGAGTTTACAGCTGGTAAATGCAGAGAAGAAGGAGAAGAATAGGTGTCATTTTCTTTTCATATACCACAGATGATAAAAAGGAAACTCGATATTTGTTTGCATTGAATAATGTATATAATAATAATTACAAGGACGTGATTATTACCAGGATGCACGCAAAAGTTCAACAACTTGCAGGGAACGATTACTGAGTTAAATATTTTTAATTTTCCGCAGTACTTCTGGAGTAGACTACTGTCGTGAGGTGAGCAGCCACCCTACACAATGGACGAGTCGCGACTTTGAAATCCCTCGCGCTCAGTCAAATTTCAAACTTGAACCCGTCCGGAAAGGTATATAGTCCCTTATATTGATCTATAACTTTATCTGGTAAAATAATAATTTCTAGACCCTCTAGTTGCTTTGATAAATCTTCATTTTCAAACTTTCAACTGTAGGTTGGCGAATTCTGGTATTTTATTTAGAAATTCCTGTAAACCTGTTTACTTCCTAGGCAGGAATACAAGGGACTTCTTTCCTAGAGACGCTAGTTTGATTTTGAAAAAAACATTCTTTAGCCTGATCTCAAAGTGTCAAGACGTGTACACAGTCTATGTAGAAATTGGCGCATTCAAAGTTCCATTTCTATCTTGGAAGATTTCCTAAGCTTGGGTAAGTTGATTATAGTTTACGAATACCATAAATGATGTCTTTTTAAAGTTGGCCACTGCTGCAGAGAGGTCAGAGTCAGCTGTGTGATCGCACAGAGTTCGACCGTTCTTGATGTCCAGAGATCAGAACCTTAGACCTTCCCCTGTACAGACTAATTAGTTGGTGCTCTCCATAAGCCACACCATTTCTAAAGATATTAAACCCTACCAGTAATTATTCTCTGACCAGTCAAACGAAGTTTTGTTTCGCATAACTGAAACAGGGAATTTACGTCATCTTTAACCGGCAGTCAGGGCTAGGCGCTCTGAGTCAAAGGTGTGTTTGACACAGATTCAGTGGGTGAACGGCCTGTGGAGACGGAATATATATACAGGTACTAACTGTAAACATTGTATGTCTGCGAGTGCAGATGTGAGGGTGGAGAGAGGATGATCTATGTGTGGTAGTCTCTATCTATCTCCACTATAAACCTTGTTTTCTATCTGTTGCACCATGTTACAGACAGATAAATTAAAGGAGACATTGTCTCCTGTTCCTGAGAGTTACACTCTGAGGAATGGAGAAGGATAGCAGAGGTGGGTTGAGCTAATGTGTGATTAAGGGTGATTACTAATTCTGAGTTCTTTCCTGACAGGATGATACCTCCTTAGAGATCAGGCAGACGAATCACAGTCCAGCCAACAACCACCAACCCATAACCTTCTGTGCACTAAGCATAACCAAAAGTCCTGCCCACTGTGCCAGTACCTCAAAATGGCAAGAGCTTGCTTGTGAGTTCCAGGACGAGTGGACAATTGCAGACATCTGGGTCATCAATCCAGAGAACCAGTCTTCAAGAGCTTTGTTGGGCTCTGATGCCGTTTTTGTGTCCTGACCTGTGAGAGAGACTTGTTGGGTTCCTGTGCAGTTCCTGTGTTCTCGATTGTGAGATAGTCAACTTGTACCAGATCAAATCAAGGCATAGATACCTTAGTCAACTACAGTCGAATCACCATGGACTGAGGGGAGCATTGACCTACGAACTAGGCTAAGTGATCAATTATTCATTAGCATGCTCTCTTCCCACGGCACCTTGAGATTCCTAGGATGAATTCATGTACTCCTCAAGACTACATCTGGCTGCTTCAATATCTGGGTTGTGTCATTGATTCCTGAACATTCTTGAGAATCTATTCATTATTATATGTATATATTGTACTAATTACATGCAAAAAATTTCATGGCTGACTTGGGTGTCCCTATTTTACCATTCTCACTGTCTAGCTCTGATGCTTGTGTGAGCAATAAGTGTTATATGTGTTAACACGGTTATGATAGTAGACTATCATAACCTGGGGGCTATCGTTTTATAGTAGTGGGGGTGTCCAGCCAAGTGTGCCTAGGAATATTATATATTTTGTAGTTCCAAAACTTGAGTTGCCCTACTCCTGAAATAAGTTGAGCGTATATTGGCCACGGGGCATCCCTAAGACCAATACGAGCCAACGACTCAACATAATTATTTCAGAGTGCTGTTGTTTCTTACGGAGAAATCCTTAAATCAGGCACGCGACAGGAGCGATATGTGACAACTATACAGTGCTCTATCCCTCTCACCTATGATATTCGCTTACCACTAATGTTCGAGATAAACATGACACCTATCTTTCTCATTGCCCAGGCGGTTAATCACTTTCACGTTTTATAAACGTGGTGCCACGACTTTAAATGCGGCCAAAAATAGAGGTTATAGATTGTTCTTTGTTTTTCATAACAAATATCTTTCCCTCAATGGACTAAATGAACTTTCTACACCTGTCTGCATTTATTGTCATTTACACGCGTGCGACAACAGTGAAACAGCTGGGTGTTGTTTTCAATTTCTCGCGGACACAAGGCCGTGTTTATAGGTGTGGCTAAATTCACTACAAAATCTCTACCCGGGCGCATATCAAACATGCTGGTATCTATAGTATCTTCGTGTGCTGTTGGGACGTCCCCCACATAGAGCTGGCATTTGATTCTTCCACTCAGGCTCTTTTT
>CAJHNH020001411.1:122500-172136 GCA_905116865.2 Candidula unifasciata | reverse complement strand
GATGTTGATTGTGGTGAGGATAATGGCGATATCAATGATGATGATGATGACTGTGATGGTGATGTCGACGATGGTGGTGATTGTTTCGGTGGTAATAATGATAATGTTGGTGATCATGATGATGTTAATGAGGATTATGTTGTTAATAATGATGGTGCTGCTGCTTAAGAGACAAGTAGCCAACAGTGTGCATACAAATAAGCCAGATCTGTAAAACGGAACTGCGTGCGAAACTCAAGTTCAGGATCAAGACTAAATCCAGAAGTGGACGAAAAACAAGAAATTTCTGCCGGGTATTACAGCCCACAAACGTTAAAAAGAAGAAGAAGAAGAAGTAGAAGAAGAAGAAGAAGAAGAAGAAGAAGAAGAAGAAGAAGAAGAAGAAGAAGAGAAGAAGAAGAAGAAGAGAAGAAGAAGAAGAAGAAGAAGAAGAAGAAGAAGAAGAAGAAGAAGAAGAAGAAGAAGAAGAAGAAGAAGAAGAAGAAGAAGAAGAAGAAGAAGAAGAAGAAGAAGAAGAAGAAGAAGAAGAAGAAGAAGAAGAAGAAGAAGAAGAAGAAGAAGAAGAAGAAGAAGAAGAAGAAGAAGAAGAAGAAGAAGAAGAAGAAGAAGAAAGAAGAAGAAGAAGAAGAAGAAGAAGAAGAAGAAGAAGAAGAAGAAGAAGAAGAAGAAGAAGAAGAAGAAGAAGAAGAAGAAGAAGAAGAAGAAGAAGAAGAAGAAGAAGAAGAAGAAGAAGAAGAAGAAGAAGAAGAAGAAGAAGAAGAAGAAGAAGAAGAAGAAAGAAGAAGAAGAAGAAGAAGAAGAAGAAGAAGAAGAAGAAGAAGAAGAAGAAGAAGAAGAAGAAGAAGAAGAAAAAGAAGAAGAAGAAGAAGAAGAAGAAGAAGAAGAAGAAGAAGAAGAAGAAGAAGAAGAAGAAGAAGAAGAAGAAGAAGAAGAAGAAAGAAGAAGAAGAAGAAGAAGAAAGAAGAAGAAGAGGTAGCAGTAGTTGTGGTGGCAGCAGCAGCAGCATCAGTATGTTGATAAATGATGTCGACGACTATGACGATGATGACGATGATTGTGGTGACAATGACGATGAAATCATTGATCATGGTGACGATGACGATGGTGTTAATGATAACGTTAATGAAGGTGCTGATGTTGATGATTACCTCAACGACAACAACGATAACGTTGATGATCATTGGCAACAATGACAAGGATGATGATAACGATCAAGGTGCTGATGTTGATAAGTGTCACAGCAAAAACTACGATGATGATGAAAATTATGATTATACTTGCCTAGAAGATGCAGTCCCGATGATGTGTGCGGAGGTGTGTACGGCTGTCTGTATCTCGAGTCGTTGTCTGAAAAGATTTGTACAACTTTACTAGACAAAAATGGGAGAGTATATAAACAATCTACACCAACTTATTTATCAACACCCACATCATTTACAGCTTCGGCAAAAACAAATACAACAACGACAAAAATTTCTGTATCCTTTTTATCATCATCACTGTTAGTATAATTATTGGAACAATCATCACATTAAAAAAAAAAAAATTTCCCATCCAAGATTATATTCTTAAAGTGCATGTGCGTGTCTGTGTCTGTGATTTCCACAACAGATTTTCGGGGATTTTAAAAACATGTCAAACATATTATTTTCTACAAGTAACGGACTTCAGCAAAGATATTATTCCTGCGCCCAGATACAAACAATTTTAGGCAGTTAGAAGGCAACCATCTTCAGTACACGTCATACAGAAGTGAGCACCGGGTAATCTAGAAAGTGGCGCTACAATCGTGCCGGTGTTCCACTGATGAGGAAAGACATTGATTTCTTCCAACCCTGACAAGTGTCGCTGTGTAATGGAGGTCTGTCATTTGTGGTTATATTTCTTCCCAGGAACATCTCTTGGTATTTGCTCCACAGTTTTGTGTTTTCTGGCTTTCTGTTGAACTTACTTGTTGACCGAGCTACCCACTCGTGCGCTCTCTCGCTCACTCACTCACTGACTCACTGACTCACTGACTCACTCACTCACTCACTCACTCACTCGCCCCCACTCACTCATATCTTCCCTGACTGCTTAACCGAATCATCGATTAGCTAACACTCATGTGTTCACTTATTTAATCATTCACTTATTCACCAATTCATTCAAAAGCACATCCATTCTTTCCTCATTCATTCGCTTGCACACTTATATTTATTTGTCAACACTCATATTAATATACCAACACTCATACTAATTCACCAATATTAATTTTAATTTACCAACACTCACATTAATTCACCAGTACTCATATTATTTTACCAACACGCTCACTCATACATTAACTTACCCTCTTACTACTTTTTTAAGATATTCACTACAACAACCATCCAAGCTCCTTCTCAGTCACACTTTCCCCGACTTATCAGATGACTCACTAAATTACTCAGGCTCGTTTGCTACATCTCCTCCTCCTCCTCGATGGTGTTGTTGTTGTTGTTGTTGTTGTTGTTGTTCTTCTTCTTCTTCTTCTTCTTCTTCTTCTTCTTCTTCTTCTTCTTCTTCTTCTTCTTCTTCTTCTTCTTCTTCTTCTTCTTCTTCTTCTTCTCTCTTTCTTCTTCTTTCTTCTTCTTCTTCTTCTTTCTTCTTCTTCTTCTCTTCTTCTTCTTCTTCTTCTTCTTCTTCTTCTTCTTCTTCTTCTTCTTCTTCTTCTTCTTCTTCTTCTTCTTCTTCTTCTTCTTCTTCTTCTTCTTCTTCTTCTTCTTCTTCTTCTTCTTCTTCTTCTTCTTCTTCTCAAATTTCAGTTGTTGTTTTTCTTCCATTTCTTCCTAAGAAGAAATCTTCTACTTAGAAACCGACTCTTTTGTTGTGGTAGAAACATTCTGCTTCTGGCTTTCCTAGCCACCTCGACCATAGACGTTCCTATAATGTGTTTTTTTCCACGTTGTTTTTGGTCCTTATCGCACTCTTTATTCCTCTTCTCTTTTGTTATCTACCTTGTTTGGAATGACGCCATACTGCCTTCCAAGTAAGTGCATAAACCATTTTTGTGTGTGGCTAACCTTTATATGTGAAATAGTTGTAACATTCTTTGATTTCCACAAATTTCTTACCAGTAGGAAAACTTCTCTTACATTCCCCCCGCCCATTCGTGTAATTACCACAAAGCGCCAAAAACACGACCATATTTCCTTGCTCAAACCAAGTGTAGTCTGGGAGTCGGAGGTGTTACCAGTAATTAGCGGCCGAGCATATCGTTTTCATTGGGTCACATCTGCCGCAACTGTCCTCCGACACCTCGCCTCTTAGCTTCGGCCCTCCCCAACCAATATTCCTTAGGGACACTAAACGGGCGGCGTCATAAAGTGGATTGAATAAATCCTCCAGCGACTGGGACCCCAACTAGATGGATTGAGTTCAGTACTCCAGCTATGTCGATTGTGTTTCAAGGGTAAAACAAATAATGAAGTACGTATTCCAAGGGGAATTCCGTAGTTAGATTGGTCAACAAATAAGAGAGCAATGGATTCGCACAATCCATTAATGTTAGAGATGAAAATGGGAACATTTGAAAACTTCAAATCTGTCAGTTTAAAGGGTCATTTTTTTAAGGCGCGAACAGATGTAGCTGCTTTTACTGTTATTGTTTAGGGCTCTCCGTGGTGAAGTAGTTAGGTAGTTTGGTTCTTGTTCTGGTTGGTGTGAGTTTGAATTTGGACTCTTGTTTTTCTTGTTGACTTTAAACTCTGTTCTTAGCCGACCCCTCATAAAATTGGTATAGGAATATGTCCTGGGGAAAGAAAGTCGGCCGGTGTGATGTTAACGCACATTCCCTATCAAGTGCTGACTGGCCTATACAAGTATGAGACAGGTACCCCATGTTGGGTTGCGTTACTGGCATAAAAAATGGTCTTTCACTTTCTTCTTATTTCTTCTTCTTCTTCTTCTTCTTCTTCTTCTTCTTTTCTTCTTCTTCTTTCTGAGGCGGAGGCTGCTATTGGGCTTCTTCTTTCTTCTTAGCTCTTGCGTTCTTACTTCTTCTTCTTCTTCTTTTTATTCTTCTTCTTACTTCTGCATCTTTCTTCTTTTTTCTTCTTGACGCTAAAACGAGTCCTCTACTTACTTACAGTTTTACTTTACAGCTCTAGGGTGTGTACCTTTCCTCTTTATTCTGTTACACCGGGTTTATTCAACTGATTGTCCGCGGGCCAGATGTGATCTGCAGAGGTCTAACAAAGGGCACACGGATCATCTGCGAATTGCATAATATTCTACGCTAGAGCTTGGGTCGTCAATGATCCAAGAGTATCAACATTTAGCTAGTGAGTAAAATAGCCAATGACCCTGCCTGACACATTTTGATTTGCGTGTTAATGATTAAAAGTATTCTTATTACCCTGTCTTGCGGTTTACATGTAATCTATGCCTTTCGACTCATTACATCAGAAATTTAGCAAATCTTTAATTAATGGCCTAAAATAATTAAGAAGAAGAAGAAGCAGAAGAAAAGAAGAAGAAGAAAGAAGAAGAAAAAGAAAAAGAAGAAGAAGAAGAAGAAGAAGAAGAAGAAGAAGAAGAAGAAGAAGAAGAAGAAGAAGAAGAAGAAGAAGAAGAAGAAGAGGGGAAAAAAGACGAAAAAAGAAGAAGAAGACGCAGAGACTGCCAGTCACGCATGACAACCACGACGCTATCATATCTCTTCCAGAGTTGTCACCCTTACTTGGAAGTTTTGACCCAAAGGCGACAACCTCTCATTAATTATGTACAAGTGCCCACAATCTGCCCTAGTCCTCGACAAGTCTCCACATTCACTGTGTCGTTCTGCCTGAACCATACAATGTGACCCAACTGTCGCGATCTCAGTTGGTAGTTTTGAACTAGTCTTTGTTTTCATACTCATCATAGTTTTGTCTATCGCTAATGGAGTGTTGAGGCGCTGAACCGCACCTGGTTATGCACCATGCGAACTATGAGTCATCTTCTTGTGGGGTGCAGTTTTTCGTTATTTTGAAGCCCCAGTCTGTCTCTTGCCAGGGGTCGCAATGAATATGACCTAATGGCTGAACGAGGTTTCCGGGACCTCTCCACGGGTGGTCCTCATCCGCATGGTGGCACCTTGTGTCATCTGGTGTTTATCGCTTATGTGATGTCCTAGTGTGGGTAAAATGTACTACTACTTTCTACACCTCAATTCTAATCCGTCAAAATGTCTGACACAATTTTTTTTTTTTTTTACGGGGCTGTTGACGGGGGCCCTTAAATAACCCAACCTATGGATTGAACGGGTTTTTGGGACATGTCCCCGGTTGGTTCTCATCTAAATGGTGACACTTTGTGACACCGGGTGCTTATCGCTTGGTGTCATGTCCTGGTAGGGTTGAATTTCATCATCATCATTTATCTATACCTCTCCGCGGTCATCCTAAAAAACAGGAGGGGTGGGGAAAGGGCAAGCGTGTGTAGACAGGATCGACATTAACATTACATTACCTTATAATTATTTGAGGGGTTTCAAGGAAAAGTATTTTGGCGGTGGTAGTGGTGGTGGTGATGATAATGATGATGACAAATATGATGATAATGAAAATTATGGTGATGACGATGACAGTAATAATTTGATGATGATTAAGGTTTTTCCCTTATAAAAAAAAGTGCCGGTACTCACTACATTAAAGAAACACAGAAAGAAATTAAACAAAAACAAGGATCTCATCAAGATAGCAAATCTGAAACAGAAAGGAGTAAAAGAACAGTTACAACAGAAAGTAGAGACAGCATTCAAACAACTTCCACATGTAGTTGGCAATATTGAGGAAGAATGGAGTAAATATAAAAACACTATGCTTAGTATTGCAGAAGAATTATGTGGAAGAGTGGAAACAGGCGGGGAAATAACAAATATTCACCTTGGTGGTGCGAAGAAGAAAAAGAAGCAATTAAAAAGAAAAAAGACTAATATAAACAGTGGATAAAATCAAAGAAAGAAGAAGATTATATAAACTATAGACTGCAAAGAAGAGAAACCAACAGGAGTGTCAAGAAAGCAAAACAAGCATCCTGTGAACGTTTCGGTGAGTCACTAGCAGAAAATGAGAAAACAGCCAACAGAAAATTTTTCAAAGTAGTTAAAAATATGCGGAAAAGAGATGAGAGCTACAACCCCACTGAAATAATTAATGATAAGACAGGAAGGCCATTGATAGATCCACCCGAGATAGCAGAAAGATGGAGGGAATACTTTAATGAGCGCTTTAATCCTCTAGGAGATCATCAGGAAAGAACAACTGAAGAGCACAGAGCAACAGTGTTAGAACCACACATACTAATGGATGAAAAAGAAAAAGTCATTAAACAGTCTCCCAAATATAAAGCACCATGATAGCTTAGTAAGATCAACGAATTACTTCTTTGCAGATGACCAGGCCTTGATAGCAGGCAGATACAGCCATGAAAATTGCAAACAACATCTAACATCCATGAATGAAGAATGTAAAACAAAATAATATGAGAAATCAACACTGAAAAGACAGAAAGTAATGTCAATAGGAAAAAAAAGAAGACAGATCTAAACATAGCAATAGAATACAAAGGCATTAAACAGGCATCTGAGTTTGAAATATCTGGGAACTACATTTACCGAAGATGGGAAATTGGATAAAGAAATTGACATTAGATGCAGTAAAGCAAAACAAGTATTGGGACAGCTAGCCCCCCTCTTACAGCATAAGACAATCCCAATCAGCACACAAAGAGACATCTTATTCAAAGCATATTTATTCCAACTCTGTGCTACCAGTGCCAGACATGGTCCACTCACAACAAACCATAAAAGAAAATTAGTAACCACGGAAATGAGATGTCTGAGAAGGGCTGTAGGAGTGACCATAAGAGATAAGGATCAGGAATGAGATGATAAGAGAACAAGTCGGCACAGAACCAATTCTGGATTACATACAAAGACAGCAAGTGAAATGGTTTGCCCACTTTAGAGAGAATGCCTTGTGACACCATACCATACAAAGCATACATGATAAGAGAAGAAGGACGTAGAGCACGGGGTAGGCCAAGAAGAATAAGATGGAAGGATAACATCAAACTCTACAACAGCACGATGTGCCTACAACAGCCAGAAGATAGTGCCTATATCTCCCTCGGACACCCCAGCGCGAAAAGAGCTAAGAAGAAGACAAGCACTACAAAATGCCGTGTTGCAGTAAGTAAAGTAAAGAATCCCTTTTCAACGCCTTTCGGGCACGGGCACCCAGAGCGGTAAAAGAGAATTACGCCGGCTGTCTTTACTTTCCCAGGACAGGACCATCGCTGGTACCCATTTTAGGCCTGGTCGACCTGCACGTATGCGCGACAAAAATCCACGCAGCTGCAGTGGGTTTCGATTCGCGGCAATGCGGTGCGGATACTCGGCCTTAGCCACGGCCGTAGCGCTTGCAAAAATAACGCCTTTAAAACGGTGCTGGTACAGAGTACCGCTTAAAAAAATCCGGGATGATGATTGGCGGGAAGGGGGGTGGGGGGGGGGTGGAGGAGGAGGATGACGACAACGATAGTGAGGTGGACGATGATAAAGGCAAGGATCTTCTCTGAATGTACACTTCCTTATTTGTTTTTCCTTTTCCCCAAGTGCCCAATAAGTCGGATAATATTCCAAACGACCTCACAGAACCACCCCAATTGATAGATTCCCTGCAAGACAGGGTTCGTCTGTTGTTCTTCCCCGATGCCTGGAAAGCACTCTACTCACTGAAGCCTCTGCTAGCAGGACGTGGCTGAGGTGTGAGCACCCGGTGCACCCGTGTGAACATCAGGGAACTTGAGGTGTCAAGGCGTCAGCCACTGTGTCAGAATGTGAGGCGGCCGCCGTGTGAAAGTAGCTCAGCGGAAATGGCCCATGAATCTTTTGTTCACGGGCTCATTTTTGTAGTTTCTGTAATACTAGATTCTTATCTTGTGTTTTTAAAGCGAGGCATATTTGTTATACCAAACGTTTATCTTTTATTGTTGTTTTTTAAAGGCCACGTTTCCTATGCGGGTTTCCATCATTGTGTGGTGTGGGGATGGGGGCGAGGCGGAACAAGAATAGACCCACTGCCTTGTAACAACAAGCATGTGCTATTGTCGACTAGCTATGACATCCATTGAAGTCGTATAGTACATATGCAGGAGCTGCAAGGGACAAATAGTCTGCACACAAATAAGCCAGATATGTCACACGGATGTGCACGCAACACTCAGGTTCTGGAACAAGACTATATTCTGGAGTTGGACGAGCAAACCTAACCCTGAAGTTTACAACTGGTGGACGCAAAGAAAAAGAGAAAAGGCGAGATGTTTGTGTAATACTAGTCTCCCTTGCCTTTCATTTTTTTAGAATTAAATTAAAGAAACACCTTAGTAAAAGAAGACTTGGGTATTGTTCATACTTTAAAAGACTAGGAATCGTTTTAACACTAAACTTCGCGTCTTTCATGTTTTAAAAGGCACAGCATCCATAAACTACTAGATTTGTTTGTCTTTAAGCAGTGAGCTATTTGTTACATAATATTTCCGTCCCAATACGGGACGCAGTTTTTCGTTATTTTAAAGCGTCACCGCGGCTGTAGTCAGAGGCCCTTAATATAACCTAACGGTTGAATGGGATTTCTGGGACGTGTACCCTGGTGATCCTCATCCGCATGGTGGCACTTTGTGTCACTGAGTGTTGGTCCCTGGTGGTACAGTCCTGGTGGGGTTGACAGATACACACAGTGAGCAATTTTTTTTTTAAACAGTACTAGACGCATGTGTTTCACGCTTTAACTGTTGAGACATCTTTATAATGCTATATTTGGCCAGTCTGTCATTTTTAAAGGATAAGCTTTTTCTAGGAAGCTCGTAAAGATATTATTATCTTCGTGTGTTAAAACAAGACATCTTTGCTACATTTTGAAGAAGAAGAAGAAGAAGAAGAAGAAAAAGAAGAAGAAGAAGAAGAAGAAGAAGAAGAAAGAAGAAGAAGAAGAAGAAGAAGAAGAAGAAGAAGAAAGAAGAAGAAGAAGAAGAAGAAGAAGAGAAGAGAAGAAGAAGAAGAAGAAGAAGAAGAAGAAGAAGAAGAAGAAGAAGAAGAAGAAGAAGAAGAAGAAGAAGAAGAAGAAGAAGAAGAAATAGAATGAGAAAGGAAAAAATGTAAAAATACAACAAACGGATAGGTTAACAATACACAAAGTTAACTTTTCTCCATTGCAGTAACTGGACAGTAAATTAAGAGTTAAAACTTCAGGAAGGTAATAGTGTAACGTACAGTAGTATTACTGTTCAACAATGTAATAATTATTTAGTTAACTCTTTCGGTCCCACGTCCTTTTAACAAATGTCCAAAGGAGTTAAGAATGACAACACTACACTCATGAATATACTAGTTCGAGAGGGACAAAATATACCACCCCTGCAGGAAACGAATATGTTGTCAGAGTTCCTCTTTAAACATGTAAAAACACTTTGACTGTTGCAGGAGTAATACCCAGTCACGCATGATACGAGTTGAACTAAAAAAAAAATGGTATAATGTGCCGTAACCATTTGGTAAGTTACCAGTTACACTACCTTGCACATTCGAAAATCACACTTAACCTCCCTCATCTGGATCTACACACCTCGTTATGCGGGCGTAAAGGGAAATAAGCGAGCAGATCAACTGGCAAGCATTGCACTAATGCATGTGGGAAGAAGCATGGACTGAGCAGATATCGTCGACGCTGTACAGACTGGGCTAGTGAATAATGAAAAATCCTGGCCACGAACACGATTGCATGACATGGGAGTAAAGAATATAGAAGCACGTCTATGCCGTCTTTGAAGCCGAGATAGGAGACAAAATAACCAGCCTTTTATGGGAACAATTAGTAGAAGCACTTTAGAGTTGCTGCTGCATCGGAGAACTGAGCACGCATGGGAATGCCCAATGTGCAGTGACGTCGATTGTGATAATGACATAACATAAGTTGAGCCAAATTTTTAAGGCCACATATAGACAATCTAGGTAATTTTCATAACCAGTCCATGTACACAACAGATGTCTGTTATGACCTCATTCAACCTAAAATCGAAACATGAGACATCCAATGCCATTGTTCTTGAACGTTACAGCTCTAGCACGTAGCCTCTTGTCGCTACCGACTCATCAGTCCAGCGAGAAACATTCACTCCCTTACTCAAGCGTGCATTCTCATAACACATCCGCGTGCATTTTTGTGGTTGTCTAAACTCCTCATGCAAAAACCATTCCCAAATTGTGATGCTTTATCCAGGGGATCAGAAACGCACTGGAGCAAAACAGAGGGGCGCTAACTTTCAAACATCAAAAACAGCCATATTTTTTTTTAATATTCATCGATTACAATTGCCTGTAATTACATTACATGCAAAACATGGCGGCAAATAGCGGTACCACAGTGTGGATAAATAAACGGACGAACACAATCGTGGTTCTTTCCAATCGGATTATTTTATAGACCAAATGTACCCGGAAACGCAGGACAGCCGCAATGGGAGATAACACAAAAAATTTCATGTAATACTTTGTGTAATTAGTATGCACACATTATTCCCCATAGCACCTTCTTCGTTATTAGCTGGGCCCTGTGGTTCCCTTGAAAGTCCTTTAATAATAAATGCTCGCTGCTGTCTCGGTTATAGAAAGGGGCTGAAGTGTGTACAATGCAGCCGTAATCTCCCCTAAAATTCTCTATTACCACGCATGAGTGGAGGTTTTGTCCCTTTGTCCGCTAGTGGTGGTTGCTGTGGTTACCGTCATAAATGTATCTGTAATTGTTGCAGGTTACGCTAGGAGTCGTCTGTTGTGAGGACAATGGCGGCGGGAGATAGACAAACAGACGATGTAGGTCTTGTGAATAACGACGGGACATCATGCTGGACAAGCAAGTAATGTAAGTTTTGTGAATAACGACGGGACATCTGGCTGGACAAGCAAGCAATGTTAGTTGTGCGAATAACAACGGGACATCTGGCTGGACCAGCAAGCAATGTAAGTTTTGTGAATAACGGACGGGACATCTGTCTGGACAAGCAAGTATTGTAAGTTTTGTTTAATAACGACGGGACATCTGGCTGGACATCATGCTGTGACCACAGTTCTGGCAGTACAGCAAGTAAGTTTTGTGAATAACGAAATCTGACACCAAGTGTAATTTTGAAGAAGGACAACATACACGGGCAGAGTCTGTGGAATAATGAAGACACCTGGAAGAAGCAACATACACGGGCGAGTCTTGCTGGTCGCCCTCGCCATCGCCATGGTCTGTGAGTCCCATGCTTCATCCTAGCACAATATCAAACTATAGACTGGAAGGACGGAAAGGTGCCAACAGCTGCTCCACAAAGAAATCTGTTGGTGGTGTATTTTCTGTGTTTCGTTTTCGGGACTGCAACCTGAAGTTCTGACTAGGACTCGGACAGGTTACACATGTCGATCGTCAATCCAACAGGAACTTATCACACATACCCTGTTTAACTATTTAAAACAGTTATACTTGGGCATCCGACAGCTTCACAAAGTAACCAACCGGCGGTCCTGCCTAGGTGCGATTAATGGTAAATAAAAGTAAAGCTCCCTTTTCACGCCTTTAGGCGCATCGGGTATATGGAAAGAGCACCCATATTTTTACAGACCATCGGCACTAGGAGGGTAATGTGCTCAGCATTACGGCCGGCCGTCTCTACATTCCCAGGACAGCCATCCTGTTACCCATTTGAGGCTAAGTCGAGCTGCGACGTCCCATACCACGATAAAAATTAATGCAGCCCGCAGTGGGTTTCGATCGCGGTACGTTGGATTACGAGTCGGACTCACAAAGCCTTAGCCACGGACTCAGCTGAGATTAATGGTAGTTAGGTAATTAATCCACCTATCATCCCCATCGCACATTGGATAAGTCCATAAACGCTCGGATCTCATATTTAGTATCTCGCTCGGCGTTTGGTGATTGATAAAACCAATGCTGTGTTGGTTTACTATTTTTAGCTGCCTATATAGAGTTCATGTCTGGCGACGCCTCTTTACAGTCGTTTCCTGAATCATCCACTCGCCCTACCTCCTTGAGAGCACTTAAAACATCGTCACCCTATTACTAAGGTAAGTGTTAGGTGGTACACTAGTTTTTCATATGGAATAGTTTTGTGTGTATGTGTGTGCCTGCGGCGGTTTTTGTGTTGCGAACCCGACTAAAATAGCAGGTTGTCGACTTCCTTAGAAATGACTTGTACTTATGTTTTATGACAATCAGTTGTAATTGTGTTGGTACACCTGACTGCTATCACATGCATTTAATTGTGGTCAGCGGAAGACACAGATGTGTATTGTGTACATTGAGTGCAGATTTAGAAGATAATAATGAATCTTTAACGCTAATACGACTGCGTGACCGAAGAGTAAATCTTGGTGAGGCACATCATTGCGGTCTTCGAGACAGGAGACACTGTAATCAGGTTCTCATCGGAACATTCGGTGGAGGTACCTTGGAGTTGTTGTTGCATCGGAGAAGCAATCATGCATAGGAATCCTCAATGCAGTAATTTCGATTGTAATTACATAACAAAATATTCAGTGCAGAATTTATGTTACGCAAATAAATGTCTCCGCTGTTTGTTTGTAATGCAGACACCAACAGAAACCATGTATTACTCTTGGGAACCATGCATCCCAGGGACGGCAACATACATTTTTTCAGCCTCCCATTCTCTACAATGCCGCTCCATCAATCCTCTCTCTACTCCCAGGCTTCGGCGTCGCAATCTCTGAAAAACCAATTAGCTTTGGGACTTCCCGTAACGACCGGATAATTTCACCAGTGTCCGTGCGCCACTTCTTTCTTCCAGCCGACCGGACCGGGAGTGCACAGTTGCCGGTTGATTCGCCACGCGACTAATTGCCGCAAAATGGTCATGGACGTTTGGCGGGCCAAACCAAACGTTTTGACGAAAGCCGAGCAGGGCATCCACGGTCGAACGAGCCTCTCCCGAGGGGTGCAGAACGCATGAAAAGAGGGAGTCAACCTAACGCCCCCGCAACGTAATCTCCCAGAGATCGGACAGTCGAGTTTTGATTAATATGACAACGTTCTTTGATTTTTTTTCCCGGCTCCTTCCATTTTCATTATTGTAAAGCTCTTCCCCGAATCCCACAATATAATTAATTACCGCTTTTCTCTCCCCTTACACATTAGCAGAATTAGCTCCGCTACTCGCATTTTATCCGGATGGTTTTAACCCTACAACCTTCCTGGCAAACGAAACCACTGTTCTCAAGATGGCCGCCTTTTACGACTGCCGGCTGACAAGAATGATGCTCGAGGGACCTCCTCTCTGGTTGCCTACAGGGGGTAGACGGCGCTTAATTTTTATTACGCTTACCATTTTTATTGAATTCCTTTGGTCCCGTTCTGCGTTTGTACCGAATTCGTAATTTGATATGGGCGCTTGGAGCCCCCGGAGTAAACACAACAGAGCCGGACGCACAAAGTTGTAAAGTAACTAACTGTATAAAACAATCCATTGATTAGATTAGGCCAATCCCCACGTGGATTGGTATCGACATTGGGAACAGGGAACATATGAATTCTGGTGTTGGTCATACCAGTAGGGTAACTAGCAAATACACAAACAAATAAAAGGCGTGAGCGACTCCTTTCCCGTGTTCTTCTGCCATCGCATATAAATAAACAGAGGGGGAACCTTCGGGGCCGTTAAATATTATGAATTAATCAAGTAACAGAAAGTGTATTGATCGGCCTTCATAGAAAGAAGTAGAAAGATAGAAGAACACACTAGACAACATAAAAATCGAAAGCTATAGTTACCGTGCCGGGAATTGAACCCGTCACCTCCAAACGGCGTCTGTGCCTCACCATGGATACAAGTGCACTAAGAACATAGTCAACTAGTCACCCTCTGTTACTTAATTAATTCTGCCATCGCATAGCGGTTGGCAAGTTGTTTTGTGATTTACAGCTAGGCTGTCTTCTTCTTCTTCTTCTTCTTCTTCTTCTTCTTCTTTTTCTTGGCGTTCCCCGGCTATAAACTCCTGCGGCCAATTCTGGTTGTGTGTCCACTTCTGGACTGAGTTAAGACTTGTTCCAGAACTTCCGTTTTGAAGATCTAGCTCATTTGTATGTGGTCTCCTGGCTCATCGCTTCCCAAGCAGATGCACTTCGTCTTTCAAGAAAACACTCCTAATTCGTCTACTTTTACGACATGCTTGCTGGGGACAGTGGCTCTACCCCCCCCCCCTTTAGTAGGATCCCGGAACCCACTCGGAGACAGCTAGGTTGTGATATCTGCGTCTTTCTGTCCAAAACATCTGATTTTACCAACATGCTAATTAGTCATTGTTTACAATACGCTGATTAAGGTCAAGTGCATCTAGCACCTCATTTCCAAACACAGATGTCTACATAAATTAGGTATCGTCTTCACAACGTAGGTTGTCTACAGTGGATCTTCAACGTGCTCTTTCTCTCTCTTCGGATTGCATACTCTCTCAGACGGCGGTTAGTCTATCTCTCCATGTTGTCCTTCCATTTATAACGCGGTCTACCTCTTGCTCGCTTGCCTTTGGCCTTTCCCTCTAATACGATGTTTTATAAGAGCGTTATGTCTTTTTGTGGCATTTTTTCTCTCTTTATATTGCGATTAAAACCAACATGGAGTCTCGGTTGTTATTTACAACTGGTATCCAAGAAAGGTGACAGGACACAAACATCAACTTTTCTCCCAAAGACTCGCTTCACAGCCTTTGTACTGTGGTACTATGTATCATATAGAGGGTCTCAATGGCGAAGTGGTTAAGCCGTTGGCCTCGCGCTCTGAAGGTCGTGGATTCGTTTCACGGCTTCGCCCTTTAGTTCACGAGTGCAATTTTTTACAGAAATTCTTGATGATCGTCGCCTGAGCTACGGAGTTCGTGCTTCGTGCTACGCTGTAGGCAGGTGGCTAGCCGTTCTCCGGAAAGAGACTGAGCCATATGGGATAAAACCCGGTGCAATAAAGTCGATCCTCTTTTAAAACAAATATATCATATTTAGACTAAGGACAGGCTACAAGAAACCTCATCAGCATATGTGCATGTTTTTCGGTGTAGGAAACACGGAGATTTATCCCTGCAAATTGGCACCTGAAAATTCTGAACATTGACGTCAACATTGTGCTGCAAACTGTACACTGCTCACAGAGAAGCCATCTGGCCTCTTCCCGCCTCAGGAAGACATAGCTGTGTGGCACACGGGAAGTTTTGGACAGTCTCACAGCTTCCATCAATGCTACAGGTCTTCTGATCTCAGTTTTCTTGCGGAAGGATCGAAGAAGATTTCCGTCAGAATCATTGCCAGTTTCATGAGGAACCCGTATTTGACTTTTTCGATGTGAAATTTATGAAGCTGAAAATTAAAGGCATCAGATTATCCCATACGACTAGATTTTTCTCCGCATAACGGCTGGCCTCCTGCCGACAGCGTCGCCCAAAGCATGAACTCTGTAGCTCCAGAGACTATCTCCTGGGATCTCCGTCAAAGCTGCGCTCGTAACTGAACAAGCCTACAACATAAGGGAGGGAAATATATAAGGGAAATAGCTTGAGTCAATCGCCACAGGGACCTATTACCTGTTACCCCCCCCCCCCCCCCCCCCCCCTTTACGAAATAAATATAAAAAAAAAACAACTTAATTGGGACGACACGTTTCCTCGCAGAGATGACACTTGCCATTTTTTGATTGAAAAGAACAAACTCCGTGGGAGAGTCCACTATTCAAACGCAAGTGCCATAAACTGCTATAAGAAACGAATGTATTCATTTGTTTATGTGGGTTTCTGGGTCTAATTGTGCAGAAAACTGAAACAAGAGACCCAGTGTCTCTTAACTTGCGTGTCGTAAAAGTTGACTAATTAAGGATGTTATGGGCGGAATGGACACTATATCTCTGCTTAGCTGTAAAACCTTAACATAACGCACCAACAACCTCTGATGTTGATGATAATGACGACGCCGAAGAAGAAGAAGAAGAAGAAGAAGAAGAAGAAGAAGAAGAAGAAGAAGAAGAAGAAGAAGAAGAAGAAGAAGAAGAAGAAGAAGAAGAAGAAGAAGAAGAAGAAGAAGAAGAAGAAGAAGAAGCAGAAGAAGAAGAAGAAGAAGAAGAAAGAAGAAGAAGAAGAAGAAGAAGAAGAAGAAAAGAAAAGAAGAAAGAAGAAGAAGAAAGAAGAAGAAGAAGAAGAAGAAGAAGAAGAAGAAGAAGAGAAGAAGAAGAAGAAGAAGAAGAAGAAGAAGAAGAAAGAAGAAGAAGAAGAAGAAGAAGAAGAAGAAGAAGAAGAAGAAGAAGAAGAAGAAGAAGAAGAAGAAGAAGAAGAAGAAGAAGAAGAAGAAGAAGAAGAAGAAGAAGAAGAAGAAGAAGAAGAAGAAGAAGAAGAAGATACGAAAGTGACTATAACCAGGCAGCAATTAAGAATAAGACGTGCCATTAAACAGCTGAAAACCTATGCTCCACTGCAGCATAAAGAACGCAAGAAAAAGAACTGGTAAAACTTGTCAAACGGTTTGAACACTTCAATAACCTGCAGAAAATAGAACACATAAAACACATACGTCACTGTTTCCATGAAAGCGAACTGACAATGTTAACACGAAAAATTCGTTGCCAACATCCAACCATCCTTCCACAGCGGCTCACCAATACTCCTGATTTGATTCTTCTTCGCCAAATTTCTTGTTCTTTTTTCTGTTTATGTTATTTGGGTGCCATAAATAAATATGAAAATTTGATAGCGTCCAAAATTATGTAAAAGAGCCAGGGGCGGATGACTTAATCTGATGTGCGGTTACAATACCGAGCACTTAGTCTCTCGGCGTAACAAAATTAGGACACACTAAAACAATTTCGTGGCTCCAAATCTTATTTCCTAGAGAATTGCTTTCTCCATATAAACCCAAGCTTGGCGGGGTCCAAGCTTCCGAGTCCAAGACGAGGCCTTATCTAGAATTTTCAAACACACTAGAAGGTTTTATATTTTTAGTCCACTGTATTCTCACATGATATGATCTTTTGCTATGTTTTTATTTTCCTGTGGATTTACATTGTTTCCCGTTCGATAAAACCATAGGTAAACAGAATGGTACATGTGGGTTTTCTCACATCTGTTGAAATCATCTTCCGCCGTGTTGAGTTTTTCTACATGTGGATTATACTGTTTGGTGCTGAATACCACCATATGCAGTCCATTTAAGAGATGTGGTAGACAGAACGATGAATCTGGATACCCTCACGTCAGTTGTTTTCTGTGGATTTATATTGTTGTCTGTTGGATACCACAGACACACAAAATGGTGAATCGGTTTTTCTCGCATCAACTGATGTAATCTTTGGCCGTGTTTAGTTCTGTTCAGACTGTGGATTTATGTTGTTTTCTGTTGGATACCACCATAGACAGTCATTCCAGAAATGGTAAATAGATCGACGAATGTGATTATTTTCACATCAATTGATATAATCTTTCGCAGTGTTGTTGTTTCCTATGGATTTATATAATTTGGTGTGGAATAGCCCACCATAGGTTACAATTTAAGCGATTTGTTAAACAGAACGATGAAAATGGTTATTTTCACATCAGCGGATAATATCTTTTGTTGTGCTGTCCGTGTTTGTGTGTGTGTTTGTGTATCTATGTGTGTGTGTGTGTTTATGGATTAATATTGTTTCCTATTGGATACCGACATGGGTGCTCATTTCAATCTTGGTAAACAAAGTAGCGAATGGGATTACTTTTACGGCAGTTGAGATCATCTTTTTCTATGTTGTGTGTACACACACACACCCTCCAATGATGTTTACTGTTTCGTGTTGAATACCCCGTAGGTAGTCATTTTAGAGTTGTTGAACAGAAAAGTGAATATGATAGTACTCACATCAGTTGATATCATCTTTTTCTATGTTGTGTGTACACACACACATCCCCTCCAAGGATATTTACTGTTTCGTGTTGACTCCAAAGAAAGTTGTTGAACAGAAAAGTGAATATGATAGTGTTTCGTGTTGAATACCCCGCAGATGGTCATTTCAGAGTTGGTAAACAGAGCGGCCAATGGGATAGTTCTCACATCAGTTGATATCACCTTTTTCTGTGATTAGCTTTTTTTCCCTTTGGACTTATGTCTTCCTTCGGTCTGACACCATCATAGGTTGCAATGTAGTCATGAGGCGACGTGTGGAGTTTTGATAGTTTACGTATTGTCAGCCAGGAAATAATGAGATGGTGTTTAGTGTTAGGTTTCGAATATTATAAATCACTACATAGTGATGTGCGTTTGGACTGTTAAGATTTCACGTATTCAAAAGTACTAAGTAATGAGTTGGGTGTAAGATCTTGAGCCTTCATATTTCTTAAATCAAGGCATAGTGAGATGGGATGTGAGATATATTCAAGAAATGTTCAAGTAAAAGAAGGAAAAGGGTAATGTGTTTTTTCGAGGGGGTTGGGGGGGGGGGGGAGGGTTGGTCTTGGCCCCCAGGTAGACCCAGCCAATAATGTCTACCAGGTATGGTCCTTGAAAGTAAAGGCTACAGGTGTGTTGGTGACTACATCAGGGGATCTCTGTGACAAAGTGGCCAAACCGCTGGCCTCTCGCTATGAAGGTTGTGGGTTAGTTTTACGGCGGCACTGTTCATTTGACGAGTGCAATTCTTACGGAGACCCATGGGGATCGTCTTAGAAGCTAGGGAGATAGTGATCTGTTTTAACAAATGTATATTTACAGCTCTTTACTAAGTAACTGAAAATGAAAAGTATTCTACGTAACTAATCTTTTCTTTTAAAATGATTATTGTTGTATAATACTTTGGAGCAACTATATCGTAGTGGCTGTCTGCCGAATATCCTGGGTTCAAATCCGGCATCGAGGCAGTTTTTCTAAAAAGAATACCTAGGCTCTTAGGTCGGTTTAGCTCAGAATATGTAAATTTACATGTGTGTGTTCTGGGGCCCCATGAGGTGGTGTGAAAGAATAGACCCACTGCCCTGTAACAAAAGTGTCGTAAAAGGCGACTAATTAGGGGCTCTCCTTCCAAGTCGGAGTGCATCTGAACAAGAGACAAATAAACAAGCATACAAATAAACGAAATCTGTGACGCAAAACTCAGATTCTGGAACAAGACCAAAGTCCAGAAGTGGACGAACAACCAGAACTTTCTGCTACAGTAAACAGTTGGCGAACACGAAGAAGGGACCATGAAATGTCGTAAGAAGTAAAGACGGCACATCTTGTGTTTATTACATCTTCTATAGAGTGCCGAATGGAAATATAAATCTGGCACCAGAAGCCGAATGTGCACCTGGATGATTGGATGATTTGACCACGTGACATAGACAGAGCATGACCACAGATCTGATCCGTTCACCAGTTTGATTTTATATCGTGTTCAACAAATTAATATTATATCCTGCTCAACAACTTAATTTTGTTATCGTTTCAACGGTCTGATTTTATATTGTGCTTAACAATTTGATTCTGTATCGTATTTTGTTTAACGGTTTCATTTTATATCGTGCTTAACAATTTGATTCTGTATCGTACTGTGTTCAACAGTTTGATTCTATGTCGTGCTTAACAATTGTAACAATTTGATTCTGTATCGTACTGTGTTCAACAGTCTGATTGTATGTCGTGCTTAACATTTTGATTCTGTATCGTACTGTGTTCAGGGGTTTGATTTCATGTTGTGCTTAACAATTTGATTCTGTATCGTAGTGTGTTCAGGAGTTTGATCTTCTGTCGTGCTTAACAATTTTAATCTGTATAGTATTGTATTCAACAGCTTGATTTTATATCGTGTTCAACAGCTTGATTTTATATCGTGTTGAACAGTTTGATCGTATATCTTGATAAACAGTTCGAGTTTACATCGTTTTCTACAATTTCATTTTAAATCGTTTCCAGCTGCTTGATTTTACTTCATGTCAGGAGAGTGTATGTCATAAACAACTGTCTGGTTTATGTTACTTATGTTACTTATGTTACTTATGTTACTTATGTTACTTATGTTACTTATGTTACTTATGTTACTTATGTTACTTATGTTACTTATGTTACTTATGTTACTTATGTTACTTATGTTACTTATGTTACTAAATTTACACTAGGGTCAATAATCTAATTTTACAAAGCTTTTAACAGTTTGCCTTCACATCGCTTTCATAATTGAATTCATACTGTAATGATTATTATTTCTTTTAAACAAGCTGATTTTACATCTCTTAACAAGTTAAATTTTAAACATTCAGACAAAATGGTTGAATGCTGCTTTCAAATAAATGGTTTATTCGTCGCTTTCAACGATTAGTTTTGGCATCGGTTTTCAAGATTTTGAATTTAGAACGTTTTCAACAATGCGATTTTATATCGTCTTCAACAGTTTGATTTTACCTTCTGTTGATCGTTGATTTTTACATCGTTATAAAGTATCGTTGTTACATCTTGTCCAACATTGTAACTTTGCATTGCGTCACGTCAATTCAGTACTGTTTTACCAAGCAGAAACAGCGAGAACGAGTGGGCAATTACCAATAAACCGCAAACATTAATGACCTGGTGCTTACGCAGAAAACAAAGAATTTAACTATTTGACAGAATCACTAATGTGGAGCTGTGGGGAAAATGGGGTGGTATGGGAGACTGAAAGGGATTCTTTGAATTCCAGTGAATCAGTAGGCAAGGAAAAGACACATCTGTGGAATGAGTTGCCTTAATTTTACCAGGCTGTTAAAAAAAAGGCGGTGTCCAGTACTTAGGCGTTGCGAGTCCGACTCGTAATTCCAACGTACCGCGATCGAAACCCACAGCTGGCCGCATGGATTTTTATCTTGGTATGGGGCGTCGCAGGTCGACCTAGCCTAAAATGGGTACCAGGATGGCTGTCCTGCGGAAGTAAAGGAGGCTGGCGTAACGCTGACCACATTACCCACATAGGGCCGATTGGTCTGTAAGAATATGGGACACTCTTCTCATATGCCTGATGCGCTTAGGGCGTTTAGGAGAACTTTACTTGGGAATAAAAAAATTCGAGTCTTAGAACATCTGAGATTTACTTTTACCACAAAATTTACAGAACGACGTCATATTTAAGCTCGTATTTATGATATATGACGCCCCTGTGCAGTCAATTATTCTCACCCCCCCCCCCCCACACACACACACAAACCGGCCAAACTTTAACATCGCTGTTCGTTTGCAGACTACTAGTAATAAGTTGTGGCATTATTTACTTTAGTTTTAAACTGAATAAAATTATTTTAACTTAACTGAATACA
The DNA here is from genome assembly GCA_905116865.2 of Candidula unifasciata. NCBI lineage: Eukaryota > Metazoa > Mollusca > Gastropoda > Stylommatophora > Geomitridae > Candidula > Candidula unifasciata. The sequence goes on along the minus strand of CAJHNH020001411.1, from coordinate 150,796 downwards.
CAATAGATAGGTATTCTGAAGCATACAAACTTGACTAAATAGAGAACAGATAAATGAGGCCGGGTTCCTAACTAAGTATTGATGCGGAAAAAAAGATAACATTTCATAATGATAAAAACAATTAAGATATTGACATAAAAAAAAAAAAAAATTCTAGCTTTATTTTGCCGCAATAAGAGTTTTGCTGCACCAAAATAAAATTGTAGCTGTCCTATGCAGTTGCTCATGTGGCACATAAGTACTTGTGAAAATCCCTTTTAGGTAGGGATGCTAGGAGCAGGAGCCCTGCCGCCTGATGCTGCCTGATGCGCCGTGTGTATTAAACAAATGGAAGTGGACATATGATGCTAAACGTTTATTTATTTTAGAAAAACAGGAAGGTGTTGGGTCAAGTCGTCGTGTTTGTGTGTCAGCTGATGGGATTTAGGGATCATCGAGGGATCATGTGACATATGATATATTGGAATGATTATGGAAAAGGGGGCGAGTGTAGTATGTCGGGATTAGGTGCCAGTGGCTCAAGGTTCTAGCGGAAACTAGACTACAATATATGGATGGTCTAATATATAGGTGGTCAAGCGTGTCGTGTGCGTATTACTATTGTTAGCATTGATTGTTTGTGCCCCTTTTATCATCGGTGGGTGCCTCGGAAGTAGTCGGCGGTGTGGGTAGCGCGGGGTGGTTCATTGGCTAGCTCAGTGCGCTGTGGGTTCCACGTCGGGGTGCAGTGGATAGCTCAGTGTGGTGTGAGCAGCACGAGCTGGTTCAGCGACTATCGGGGTATGAGTGCCGTGAGGTGGTTGAGTGGGTGGCTTGGTGTGGGTGCCGTGGGGTGGTTGAGATGGTAGCGCGGAGTGGTTCAGCGAATAGCGCTGGTTGGTATGGATGCCATGGGTTGTGTGGTCTCGTGCTATGACTTTTTATACTTAAAAAAAAAGGACAGAATTCCTCTCAAACAGTCGAAAAGTGCCATAGGTTATAGAAATTTACATTAACTAAGCAATTGTCAAATAAAAAAAAACAACACAACAACAATTTACAAACACAGCTGCGCGTAATTTTTTGTCTCTTTTGTTAAATCATCTACTATTTTTAGTCCTTAGAATATAGCAAGTCATATGATGTCGTTTTCCATTGCGACACCACTGGATGTCTTTCTGCTTTGTGACACCTCAAGTCACTCGTTCACTGACGTTTCTTTGTAAGTCATCTACTGTCCTTGGTATACTTTAATCCACTAGATGTCTGTCTCCTTTGGAACACATCAAGTCACTCGATGTCCTGTCCCCCGGCTGTCTGCCTGATAGATTCCATAAGTGACTATGCGTTTGTTTTCTTACCAATTTAAAGGGACTATCTCAAAAATCAGTCTGCCCAGCTAACCAGCTATTCGTTCCATCAATGTTCTGTCTCTCTGGCTATGTCTCTGACAGGCTGCATGATTGCATTATCAGTGATTTTTCTTACTGTACATTGACAAGTCTTTTCAGAGCCTCCTCACGGCGGCTCCCATGTTATCTCGCAGCTTGATACTTTGAACCAGGAAAAGTCAAAAAAAAAAAAAAAATTACAGCGAGGACGCAGCAACCTTTGGTTGGGGCACAGCCCTTGCGTCCACGCATTAGTTTTTGTTACTGTTGTTGTTGACTTTTCAAGTGTTATGGATTGCTGTTTGACAAGAACATTGGGAGTGGTTAACAATCATCGGCGTACCAGTGTTCTGTTTCCGCAGAGGGTAGTTTACAGACTTATCTTGGTTTTCGGAGAGTGGTACAAGAGACGCCCTGTGGGCTTGCTTGGGGTCTCGTTACATCATATTTTAAGAAACACTTATCAACAGCAGATAACTCTCACTGTGGCGAGGGTAACACCCCCAACCCTACTTTTTTTTAGTGTCGCAGAAAAGGGAGGCGGGTCGTCTAGGGCATCATCACCCGAGGGGGAATGACAAAATATGTTTTCCGGAATTTTTTTTTCTCTCTCTTTCCGTCCCAAGCAACGCATCACGCGAGACCAGCTACTAGCATACAATAGACAAGCAGGCCACCTTTTACCACACCTTTAGACGCATTGGGCCAGACCTATACTTTACAGACCAGCAGACACTTGGTGGGTGATGTGGTCAACATCACGCCGGCCGCCTTTATTTTCCAGGACTGTACCTGGTACCCATTTAAGTCTGGGTCGACATTGGAGCCAAGGTCATTCTCGGAAACGTTCAGGCTCCGTCAGGACTCGAACTCACGACCTTGCGATCCTCAGGCGAGCGCATCACCCGGGAGAGGGTAAGGGCATGGGGTGACATCATAGACATTTGTATTTCAACCCTAATATTTGGAAGCATCAAGCATATAATAATGCACTGTTATCCCTTTATGTTTAGCGTAGGCATACTAAAAGGATCTGGCTTGATGTTTTAACATCAGTATGTGTTATTTGTGTGAACATAAGACGTGTATGTTTTTTTTCTTTCAAACTCTGCGTTTATTGTTTACTGCGCCAAATTGTTATCTGTTGAACAGGTATCTCGGTGTAAACGAGTTAAAATTTATATATACATATATATATTTATAATGTGGGAGATGGGGTAGGGGAACGCAGTGTGATCACGGGCTAGAATTAACATCCTGAATATGTATATATATTTATCTGAAGAAAAAGGGGGGGGGGGGCAGTATGATCACGGGCTCAAATTGGCATCCCGACTGGTGTTTAAAAATTGACCTAGGTTTCTGGGTCGACACAACATAAAATCCGTGTAGGAAACATCTCTGGAAAAAGAGACTGCTTGATGTAACGCACTCCTGCAGAACAGACTAACTTCTCATTAAATTATAAAGCTATAGTCCGCTTCAGAAGTCGTGGGCAACTTTCAAAATTGTTAACTCAGTAACGTTCGGTGTCAGTTGTTGAAATTTGGCATGCAGACATTTAAAAATCATGTCCTAGTAAGACATTTGATATATAAACATCAATGTAAATATCTAGTTTCATTTGACTTATTTGAGATAAATTAAAAAAAACGGACACCTATTCGAAGCAAACAATACGCATGCTTACAATTATTTGAGTAACGAGAACCTTTCAAAGCATCAAATTGCGCGCGTTTCATATACTTTTCACGAATCGACTCAAGGCGTGATAAGAGACTTCCGCATACATATCTAATGGGAGGAACAGCACTGTAACTGCATCTAGCACATACACACACATACACACACATATGCATACACACACATACACACACATACACACATACATATACACACATATACACACATATACACACACACATACATACACATACATACACACACACATACACACACATACATACACACATACACACACATACACACATACACACACATACACACACATACACACACATACACACACATACACACACATACACACACAAATACACACACACACGCAATGCCTTACCTGAGCCAAACACCGGCGCCTGCGGATGATGATCTCTTGGCCGTGCCATCATGCTGCAGCTACCGCCTGGTCCTAAGCCTGGCGGGTTCGAACCCATAGTTGGGAAAGGCCTCACTCCGTTGTATCGCCCGTAACCCTGGCCCATTTGTGTGAACATGTTGGCAGAGTCCGGGTATGAACAAGGTATGTTGCAAGGGTTGCCCAACCCAGAGTCCATGGGCGCAAGCCCGCAGCTTGCTGCGTCAAAGCTTGGCTGATTTAGGTACGGGTAATCCATTGTTGAAACTTCAACTCTTCACGCAGTTTAAAGCTCGTCTGTGTTTTGACTGAGAAACACTCGAGTGTGTTTGAAACTGTGCAACACAAAGTTCGTCTTCGTTTGAATGTTGGCAATTAAAATTTATTCCTTGGTAGTAAAGCAATTCAAATCTGGTCTTCTGTGATATTTGCAAAATTCAGTCTCTTATTAACTGAAATTTGCCCAGTTTAAAGTGTCACTGCGTTTGGATTTGAGCGATTCGGTCCTGGTCGACCTGTGGATGCCAGCTATTCAAAGTTCATCTACATCTGGATTTGAGCAATTCAACGTTTGTCTGCTGTTGGATATGTGCAGTTCTAAGTTCGTCTTCTTTTGCCGATGCGATTTATTTTTCAGTTTGCAAGACAGTAAGTCCTTTCGCAGCTGGCTTATTGTATTGTTAATCGTTGGTTCACCGATACCGTAATATTTTCTAGCTTGGATAGCGTCAACAACCAAAGACACATCAAATGTAGTTGTTGCTTTATCTCTGCGCTGATTGTTGATATTGTTTGTTTATGTTTATAACTTTGGTCTTTGGTATACCAAGCTTGTGATATCAATGCAACTGACACATCATCGGCAGCGCTTGGTTTCAGTCAGCAGCCGTTTATGGAAGGGAAAATCAGCTGACTACAGCGTGGGAATGTAGCTGGATCTGTAATCTTTTCCTTTTTGAATAGAATTAACAAAAAGTGATTAGTTTAATTAGTAAGTAAAGTAATTTGACTTCAAAGTAAATGCAAACAAAGATTAGTCATTATAAATAAGTAAAAATATAATGTTAACTTTTAAGGCGTATTTGCTAATGCTATATTTCCATACGAGCTGAAAGAAAGAGGGAAAAAAGGGAGGGATGGGGGAGGAGGGGGATGGGGGGGGGGGGGGTGGGCTCCAAATGAAACACTGTAAAGTGTGATAGAGATTGCGATAACCGTTTTATTCTCTTGCGATTCAAAGACCTGTCATATAAACACTATGACGCCATAATGACAACGAGCACAGTCTGTCACACAAGTGACACTGTTTTGAAACTCCCGACTCCACTCATATACTTCTGAACTGATAGGCATGCTTCATCATAATGAACATTCGTTTGCGATGAATTTCTTTAGGCTGTATCCTTTCACTGATCAAAAAATGGATAACAGAACGTCCCGTGCACCCTAACAAGCATTTCGTAAAAGCCAACTAATTAATTGGGTGAATTTCTATCGAGGTCGGATGCATCTACCTCAGATGCTACCAACAGTATGCATACAAATAAGCAAAATCTGTAAAATGGATGTGCACGCAAACCTCAGATTCCGCAGACTATTAAAGTCCAGAAGTAGACGAACAACCAGAACTTTCCGTCGGAGTTTACTGCCGGGGAAAGCAAAGAAGAAGAAGAAAAAGAAGAAGGAGAAGAAGAAGACGATGATGTCATGTGCTTAGGGCAGTAGAGAACCCTGTTGCGTTACAAGACAATAGGCTGCTTACTGTAATTTCCCTAACACTTTTAAGGTTGTCAATTAAAGCCCTCTCGGAAAACAGTCAGTACTCTCTAGCGATATCCTCAATATCACACAGGATTATTTTACTTCCGCTGAAGGTTCCTAGCAACAGTTTTAAGCTAGGATGATCTGGCACCAGCTGTCAATGTGAGATTCGTCCCAAGTAAGGCTAGACGCTTGCCTGTGGATCCAAAGGTCGTAAGTTCAGGTCGTGACGGAGCCTGACTAAAATTTTTAAATGACCTCGGCTCCCAGATCGACCCAGCCTAAAATGGGCTTCAGATACAAGTCCAGATAAAGATGGATGAATGGATATATAGATAGAAGGAAATTGTAGAACTTGCTCTCAAATGGAGCTGGTTTCGACTAAGTCAATGTCCTGATCTGCCCTTGTTGGACATTTGTACAATGAATGTTTAACTATCAGTTAACCAGTTCCACATTTGTCATCACCGTCAATCAGCAGGTTTTTTACAGAACGTCGCTCTCGACCTGGCAAACCCTGAAAGTCTCTCTGTCTCTCTTTCATAGCTAACGTCTTGTATCCACGTTCGCGTAGGTCGGCCCCTGCCTCGTTTTCTGGAATGTCTTCACATGAAAGGCATGGCCTTGAGACATGGCGTCCGCTTCGAGTGATGGAGGTCTCGGGTTCAACTCCCTCTAAAGGCTAGGATTTTTTTACGTGGATTTCTAGTAATTTCCTCTGGTCTCTATGTAGTAAGATCGGACGCTCGTATGTATTGTTGCGCACGAAAAAAAAAATTCTTTGGCTGTTGGAAATCGAAAAAGAGTAGCATACAGCGCTGCTTAGGCAAAATTTGTAATTATAAATCTACTCATAGTATTTCAAGATCCTTGATGGTGATGCGGAGTTCGTGCACCGCGCTGAGATTCTTAGGACTCAGGCTTGAGTCAGAAGTTGAACGGAGCATTTATGGGTTACTATTTTTTGCCATGATGTTGATCCTTCGTCTAAACCTAAACACAATCTCAAAATGTTCATTTTGACTAAGTTGCTAGTTTTTCTTGCAGTCTGGTTTTTGCACCGCTACAGCAAGTCTGAGAGCAAGGCATTTGATTGTGTCCAGCACCACCAACTGTGGACTATTATGAAAAGTATGGGGTTTCCAGCACATTTAGTGCAATTAATTGAAAATCTCTATCATGAACAACAAGCAGCCATCAGAGCAGCTGGTGAAACATCTGATTGGTTCGAGATGGAAAAAGGGGGTGAGGCAGGGGTGCATTCTCTCACCATACCTATTCAATATATACGCAGAAAATGTAATGAGAAATGTCAAAAATGACCAGACTTGTGACAGTTATGATCCGCTCAAAATTGGTGGCAACCCTATTCCGGAACTCCGCTACGCAGATGACACAGTCCTCCTTTCGAACAGCGTGAAGGAAATAGAAAATTTAATATTGTCCGTCCAAAAGCACAGTGAAGATCCAAATCTGTTCTTGAATTTAAAGAAAACGAAAATAATGTCCACAGATAAAACTGGCTGTCACCCAAAAATAACAATAAATAATGAAGAAATTGAAAATGTCACAAACTTTGAATATCTAGGCTCTATAATAAACAACAATGGAGACTGTTCGACAGAAATTAAAAGGAGGATGGCCATAGCAATGCAAAGCTTGAACAGCCTTAAAAGTCTATTGTTAAGCACCAGCAAGGAGATAAAAATTAGAATTTTGAGAGCATGCATCTTCCCTGTGGCTACATACGGATGTGAGTCGTGGGCTATCTCTCAGTCCTTAAGAAAGAGAATAGGGGCTTTTGAGCTGAAATGCTATAGAAAGATTCTCAGAATATCTTGGACAAAGAAGATGAGAAATATTGACATCTTAAAAGAACTGAACATCAAAAAAGATTGGCTAATAAACAGCATCCTTTCTCGAAAGCTGAAATATTTTGGTCATATCAAGCGCCACGACGGATTGGAAAAAACTATAGCAGAAGGCATGATACCAGGAAGGAGGGGCAGAGGCCGACCGACACGAAGATGGGCACAGGATATAAGTGACTCCTTGAGTGTGAAAGTTCACGAGGCGGGAGAACTGGCAAGAGACCGAGTTTCTTACAGGCAGACTGTGATGAGAACGACGTTCTACAAAGGACCTGCTACATGATGATGATGATGACAGCAAGTCTACGCAACTGTACAGTTGTTGTTTACAAGTCGGATTTCGAACAATAAGGTTCAAATTACCAATAACAAGAAAGTTACAGCAGCTCAAAGGCTAGATGCAGGTCTTCTTGCTCAAATGTTTTGGGTTGAAATCGCATTGGAGTGTGTGTAGATAACTGACTGAAAACTTCTCTCCAGTGATTTCTGCTTGTTCTTTAAATGTAAGGACCTAAGAAGTGAAGGACATTTTACAAGTCTGTTGGCTAACTAATTTTAAGCCGCAGTGACCTGGGTCTAGTACTAACTACTGAATGCTCCGGAAGACATGGGACTGGAACCTTTACTGAATTACTTACTTAATTTTTTGATAACTTACATAATTACTTATATAACTACTTACCCACAAGGGATAGACATCAAGTAGCACCATTACTGGATAACTTACATAATTACTTATATAACTACTTACCCACAAGGGATAGACATCAAGTAGCACCATTACTTGATAACTTACATTATTACTTATATAACTACTTACCCACAAGGGATAGACATCAAGTAGCACCATTACTTGATAACTTACATTATTACTTATATAACTACTTACCCACAAGGGATAGACATCAAGTAGCACCATTACTGGATAACTTACATTATTACTTATATAACTACTTACCCACAAGGGATAGACATCAAGTAGCACCATTACTTGATAACTTACATTATTACTTATATAACTACTTACCCACAAGGGATAGACATCAAGTAGCACCATTACTTGATAACTTACATTATTACTTATATAACTACTTACCCACAATGGATAGACATCAAGTAGCACCATTACTTGATAACTTACATTATTACTTATATAACTACTTACTCACAAGGGATAGACATCAAGTAGCACCATTACTTGATAACTTACATTATTACTTATATAACTACTTACCCACAAGGGATAGACATCAAGTAGCACCATTACTTGATAACTTACATAATTACTTATATAACTACTTACCCACAAGGGATAGACATCAAGTAGCACCATTACTTGATAACTTACATTATTACTTATATAACTACTTACCCACAAGGGATAGACATCAAGTAGCACCATTACTTGATAACTTACATAATTACTTATAAAACTACTTACCCACAAGGCATAGACATCAAGTAACACTTTCAATAATTACAAGTAGGTAAAGTTACACCGTGGAAGACGTCAGAAAGAATGTTGTCACATAAAGCAAAAATGTAGTTTTAATATAATATTATCATATAAGTTGAAAACCGGGAACGCTAACTCGGTCAACAAATGCCCGCAGAAGTCACATGTGTTGGTCGAAAGGTCAAATATCGCAGCCATGCTGTAAACGGACACAACCCAATTACATCTTCGGATGAACGCAGAAGAAGAAGAATATATCCGTTGAAATGTGGCAATGATATACATTATTGTTACAAAATTATTATATTAGGTAACGATATACGGACATTAAAAAAATAGAATGTAAAATATTATTACTATTAAACACTCTTAAATGTTCTGTTCTGCCCCTTGTCCCCAGTGGAGCATAGGTCCTTAACTAGATCACGCCAGGTCGTCCTATATATTGCCAATACATGCAACAATTGCGTGTATTTTTGATTTGCCTTTATTTTGTATGCCCCTGTTGGTTCTAGTGCAGAGGCATTCTAGTTATATTGTTCTCAGGTTTTTTTAATGCGTTGCTATCCAACGCCAGCGTCTTCTCCTCACCTAATGATTGACTAGAATTTGTTTAGTTGGCTCTTAACGCTCAGCACTTTTTGCAAGAAAGAAAAATCGTGATGTTCAACCAGCATTCCTGATGGGGAGCTTTAGGTTATAATTATGACTAGGTTATGTGGGCTATTTAAAATAGCCTTGCACTCAAGAGCCCTGAAATGGACTCCTGCAGCGTTGATGCGATCAAAGAAGACAGACCCAAAATACTGTCCCTACCGGCGACAAAGTCATCTACGGTCAAGCCAATGGGTGACCCAGTCGCCGATGAAATTGTTCACCTAATTTAATTCCCTCTAATTTGAGCTGCAACCACTTAAAGAATGTATGTATTTTATTAGTTTACTGAAGACAATCTTCTGCTTCTTCTTCTTTGTTCACAGCCTGTAAGCTCCGACGAAAAGTCTTGGTTCTTCGTCCATTTGGACTTTGGCTTTGTAGCAGGGTCTCAGTTTTGCGTGTACATCTGTTTTACTGGCTTATTTGTGTGCAGTTGTTGTTCCTTGCCGCTTGTGCAGATGCATTCTGACTTCGAACGAAGCTCCCAATTAGTTGACTCCGACAACATATTTGTTGGGGAGGCAGTGGGTCTAATTCTTGTTTTCCTCACAATGGGTGCCACAGAACACTCACGGGGATTCTAATCAACAAAATAAATTGCACCTAAAAAAGTGCGAAGTAATTATGTGATAATATGGAAACTTTTATAAATGACAGAGTTAATTTACGTAACTGAATAAAGATTTAATGTTTAAGACTGTATTATTAACTGTAACTGTATGGATAAGGCGACTGTCTAAAACGATTGTGTAAATTAAAGACGTGAAGCGATGTAAAGTTTTGGTGTCATGTAATGTATACAGTAAATGATTTAAAGTCATAATTCAGTGTATGGAGAGAAGTTATTATTTAAACTACCTATATGTAAAGTAGTAGTACAACATTATAGAGTAAAGTAAGTGTAAAGATTCCTGGCTCAAATTAGTTATACAACAGAAGTTCACATTACCTCGTGTACGGACCCTTTTCCACGCCTTTCTGTGTCTCGGGCATATTAGGCTAGACCTATATTTTATAGACAAATTGGCACTTGGTGGGTGATGTGGTCAACATCACGCCGACCGATTTTACTTCCCAGAACTTTACCTAGTACCGGGGCCGCGTTAGCGCAGTCGACAGGAGACTCGCTTTTAAATCCAGCTGCGACTCGCTGCAACCCACGGCCGGTGTTCGAAACCGGGCGGTTCCCGGGGTTCACCCAGCCTCTAGGTAATGGGTACAGGAGTTAACACTCTGGGGTAAATGGAGGAACGTCGCTGTAGCTATGGAGTTGCGTGCGGACGCGAAACAGTCGGACATTTTCTTATCAGCTGTCCGTACAGATTTCAGAACACCTATGGTTTATTACCGTGTGCAATGATGCTGGCTCACATCTCCCGACTTTACCGATTTTTATTTACCTAGTACCCACAGAAAGCTGGGTCGACCTGATAGCCAAAGTCATTTCTTTAAAAAAAAAAAGTCCGGCTCCTTCAGGGACTGAACCCACGATCTTCCGATCCGCAGACTAGCGTCTATCCGCTACACCGTAACGGCTTTCCATTACCTCGTGTTCGTATGTAAAATATCGACATGATGTAACGGTGTTGAGAAACAAACTTAAGGACGCACTCATCTTTAACGGGGCAGACGCAAGTACTTAAATAAAGAAAAGAGATATAAATTAGAATTAGTATTCACAATTACTAAAACTGGCGAAAGCCTTGGCAATTACAATAAACAAGAGGAGTATATGGTAAATGTGTCGCGGTACTCACATGTGTAACTAGATTTGTGTATTTCAGTGGAAAGGATGACAGCGCACTACAGAGAGCTTCGTCACTTAAATATAATAGAAGCGAATCCAGAGGTCGACCACGCAAGTCATAGACAGATGGAATAGCCCAAGGCCGCAGATGCCAATCAAGGCTCTCCTACGATAGACCTTTACAGTCTGGCGCTGAAGGGCAGAACAGGATCCAAGAAGAAAAAGAAGAAGAAGAAGAAGAAGAAGAAGAAGAAGAAGAAGAAGAAGAAGAAGAAGAAGAAGAAGAAGAAGAAGAAGATGAAGAAGAAGAAGAAGAAGATGATGATGATGATGATGATGATGATGATGACGATGAAGTGGAAAATATTCATACTGTGTGAGTATTTGTGTGTGTGTGTGTGCGCGCGCGCGCCCGCGCGCGTGTGCTTCATTACATGTAGATGTAACTCTGTAGTAGCACACCTTTCCAGGTGTAACGAATTTTGCCAAACACTAAGCGGTACAATGTATTTTTTGTGTCAGCATTATTCAAAGTTGTGTTGCTCATGGAGCTTTGCCTCAAATACTTGCTCAGACAATGGGTGTAAAGCAATTTTCTTAAAAAAAGCTCTTTTTACCTCATGTACTTGTGTAAACAACTAATGTAAAGCAATTTCGTAAGAAATCTCTCTTTACCTCATGTGCTTGTGAAAACAACTAATGTATAGCAATTTCTTAAGAAAGCTCTCTTTACCTCACGTGCTTGTGAAAACAACTAATGTAAAGCAATTTCGTAAGAAATCTCTCTTTACCTCACGTGCTTGTGAAAAAAACTAATGTAAAGCAATTTCTTAAGAAAGCTCTCTTTACCTCACGTGCTTGTGAAAACAACTAATGTAAAACAATTTCCTAAGAAAGCTCTCTTTACCTCACGTGCTTGTGAAAACAACTAATGTAAAGCAATTTCTTAAGAAAGCTCTCTTTACCTCACGTGCTTGTGAAAACAACTAATGTAAAACAATTTCCTAAGAAAGCTCTCTTTACCTCACGTGCTTGTGAAAACAACTAATGTAAAGCGATTTCTTAAGAAAGCTCTCTTTACCTCACGTGCTTGTGAAAACAACTAATGTAAAGCAGTTTCCTAAGAAAGCTCTCTTTACCTCACGTGCTTATGTAAACCAAGAATGTAAAGTAATTTTTATGATGGGAGCTGCCATCAGTAACTGGGGTATATCAAGAACTCGTTTAAAATAAGCCTATGTAACGTAATTATGTAATGGGAGTTCCCATTAATTCAAGTATTTGAGTAAAATAGTTCTGTAAAGTAACAATGTAAAGTAACAGAATAGTGTAATGGTGAACTGCCCTGACTGAAAGTAACTGAACAATTAAAGATTTTATTACCTCAAGTTCTTGTGTAAAATGACGACGTAAAATAACGGTGTAAAGTAATTATGCAATGACAGTTTTTCACAGCGTTAGACTCTGGGTTAAAATAGCGCTGCGTAATAAAGGTACATAGCAGACCACATTACCCACAGAGTGCTGATGGTCTGTAAAAATATGGGACGCTCTGCCCATATGCCCGATGCGCCGAAAGGCGTGAAAAGGGATCTTTACTTTACTTTACTTAGTAGTAGTATGTTGTAGGAGTGGGCAGCCTGATTTAAAGCTCTTCACGTGTTCTCCAGGGCCCAAAATTATAGGGAAGCGAAGACTCACAGCCCCTTGACAAGCATGTCGTAAAATGCGACTAATTAGGGATAGATAAAAGCGCACTACAGAGAGCCTTGTCAATTAAACATAGTGGAAGCGAATCCAGAGGCGACCACGCAAGGAGTGCATCTGCCTGATATGAGGAACCAACAGTCTGCATATCAATAAGTCACATCTAGAAAAGGGACACGCACGCAAAACTCCTGTTCTGGAACAAGACAAGTCCAGAAGTTGACGAATAACCAGAAATGTTTGTCGGAGTTTACAGGTGATAAACGCTACAAAGAGGAATAAGAAGATTCAAAGTAACTGTAATACTAAGATGCTTATTATTTCATGTGTGCTTTAGAGTAAGGGCGACACGTGACAGTGTAATGTAAGAGCTAAAAAATACTAACACATGGTCCATACCAAACTGAATTACATCAAACTATGAAATCAAATATTCACTGAAATAAATGAACTAAAGTAGCAGCTTAAAGTGGTTACACAAAATCAAACCCGCAATAAAATAAGTCAAAGAATCATCCAGTCACATTCTCGGGAAACATCTTTACGCTGAGATAAAGTAACCGAAATCAACAAAGATAATTACTGTCGAATTATTTTCTGAAATTATTATTGAAATTTCCTTGAACTGGACATTGCGGCGATAAACAAACAATAAGTGGTCCACTCCGCTTCACAACAACTCCGGCAATCAATAATTTATCATAACTTGTCGGAGAATATCTAGTTTTCTTTAAACTATAATCGAATATACTAATTTCAGGTCGTGTATTTTATTATAGAGTCCAAAAAATACACAATCTCTGCTCGGTGTGAATTCATAATTGAATATCGTGGCTGCATAACTGGGTAACCGATACTAACTTAATCACTTGAGGCCGGCTGAGAAACTCCAATCATAATTTAATTTACCGACGTGGCATCCAGTACCGAATAAATCATTTTTATTCAAAAATTTCTTCGGGATGTCCTCTTCTTATGGTTCTAGCGTCTTGGTGGACTGTGTGCCCCTTGTCAAATCCCTCTGTAGTGATAAGTATACAGACACTCAACATGGGGTACGATCTCCGGGTGTTGGCTGCCCCGAGTGAAGGTATCCCCTAGACGAGGAAGTAACGAGGGAAGAAATACATCTCAACAATGATATAGACCGACTAGGTAAATTCAGTTAAGTGTTTCCCATGGCAGGTCGTTCTGCAATCTTACTAACCTTCTTCCAGAGACTTAATTCTCAAGCGTGCACTGGACCCCCCGATCGTTTCACTACGAGATTTGATTAGATCTCAGTTCTGCCCAAGTCTAAAAAGATGCACAACTCAATTCTATCTGCCTTATATCTAATTTAGGACCCGTTTTGGATAAAACGATCATTGAGTTTAGAAAGTGAGATATTCTCTAAACGGCGATGGCTTATGTACGCGCGGGCGAATAATCGGATTCGCCGACATGCGTCATGATGTTTCCACTGTCAAAGGGGCCCCCCGAGCCACCGTGCCCTCCCCTACCCATGTGTGGAATTCAGCTGGTCAATGCCGACCTCTTGCGATTCTAGAACGTTTTTGGCACCGCCTCTAATCAATAGCTCGGGAATATTCCAGCAGACGAGCTCACTGCTCTTGGATACAACGATTTGGGCTCTGCTCATTGGATACAGCAGACGCCGAGTTGCAGACTCGATGGAAATCAATAGAGTATGAAAGTCTGAACGGACTGCCCGGCTGGTCCTGTAATGCCATGTGTCTCCTAGAATCTTGTCATTTGAAGGTTGCCTAAGTTCGTGTTATTACTGCTAGGGTTGACTATTTTTGAACTGATAGTTTCCCATTCCGTGTTGTTTAGAAAGCAACGTAGATAAAGTAGAGAAAATGACTCTTTACACCAAAGGTGTATATGGTGCCTGCAAACTGAAGGACCCAGTTTCTCACCCCCGGACCTATTGTGGGCATATAGTACTAGACCTACATTCTACATACCTCGGTGGGCGATGTGATCAATATCATGAGACCGCCTTTACTTCCCAGGACTTTACCTGACAACCAATTAGGACTAGGTCGACCTGGGAGCCAAATTCATTTTCGGAGGGGAAAAAAGAGTCCGGCTGCGTTTGGATTTGAACCCAGTATTTTAAGATCCACAAGCGAGCGTCTAGCCACTACACTATGTCGCTTCCCACATGAAGCCAGACTCACATGTGTATTTACCTATCAGCACTCGATTATGACGATGGTGATCTTGTCACGCCGGCCGCCGTTACTTCCCAGAACTTTACCTGGTGTCCAATTCTGGCTGTGTCGTCCTCGGAGCCTGTGTTTAAAAAAAAAAATCTGACTGGATATGGATTCGAAGCTAAAGTTGTCAGGCCGATTGACGAGCGCCTACGCCCATGTGAAGTAACTATTGTCAGACCCCTGTTTTCATAGATAAATTGGTACGCCAAGCTTAATGTGCTCAACCGCCAGTATAAACAGTTACCATCGCAGAGTTATACGCCAGTCAACTACACTTACTCAGGGACCAGAGGCCCGTGCCTCAGCGTAGAAAGAACACTAATACGATGGCAATGGCCAGTTGCTAGATCTCCAAGGGCCGGATTTGGCTCATCAGCCGCCAACCGAATGGCACTGAAGTCAAAGCTCTCAAAACTGTTCATGTTGGTGACATACTTTTGTTGTTGTTGTTGTTAGACAAACATGATTTTGTGACACGGTAATGCAGTCTGCGTGCTAAGAAAAGGTTAAAATAACCCCTTATAAGAGATACATACAAATACATAAAGTGTAGTAATTAAATGTTTATCGACACAACCTATCTCATGAGAACCCTTTATTTATATTTACAATTCCTTGTTTCGGCTCCGGGGCCCCATGGTGAGAAAAACAATATTGTATCCACTGCCTCTTCGACATGCTTGTCAACTAATTGGGGCCTTCCTTTAAGTCTGAGTGCATCTACCCGAGCGACAAGGAACAACCAACTACACACACATAAGCCAGTAAACGTATGTACAAGCGCTGGCACAAAGCCAAACTCCAATGGTCGAAAAACCAGAACATTCCACTGAACACAGAAGAAGAAGAATATTTAAAATGTATAACATTTCCTAGAATAATATATTTGTAAATATTTTATGAATAACAACAGTTAAGCAAACCGAATAACATCAGTTCACGCGATACACTTTCACTCCGAGACCGGCACACTAATGTGTCGTGACACAGTTTGGAAGGCTCTGTCCTAAGGGGTAGACCCGGACTCTGTACATTGCTCACAGTAAAAGAAAAAAGCTCGTTCTTGTCCCTGTTCTTAAATAGGAGTTAAGTGCCTGTTTGGTCCTACTCAGCTCGTGTCTTCTAATGATGTATTCAATATAGCGCCATCTTCCTTGTCTTAAAACTGTTGTTACTAAAGTACTTATCTTCACAAATTAATTTTGTCCTTTTCAGGACAAAATTTTTTGTTTTTTGAAGCCCCATCGTGGCTTTTGTTAGGGGCCGCAATATAGGCAGACCATAAATATGGCCAGTTGTCTTAACGTGGTTTCTGGGACCTCTCCACGGTGATCCTCATCCACATGGTGGCACTTTGTGTCATAGGGTGTTTATCGCTTGTGTGATGTCCTGGTGGGGAAGAAAGTCAGTCAGTCAGTCAGTTGTTACTAGAAAGCAGTATGAGTAAAACAAAGCAAAGGTCCTTTTTCCACGCCTTTAAGCGTATAGGGCATACAGGGCTAGACCTATATTTGTTATAAACCAATCGGCACAATGTTGTCAGAATCACCCCGGCCGCCTTTACTTTTCGGGACCGCGCCCGGTACCCACTCAAGGCTGGGCGACCTGGAAGCCAAGGATATTTATGAAAAATGTCCAGTTCCTTCTGGATCTAAACCTACGACCTTCTGATCCACAACGGGCGTCTATCCGCTACATCAAGGCGGCACTCACACATTATATTAAAATATTAATATTAAGCTATTAGTATTATTTTTGGGAGGGAAACAATATGTAAGAAACTTAATGTCTTCCAAACTAAAAAGTAACATCACACCGTTAAATATCAGATGTTTCCTATATGTTCTCCTTCTTCAGCACTCCGAGCCCTTGAGGTTCAAAGCTGCGAATATCACACGCCTTCACTCATCTCTCTGGTCGGCCTTCTCTTTCCAGTTGGTGACACCAAGTGTTTGTAGGTCTGTCTGGATATTATCTTTCCATTGTCTTCTTGGTCTGCCTCGTGGTCTACCATCATTCAGCCTCCTAGTGTATATAGTTGTTACCTCTCTATCGTATAACATTATCTCAATATACCTAAGCCATTTCAGTATATAAACCCTTATGATGCCAGTGATCAATGGTGACTTAAACAGATTATGAATTATAGTTCGTTCAACAATTGATAAACACACTTGCAAGCATTTTCTCGAAAACTGCCTGTTAGATCGCATTGATTTTTTGCATGCAGCCTTAGAATATCCATGACCCCAAAACTGTGGTATTCTTTGGTCTATAAATGCTTGAATGTTGAATGTTGAATTAGGAATCGACATTACAGCACTCGGGACACTCCCATAAACGCTCAGTCCCCATCTCAGCAGCAAGCGAAGAGTTCCAATTCCCATAGTACCAATAATCATCTGATTGTATATCCGTCTCATTCTTCGCCTGAGTGTTGACCGTCGGCCAGATCCCCTGGATCGTAATAATCCGTCTGCGTCTTTGCCCTGTTCACTCGTTTTCAAAGGGCCCTCACAATATCTAACTTGTCATACATCAATTCACCACCAAGTGGTGCAGAACCAGCCAGTCTATCTGCCTGCTCATTTCCCAACACACCGTAAAAAAATATGCTCAGAATGCTGAATATCAGCCAATTCCTTTAATCTTTTCGAACCATTGTAAATAAGTAGAGTGAACTTTTAGATTTTACAGTAAACATCTGAATTTGCGTTTCTTTTTTTTCAGAGGCGTGTCTCCTCTTCATAATACATTGGTAGGTAAATTTATTTGTTGTCATTTGTGTTCATCTGAGTTGAGTTAAGCTGAGTCAAGAAAGACATCACAGCCCTTGTGGCATTTTCATACGCGCTTCGTCCCTATCTTCAGCAGTCAGCACAGGGTTCCAGTACTAAAGGTACCGGATGCAGTCCGATTTTTTGTCCATCTTGCCTTTCCTCTGAGTGTAGTGTGCCGGCCAGACCCTCTAGTCACACTCAGGTGTATTATTCTCTGCAGGTCATGATAATCTATTTTCTTTTCTGACTTCATTACTTATTCCCAAAGGGCCTTGGCCACATTTACCTTGTCATGTATCATTTCACCACCCATTGGTGCAGATCCAGCCAATCTGTCTGCCTTGTTAAATTAAATTATAAACATGTCCCCAGTATGCAACAGTTCGTATTCCCCTTTGACCCCAGGGCGTATCTTAACTGCGCAGCAAATTGTATTGTGGTTGACCTATTTTGATATGGAGATGTATTTGTTGCAATTGTAGATGTACCTAACGGGTTGATGATATTCAACCACTCATATCCGTGTGGTTTTCCCTGCCATCCGTACTGTTTGATTGGAAAATAAGTCCACCAATCATTGATAAGGCCTTTTTTCACTGCTTTCTGCATAAGTGAGTATAATGCGCTCGCCTTTGCTGCTTGGAATGTTTATTTTCTGCTCACTGTTTATTGATTGCTATTCATTAGCGTAGGTATAGTGAGCATTAACAGGTATTTGTTTACTAGCAACCAAATGCGGCTTTTCACACATAATATTCCTTCTTCCTACAGTTTTCATGAAAGTGAACCCGGTGGCTCTTGCAATTTTCCTCAGACTTCTTTTTGAAATGTCAATACTGCGTTGCGATTTCAATGTTAATTTCAGTTTTCAAAAGTAACAATTGATTGTTTCTATGGGTCATGAATTTCACAATATAAATGACCCATCTTAGATTCCTTGAGAAAGTGCTGGTACAGTAAAACTATAACATTCTGAATAGTTAAAAATCTGCATCTCAAATTCATTTTGAAATTGATGTCGATGTCAGCTTTTAAAAGCTAGCTATGTGACACAATAACTCAATACTCATTTGTGGATGCGAATTGTATAAATAACCTTGACCGACGTCTTATTTCGGCTCCAGGTCACTAACAGTTCGACTTTGCACGAAAAGAAAAATCATGAAATTACGTATGTTTTTTTTTGTTTTTTTTTTTTGGGGGGGGGGGGGGGGGGGGGGGGGGGGGGGAAATAAAATACTAACATCCACGGTCCGTGGCGACAGCACTAGCCATGCGGTTTCAAATCCTTATGATCAAAGCCCGTAAAAGTGTTTAATAGTGGCAGTAATGGCGATTTGGCAATATTTTAGGTATCGATGTAGCTAAACCCATACCAACCCTTGGCTTAGTCGCCTTTTACAACACGCATGAAAGGATGAAGTGTTGCTTTTTTGTGATCCCGTAAGGGTCCAGGTGACACAAGTATCGATACACAGGGTATCTATCAGTTAAACTGAATGTCCTTGAAACTGAGACCTACACCAAACATAATCCCTAGGTTGATATTTCAAAATTTAAATTGTAAGTCGACAGGATCGAGTTCTCTGCAGCGGGTTTTATCCCAAATGGCTCGGTCTCTCTCCGCTAGCCATCTACCGTCGACGTCGCACAAAGCACGTACTCCGTTGCTCAGAAAAGATTCCTATTCTTCATAAAAATAACACTTGTGAACAGATTGACACAGCCGTGAAACAAACCCACGACCCTCAGAGCGCCAGGTAAACAGCTTGACAAATTTGCCACGAAGATCCAATGATTTCTTTTTTTTCAGGACAGTTGTATTAAAAACGTTAAAATATACACGTTAGTTTGATGGTCAGTCGGATTCTGTTCGTCGTCTGAAAGACACACAGGCGTACTGACTTATACAGTGACGAATGTATAACAATGATAATGTACATCATAACTAAAATTTGTAAATAGATGACAAAAGCTTCCTAAGCAAACGAGTAGCCTCGAAGTAGACCACGAAGACGGCATAGAGATCATCTAACGACAGACGTACATATACTTGTACCAAACTAGAAAAACAAAAGTAGGTCAGTCACAGAGATGACTGGAAGCCAGTGACATATGCAGCAATGAACCTCTTCCAGCAATAAAGTGCTGAAGAAGAAGAAGAAGAAGAAGAAGAAGAAGAAGAAGAAGAAGAAGAAGAAGAAGAAGAAGAAGAAGAAGAAGAAGAAGAAGAAGAAGAAGAAGAAGAAGAAGAAGAAGAAGAAGAAGAAGAAGAAGAAGAAGAAGAAGAAGAAGAAGAAGAAAAACAAGAACAAGAACAAGAAGATAAAGAAGAAATAGAAGAAGAAGAAGAAGAAGAAGAAGAAGAAGAAGAAGAAGAAGAAGAAGAAGAAGAAGAAGAAGAAGAAGAAGAAGAAGAGGAAGAAGAAGAAGAAGAAGAAGAAGAAGAAGAAGAAGAAGAAGAAGAAGAAGAAGAAGAAGAAGAAGAAGAAGAAGAAGAAGAAGAAGAAGAAGAAGAAGAAGAAGAAGAAGAAGAAGAACAACAACAACAACAACAACAACAACAAGAACAAGAAGAAAAAGAACAAGAAGAAGAAAAAGAAAAACAACACTAAACCGGGCATCTTTGGGCGAGAAGGAAAGGCTTATGTATAGGTAAGGCAGGACTTGGTGGCTCTTACGTAGTTGATCATTTTCGTGGGGAATGACTTCTCTCGGGGTCAAATACATTCCATGAAAAAAAAAACCGTTCTATGTGAAAACTGATATAAGACCCGGGTTTTTAATGGGGGGGGGGGCGAAGAAGAAGAAGAAGAAGAAGAAGAAGAAGAAGAGAGAGACAGAGAGACAGAGAGAGACAGAGAGAGAGAGAGACAGAGAGAGAGAGAGAGAGAGAGTAACGGTACTTTTGTTACTGTAGATAATAAATGAAAACGCCGATTGCGTCGCAAACAAAAACATAGCTGCCAGGCACCAAAGACAACCAGACGGCAATGAATAAAATTTTCCGCCAGCCATGTTGTGTTTTGTTTCCAGTGTTTAGCCCCCAAGTCTCATCTTTCCCCCCAGCACGCCCTGCGGCTCATCTTCACGCATGCGTGGCGACAGGTCTGGAAAACAACATGGTGTTTTGATACGCAGTCATCCCCTTTCATGACACCGTTACTGTCGGGCCACTTCCCGGCCTGTTCTCCTGATTCTGTAGAATAATTGCTCATTCTGTCCGTCGATTCGGGTCACGCCCACACATCTGTCCTTGCGGTGCCGTGTGTACTGTACATCTGTACGAGAGTGTACTGTACATCTGTACTTGTGTGTACTGTACATCTGTACTTGTGTGTAGTGCGTTTGTGTACTGTACATCTGTAGTGTGTGTGTGGTGTTCTGTACATCTGTACGTGTGTGTACTGTACATCTATCTGAACGAGTGTGTACTGTACATCTGTAGTATGTGTGGTGTTCTGTAAATCTGAATTGTGTGTGGTGTTCTGTACATCTGTACGTGTGTGTACTGTTCATCTATAGTGTGTGTGGTGTTCTGTACATCTGTACGTGTGTGTACTGTACATCTGTACGTGTATGTACTGTACATCTGTAGTGTGTGTGGTGTTCTGTACATCTGTACGTGTGTGTACTGTACATCTGTACGTGTATGTACTGTACATCTGTAGTGTGTGTGGTGTTCTGTACATATGTACCTGTGTGTACTGTACATCTGTAGTGTGTGTGGTTTTCTGTACATTTGTACGTGTGTGTACTGTACATCCGTAGGAGTGTGTACTGCACATCTGTACTTGCGTGTACTGTATATCTGTAGGTGTGTGTACTGTACATATGTAGGTGTGTGTATATTGTACATCTTTACGTGTATGTACTGTACATCTGTACGTTTATGTACTGTACATGTGTACATGTGTGTACTGTACATCTGTGCGTGTGTCTATTGTACATCTGTACTTGTGTGTACAGTATATCAGCACGTACGTGTACTTTAGCCTGTACGTGTGTGTGCTATATATATATATATATATATATATATATATATATATGTATATATATATATATATCTTTGAACATGTGTGAACTGTATATATGTACATTTACTTTTTTTTCAAAAAATAAATGTGGCAATTCTCGTTGAAAGTATTTATGTCTTCAAAATGGAATAAAATCAGCCTGTTTCTAGAGCGTACTACATGAGAACAAGAGGCTACAAGACAGGAGGCCGACCCAGAAAGCCATGGATGGAGGGAGTTAAGGAAACACGGCAGAAAAGCTATATGATATGAATGCAAGCTGTGCTGCGCCAAGCAAAAGACAGGAAAACTACAACAAACTCCTCTGTGACACTTTGTGGTATAAGCAAACAGTAGGACAAATGAAGAAAGAAGGAAGCGTATTCATTTAATATATAAAGTATATTATCAAGGGGCTGCGTGGGCTCGAGGCATGGTGTCTGCCTCGAGTGCAAGAGGTTCCGGGTTCAATCCCCGTTAAGGGCTGGGATTTTGTCACTTGGACTTCTAATTATTCCCCCTGGTCTTTGGGTAGTGATATCGGAAGCCCTTGTGCATTGTTGCGCACGTAAAAAGTCCCTTAGCAGTTGGAAATCGAAAAGAATAAACTAATGGCGCTGCCCGGGCAAAATATGAAGTTAAAAATCTACCCAAAGTATTTCAGGATCCTCGCTGGTTCTACATAGCCTGTACACTGTGCTCAGCTTCTTCGGACTCAGACTTGAATTAGAAGAAGAACGGAGCACTTATGGGTTACTATCCGTGTGCCATGATGTTGATCCGTTGTTCAAACCTCAAACCTCAATATATTATCATAGTATTTTGCAGTTCAAAGCAAAAAATTATTATTATTATTATTACACACTTACATAAGGCTTAGGCCCTTTGAGCTTCCCACACCCCACCTCTTTCCTAAATCCGCCGCCTACCCGGAAAATGAGTGTGGTGCTATGATCATGATAATTACCGCTTGGCAAGTTGCTTGATAATGCAAAAGTTCAAACATAAAATAGGCTTCATAAAATAAAGACACTCCGTTAAAACACCTTGCAACCGTTACAAAAACCTGGACAGATGGACGGTTACACTAATTGTACGGACTAACACCGCGAGAAACGTAATGGGTTCTCTTGGTTGGGGCAATGAAAAGCCGGTAACGGCCTTAAACGCGATTGTTCAGAAATGCACGGCGTGGTCTCTTGCCAGCTAGCCCGTCTCGACGGAATGTGCCAACTCTGTTACACCAAATGACACTTGTGACATCACGGACATCTGATGCCCGAGGAAGAGTCGGGGGGTCGATGGTTGTGGGCACTTGAGGGCTGCTCTTCACAGAACGCAATCAGCGGTAACTGCATTAGGGATAGTTTCATTTTCTTCACAACTGTCGATTCTGAACAGGGATTGGGAGCGGGCGGGAGGGGGGGGGGGGGGGGTTGTAGGGAAGAGGGACAGAGGTTTGGGGGTAGGGAAAAAAGGTTGTCCTTGTATGGGTTTCTTCTTCTTCTTCTTCTTCTTCTTCTTCTTCTTCTTCTTCTTCTTCTTCTTCTTCTTCTTCTTCTTCTTCTTCTTCTTCTTCTTCTTCTTCTTCTTCATCTTCTTCTCCTCCTTCTTCTTCTTCTCCCCCTCCTCCTCCTCCTCCTCCTCCTACTACTACTACTACTACTACTACTACTACTACTACTACTACTACTACTACTACTACTACTACTACTACTACTACTACTACTACTACTACTACTACTACTACTACTACTACTACTACTACTACTACTACTACTACTACTTCTTCTTCTTCTTCTTCTTCCTCTTCTTCTTCTTCTTCTTCTTCTTCTTCTTATTCTTTTTCTGCTTCTTCTTCTTTGCCGTCGTCACCGCCATTTTGTACTTCCATTGTGCGACATTTAGGATGTAAGTCCAACAGGACAAATCTCAGGTATCTCGTTCCACTTCCTAAGAAGTTATAATTAGGGCACCCTGTTGACTTCAAAAAGTACTTTCTGCTACCCGCAACCTCTGTATTATGCTCTCTCTCTCTCTCTCTATCTCCCATGTCTCTTAATACAGCATTCAACCTCATAAGAAGTTATAATAGGGCACTGTTAACGTGCTACACTTGACCGATGGAACCCACGGTCACGTGCGGGTAAGGAATGTACGCAGTCAAGATTTTTAGGCCACTTTATAGGGATAGGCAGCGATCGACCAACACGAAGATGGGCGCAGGATATAAGTAACTCCTTGACGATGAAAGTGCACGAGGCGGGAAAGCTGAAGAGAGGCCGAGTTTCTTTCAGGCGGGCTGTGATGGGAGAGACGTTCTGCAAAGGCCTGTCAAATGATGCTGATTATGAGGATAAGTAAAGGTAAAAATCAATGAAAGCTGTTCTTCTTCTTCGCATTCATCGGCTGCAAACGGGAGGCTGTTTTGGTTGTTGGTTCCTATGTGAACATTCGCTTTGTTACAGACCTGAGGCACATCCGTTTTACAAAACTAGTATTTATGTGCAGACCGTTGGTTCCTAGCCACTCAGTCAGATGGACCGACTTGAAAGGAAACACTCTTGATCAGTCACTCTTTACGACATGCTTGTTGGAGGAGGCAGGGGGGGGGGGGGTGCGCTAAACTCATACGGGAAGACAACTGACAAAGCTTAAGGGTTAATAGCAAGGAGAGGACAAAGACAAAATGTACCTGGGTGGCTTGACCCCAACGCTTGGCCGAGACAAGACCACAGATACCTTTACCGTCCCTTACCCTCCCCTACCCCCAACCAGAAAATAAAAGAAGAGCATAACTAGAATGTCTTTGCATTGGAACCCACAGGGGCATAGGAATAAAGGAAGGCCAAAAAAACACATGGAGAAGAGAGCTGGAGAATGCAGTTAGAAAGATGAGGATTTGGGGAGAGCTCCATGCAATGGCGAAGGATAGAGCGACTTAACGTGAGATGGTTGAGGGCCTATGCTCCATTGGAGGATAGAAAGGCAGAAGAAGAAGAAGAAGAAGAAGAAGAAGAAGAAGAAGAAGAAGAAGAAGAAGAAGAAGAAGAAGAAGAAGAAGAAGAAGCATATAGACCAGTAGCAATTCTTTGAATGATGTAGTCATCATCAAGCCGCCAGCTTTTACTTCTCAATTCATTACTCA
The DNA here is from genome assembly GCA_905116865.2 of Candidula unifasciata. Taxonomy (NCBI): domain Eukaryota; kingdom Metazoa; phylum Mollusca; class Gastropoda; order Stylommatophora; family Geomitridae; genus Candidula; species Candidula unifasciata. The sequence continues at coordinate 125,963 of CAJHNH020001411.1, read as the reverse complement.
TTTTAGGCTTGTTCGATGTATGAACCAACGTCACTTCCAAAAAAGTCAGTTTCGACGCTGGTTTGAACCTTAGACATTCGAGCTGGCAGGCGAGCCTCTAAGCTAATGTGGCTCTCTGCTCACTCGTATAAAACAGTTACACACGAGCCCTCTACAGTTACGTCGAGTCGGCTTATGCGTTATGAACGACTTCGTAATTCTCAGATACCTGGTTCTATTCCGTTTGGAGGCAATGACAAACTGCTAAATGTAATATTTCCTAGAAAAATCCCAAACAACCAAAACGTGATGTGTGTGTTGGTAGTAGTAGTAGTAGTAGTAGTAGTAGTAGCAGCAGCAGCAGCAGCAGCAGCAGCAGCAGCAGCAGCAGCAGCAGTAGTAGTAGTAGTAGTAGTAGTAGTAGTAGTAGTAGTAGTAGTAGTAGTAGTAGTAGATTTTACCCCACTAGGACATCACACATGCGATAAACACCCGATGACACAAAGTGCCACCATGCGGATGAGGATCACTCGTGGAGAGGTCCCTTTCAGCCATTAGGCCATATTTATGGCCGGGCTATTTTGCGGCCCCTGGCAAGAGCCAGAATAGGGCTTCAAAATAACGAAAAATTGCATCCTACAAGGGGATGACGATTATGATGTTGCTAAATGGTGTTGGTTGTGCAAAGTCTTGTAAAGGGCACGCAGCTATACACGGTTAAGACGTAACCTGTGCATTATGAATGGGTTGTTGGGGTATGAAGGTGTGCTTGGCTGGAGAAAACGTTCAACCAGCGTCCCCAAAGGGGAAGCTTTATGTTATAATTGTGACTAGGTTATGTGCGCTTTATAGAAATGTCTTAGCATTGCACGCCACCAAGAGTCCTGAAAAAAAAAAGACAGACCCAAATATTGTTCCGCCGGCGACGAAGTCGTCTACCGGTGAGTCAGTAGGCAACCAGATCGCTGGTGGTTGTAGGGTTATAGGTAGATATTTAGGATGCACCCCATCAGTACATCACACAAGCGATAAACACCCGGTGACACAAAGGACCACCATGAGGATGAGGATCACCCGTGAAGAGGTCTCAGAAACGCCGATTGGCCGTATCTATGGCTAGGCCATATCTATGCCCCGGCTTTATTCAGGGCCCCTGGCAGAAGCTAGGATGGGGCTTCAAACAAAAAACTGCATCCCCGACGGGACGACTAGTAAAGTTGCAGGATAATTCTTGCCTATGGTGATCGTTTGAGATGCAAAACCACGACCACCCAGACCATTGTCACCTAAAGAATAACATGAAGAATACATAAATGTGCTCGATCTACAAAATCACTCCTAAAATATTACACGCTCGCCCACACTTTTCATCACAAACAACAAAAGTACTTTTATAGACGAACTTTTAATTCTCAGATACTTTTAAATGAAATTAACGTTGAATTTTTGTATTCACCTTTGACAGGATTACCTCCCTGTACTTTCTATAATAATTATGAGTGTATTTATTATCTCCCTTTAGATTTTCCCTATCGGGTTTTCAAAGTTCACACCCTGGTTCATTTTTGAAATAGGTCGTGACTTAATTGAATATATATTTATTAGAGAACCTTGACTACACTTACATGACCCCGCGGTCATACAGGACAAGATTCTAAACCCGTGGATCTCCAAGGGAGGTGGGATCTAGACGTGTACATACTCACCAGGGATCAGGAAGTGACAAACTACAAACCAACTGTCTCCTGACCTGTAACTTGAACTGTACTCTCCAGCCGAAGCTGTCTACAACCAAACTCCCTAAGAAAATTAGGCAGTGCAAAATTGGACTCTTGGCTTGGTAATGAAAACTGAAGGCAGAGTCTAGTGGCCCGAGCGATCAGCGACCTAATCAACGATGCAGAAATCATTTGCAAGACCAGTGTTTCTGGGGAACATTCCGGCCAACGTGTAGAATCGGGTGTCGCGCCTGTGACTCGTCTGTTCTTACGTACCCCCAGCAACCTTGGGAATTAGTTCTGGCACTAAGTAGTTGTTGTCTGACCTCGGTCCCCCAAGGTTGCCGGGTGAGGTCAGCTGAAAGACTTTATTTATGTAACTGTTATTTGTTGGGCGGTTGAAGTAACTGCTGAATTCAGTTTATTTCATGCTAAATGGAATCGTTGTGAAATTAAGAGACGACCAGACAAACTGAATGTTGTAAGTATTTCCGGCAATCGGAAAGGGCAATTTAACCCTTTTCAATTCCAAGCAATTGGTCATGCATTTATTTGTTATCTTTTACATGATACTGTTGGCGTCTGTGGATTGCGAACGAGGTTTGCAATTCCGAAATACCAGGTTCGATTTTAAATCTCCAGCCACTATACGCTGATTTCGACAATACTAACTAGTTATTATAAAGTCTTACCCCGGCTTTCGTCGGGAACGCTAATATAACCTAACGTTTGAACGGGGTTTCCGGGACTTGCGCCCAAACGATTCTTATCCGAATGGGTGCATTTTGTGTCACCGGGTCTTTATCGCTAGTCATGTTGTCCTGGTGAGGGTTGAATGTTACTCACTCAAGCAGACCGTTTAGAAGCAATGGCGAACTACTGAAGGTAAAACTGCCCGGCAAAACCCCAAACAGTAAAACTGCCCAGCAAAACCCCAAACAGTAAAACTGCTCAGCAAAACCACAAACAGTAAAACTGCTCAGCAAAACCACAAACAGCCAAAATATGCAGAGGTTTGTTTACAGTGTCCTCTGGTTAGGTAGTTAGATAGTTAGTCAGTCAGTCAGTCAGTCAGTCAATCAGTCAGTCAGTTTGTCAGTTCCGTAGGTAGTTAGTTAGCTAGTTAGTTAGCTAGTTAGTTAGTCAGTCAGTCAGTCAGTTTGTCAGTTAGTTCAATAGGTAGGTAGTTAATTAGATAGCTAGTTAGTCAATCGGTCAGTCAGTCAGTTAGTTAGCTAGGTAGGTCGTTAGTTAGATAGCTAGTTAGTCATCAGTCAGTCAGTCAGTCAGTCAGTTGGTTAGCTAGGTAGGTAGTTAGTTAGATAGCTAGTTAGTCAATCAGTCAGTCAGTAAGTCAGTCAGTCAGTCAGTCAGTCAGTTAGTTAGGTAGGTAGTTAGTTAGTAGCTAGACAGATTATCCTCATTCAGTCTATAAGTGCTCGGATCCCCTCGTTAGTAAATCCCCCAGCAACAGGTGGCGGCTCACGTCACCAGGTCTATGTTGGTTTCTTATTCTTCTTTGGCCTTGTGCATAGCGCTCTTGTCTGGCCACACCCCTTTTAACATGTCTGACTAACCCATGGCTCGTCCGCCCTCCACGTTACCTGCAAGCCTGTCAGCCTGCTTATTTCATCGCACACCTGCGTGTCACAGCAGAAATATGAAACGATATGAGGCTTTCATCACTATGTTGCAATGGCACCTAAAGCAGTGTTTCCTAAACTATCCTTAGTCGCGGCGCCTTTTGTCAATTACAATTTTTCCAC
>CAJHNH020001411.1:0-117500 GCA_905116865.2 Candidula unifasciata | reverse complement strand
TCTTCGGTATCCTCGTCACCAGTATCATCATCATCATCATCAGTATCCTCATCATCAGTATCATCAGCATCATCAGTATCATCACCAGTATCCTCATCTTCAGTATCCTCATCTTCAGTATCCTCGTCACCAGTATCATCATCAGTATCCTCATCATCAGTATCATCATCATCAGCATCATCAGTATCATCACCAGTATCATCATCACCAGTATCATCGTCACCAGTATCATCATCAGTATCCTCACTATCACCAGTATCCTCATCATCAGTATCATCATCATCATCACCAGTATCATCATCCCAGTATCATCATCATCAATATCATAGTCATCAATATCATCATCAGTATCTTCATTATCAGTATCCTCATCATCAATATCATCATCGGTATCATTATCACCAGTATCCTCATCATCAGTACCAACATCTCCTTATGCAGGCTCTGGAGCCCCAGTTGTGGAGAGGCAGGGAGGGCAGAGAGTAGACCCATAGTACCTCCAACAACCATCTTGTAGAAGGCGACTAACTAAGATGCTTTCTTCGAAATCGTAGTGCATCTGCCTGAGAGGCAAGGAACCAACAGTCTGCATTTAAATAAGCCATATCTGTTAAACAGATGTGCAGGCAAAACTCAACTTTTGGACAAGATCAAAGTTCAGAAGCGGACAAACAACCAGAACTTTCCACAGGAATTTACCCCTGGTCATCAACATTACCAGCATCAACCTCTACTTAAGTATCACCACCACAATTATCATCAGCATTATCAAGATCATCTACTTAAGCATCGTCACTACCATCATCATTGACGTCGCCATCATCAACATTACTAGCATCAACATCAACTCAATGATCATCACATGTTGGTACTGAATATTGGAGAGTTGAACTCAAAATTTCGACTCGGGTGGTGTGTCCATGATACGATTTAGGGAAAGGAAATGTGAGCAGAAAAATTTGTTACGAAAGGGGGGGGGCGGCGTTGGGGGATATAATGATGCATGTGATAATAAAATAAAGGGTAAATGGAATGAAACTATGGTTGGAAAGTACGAAAAAGGGAGCAATAATGGACAGATGGGAGTCGGAAGGCAGAAAAGAGTTTGAAAGGAAAGAATGAATAAAAAGGATTAAAAAGAATGGAGATAGGTAGGAAAAGTGTTGGACGGAAGAACACTGGTTGGTAAAAAGAAATGTTAGGTGGGTGGGGGGGGGGGGAGCGGGGATTATAAGAAAGAAAGGGAGAGGGGATGGAAGGAATGGAAAGAAGGAAGAAAGCAAGGAAGGAAGGGAGAAAGAAGGAAAGGAGGAGAGGAATGAATTGGGAAGAGAGGGAGAGGAAGGAAGAAATTAAGAAAGGAAGGAAAGAAGGAAGGAAGCGGTTTAAAGGAAGATAGAAAAATATTAGGAAACAAAGAAGGGAACAGTGGAGAGAAAGAAAGGGCGAAGGTTGTGGAGAACAAAGATAGCAACAAAAGAAGAAAAATGTTGAAAGGAAAAAAATACCTGGATAGATTAAAGGAAGCAATGAATGGTAGAATGACAAAATAAAATTGGTATAAAAGACTAATGTGGAAAACATCGAAGAGGTGTGGAAAAGCAGAATCGAGGAATGATACATACAAGAAAGGAATACTCGAGTGTAGAATTGTCATTTCCACCAAGAAATCTACAAACGCACATTGCTCCATCAGACAGCAAGTGATGCTACACATACAGTCTTAGACATTGCCAAACATGGTGCAATTGTAAAAGGTCTCATAAATTATTACTAATAAACCAAATGACGTAATTTACACTTGATCGGCGGTATTCAATTCTGCTAACGCAGCAAGTTTGTCAAATGATTTTTAATTACAGAGAAGCGTCTCTGTAAGCTAAAAAGTCGAAACATGTACATCCAGTCTACATTATCAAGGCATGGACATCTTGTCTGCACGTCTTAACCGGCATAATTTAATATGCAAAATCGTTGGACCGATGTTTTCGCAATATTGGTTATGTAATTTTTTGTTTTTGTTTCTCAAAGTGTATGTCTGTTTCCTGTTGTGTTTACATATTGTTGTTTGTGAGAAGGGGTTTGTCTTTTCATTAGTTTACAATATAATTCACGCCATCTGTTTGCATGATAGTGCTTGGTGTTCCCACTATCAGTTTATTTTGTCCTTGCTAATAAAGACTGTCGCCTCTGTGGCTAAGTCGATGCGAACGCTTCGTAATGCCGGAGTATCGGGTTCGATCCCAGCTGCAGGACATGCGTCTTGCGCTGGTTTTGACAGTGGTATCAGGGGCCGACCGTCCAGTAGCAATGGCAAACTACTGGACATTTATTTGTTACCTTTTACATGATACTGTTGGCGTCTGTGGATTGCGAACGAGATTTGCAATTCCGAAAAACCAGGTTCGATTCCAAATTCCCAGCCACTAAACGCTGATTTTGACAATACTAAGTAGAGCATTTATTGAGGGGGGGGGGGCTATTTTGTAAAATATAAGGCCCCACCCCGGCTTTCGTCGGGGGCCCTAATGTAACCTAACGTTTGAACGGGGTTGCTGGGACTTGCGCCTAGAGAAACCACACAACAGCCAGGGGCTGCTGGGGTTGGTTCTGCAACGTCCTGTAAAGGATACGCAACTAACCTAATGAAAATTAATATGCTTTGTTGCTGAATGTTTAATTAAGAATCGAAATCACAGCACTCGGGACACTCACATAAACACTCCGTCCCAATCTTCAGCAGCAAGCGAAGAGTTCCGATTCCGATTGTTCCAGAAACTGTCTGATTTTATATATATATATATATATATATATATATATATATATATATATATATATATATATATATATATATATATATATATATATATATATATACTAGCTGTACCCGGCCACGCGTTGCTGTGGCGTAATTTGAGATAGTCTTTGATCCCCCCTACCCCCCCCCCCACAAACTAAATCCACCTAGTACCCTCTCCCTCATCAAAGGTTTTTAGAAAGAAAGACAATGGAAATCGCACCTGTCTAATGAAGTTAATGACGCAGTCAATGTCTGCGCCGACGTCGAGATAGTCCTTGATTGCCCCCCCCCCCCCCCCCCCCCCATCGAAGGTTGTTTGGAAAAAAAAAAAACAGAAAATAGAAATCGTGTTTAATATGGTTATTGTGGCAAATATAGAGATAGTCTTGTTTGCTGTACCACGACCTACTCTATGTATTAGTATTAGAGAAGGCGTTGGCTGCACGTAACTCGCCGGCGAATGGTAAATACGGCGCATGCGCAATTACTAACGTGGCTATAATTAGAAATCACTAAAGTTATAAATATTAGTTGCGTATATTTTAGCATAAATTGTGGTCACCTATCTTTAACAGTGACAGGTTGAATTTCAAACCACGACAGTTCAAAATCCGGTATCACAACAAACATATCCTGAAAATTTCAGCTAAATCGGTTCAGTAGTTTCCGAGTCTATAGGGGGGAAACAAACACACAAACATTGATTTTTATATATATAGATAGAAGATATATATAGATAGATAGTCTGGTTTTCCAACTTTAGAACACGCACCATATAATTGTGTCTTTATATTAGTGGTCGTTTAAATGGTGTTATTAGCACGGTAAAAAAAGTGGTTATTTGGTTATCACATGCTAAAGCTGTTTGTATTTTTATAGGAGACGGAAGTAAAGCTACAACTGTACTTGTAAATAACAAAGTAAGTCGTAAAAAATAGAAAAGCGGAGGTAGCGTTAGTAAAATATAAACAAATTAGGTAATGAGAACTTGAAAATCACGTGTAAAGCTCTTTAAGTTCTCTTAAATTTAAGTCATTAGTTGTCACACACTGGGTAAAGCAGTTACTGTGACTTAAAGCTCTCTCAGTTAATAGTCCCCCCCCCCCCCCCTCCCCCCAAATTCACCGACAACTCTTTCCCACATTTAAGTAGTTGGGAGGAAAAAAAAAACACTTGAAAAGCAAATGAACACAGGAAAAAAACACCATAATTAGGAAATGAACGCCCATTGTAAACAGCACAGCTTAAAATTCCAACACAGATGAAATAACTAAATCTAAATAAAAATAAGTGAAAATCTATAAAATTTCAGCGTAACCATGCAATCGGAAAGTTTAACAATGCAATCATAAGTATGCGAAATGGTCAAATTTAATTATCAAATGGTTTACCCATTTACTTGTTTTTTTTTTTTTTTTTTTGTTTTTTTTTTTTTTAATATTAAGGCAACATGGCTAGTGCTGTCACCACGACAGAGCAGATGAGGATATTATTTTAGTCTGGGTAAAAAAAGAATTTAACTACTGCGGATTCAAACCCAGGTCTACCGCACTTGAACCCAGTGTTCTAACCATTTGACCAAGCAGCCACTTAATAGGAACAACGAAAAGAGAACACAACTATTAGACATATGTGTCCCTACCACTGTGTCGCGATTAAAACACAATTCAAAACCGCAGGCAATTGTTTTATCACAGATACTCCAGATATATTAATGAAATAGAAATCGCACGTGTCTGCGCCGACGTCGAGATAGTCCTCGATTGCCCCCTCCCCCCATCGAAGGTTGTTTGAAAAAAAAAAACAGAAAATAGAAATCCTGTTTAATATGGTTATTGTGGCAAATATAGAGATAGTCTTGTTTGCTGTACCACGACCTACTCTATGTATTAGTATTAGAGAAGGCGTTGGCTGCACGTAACTCGCCGGCGAATGGTAAATACGGCGCATGCGCAATTACTAACGTGGCTATAATTAGAAATCACTAAAGTTATAAATATTAGTTGCGTATATTTTAGCATAAATTGTGGTCACCTATCTTTAACAGTGACAGGTTGAATTTCAAACCACGACAGTTCAAAATCCGGTATCACAACAAACATATCCTGAAAATTTCAGCTAAATCGGTTCAGTAGTTTCCGAGTCTATAGGGGTGAAACAAACACACAAACATTGATTTTTATATATATAGATATATATATATATCCGTCTTGCCTTTTTCTTGTGTGTCGAGCCTCGGCCGGATACCCAGGTAACTCCTCGCAGCGCCATTTTCCTCAGACCGTAATGGTATTTTTGTGTTACATGTGTGTAAAGCTGATTCTCTAGCCAGCGGAAGGCTGCAGTGAATGGCTCCACTCCATTTTCAAGCAAGACATTGTGTTATCATATATCAGATTTTGCTTCATTAAGCGACGTCCATTCGATTTGCTTTTGCTATTTTGCTGCAGTGTTTGGGTTAAGTGGGGTTTAGATGATACCTGTCTGTGTTTGATGCAGTTAAAATATGTGCCTAATTTGTATCGATTTAAAATGACAAGTCCTATGTTTGATCGAGCTAAGATAATAAGTTCTACGTTGGATGAATTTAAAGGACAATTTCTATGTTGTATCAAGCAAAATGATAATTTCTATGTTGATTGAGTTAAAATGATAAATATTTATATTGGATGCAGTTAAAATTATATAATGTTTGTACTGGAGACTGCTAACATGTAAATTTCTATGCCCGATGGAGTTAAAATTATATTTGTCTGTACTGGAGACCGTTAACATGATAAATGTCTGTGCCAGATGGAGTTAAAATTATATTTGTCTGTACTGGATACCGTTAACATGATAAATGTCTGTGCCAGATGGAGTTAAAATTATATTTGTCTGTACTGGATACCGTTAACATGATAAATGTATGTGCCAGATGGAGTTAAAATTATATTTGTCTATGCCGAATGGAGTTAAAATAACAGATATCTCTATTTTACCTTTGCATCTTATACTTTAATAATAATAATAATAACGGTGGAGCGACTAAGACATCACTACCATCTAGTATCCAAGAAGGGTGGCTGGTTACACACACCAGATTCTCTCCCCAAGACTCACTTCATCGCCTCTCTAGAGAGGAACAGTGTAATATATTCAGACTAAGGACTGGACACAACAGATTTCGTCAACATGTGTTCACAATTTTCGGTGTAGGAAACACGGAGACGTGTCCCTGCAGCGTGGCACCCGAAAATGCTGAGCATGTGCTCCAACACTGTCAACTGTATGCTGACAACAGAGACGCAATCTGGCTTGTTCCAACCACAATGAAGACAAAACTGTATGGTACACAAGAGGATATGGATTGCACGATAGCTTTCATAAAGGCTACCGGCCTCCTGATTTAAGTTTTCTGACAGAAGGGTCGAAGAGGAAGAAGAAAGGATAATAATGATGATAATAATAATAATAATAATAATAATAATAATAATAATAATAATAATAATAATAATAATAATAATAATAATAATAATTCTTTTTCTTAGCTTTTAATCTTTAGGATTGGAGTCGGCAGGTTTAACATCTCAATGATGAGAACGAAAAAAGTCTCCTAAACCCTGTTCAACCGTAGAGGTTATATAGGGGCACCACACTGTAGGCCAGTGTGGGTGGGTAACGATGTATGAATTGAACAACAACAACAACAACTATTAAATAGTCATGGCCAGGAAAAAAAATAATCCTGCCAAGGATTTCAATTCGGTAATGAATCCGCAGGCAGTAGCCCCAACCGATATGCCGGGTGGCTCTTCTGTGGCCAAGATTCTTGTATTTTGGTTGCCAAATGTCGGCAACGCTGTCACGCCCCTTAGGTACCACTTATACAAGACTCGCTTGACCGTAGGGCACTCACGGAGTCAAACACTTTAATCTGCATCTCTCTCCGCTTCCGGATATTTTCGGTAAAGTGATGTATCCGAAAGAAAAACAAATGGTGAAAAGATACCAAACAAACGAAAAGTAGAACTAGTCAGCTTCACATTATCTCAAACACAAACGACAAGTGAACACTGCTGATAGAGAGCCTTCATCAGAACATTAAATAAATCTTTAATACCACGAACACGATCAAGAATACACAAAATCACTTAGCGGACGTATTTTCAATAGAAATCGCATTGCTGTCCTGCCAGTAGAATAAAATGTGTAGTATACTAAAGTGTGACTCGTAGCTCAGTAGTTAACTGTTTGACTGGTACACTAGAGTTTGTGGGTTCGTTTCACGAACTGCTGCCTTGAGTTCACGAGTGCAGTTTCAAAGGGATTCCTCAAAATCGTTGCTGCACTCCGGAATTAGTGCTTTGTGCGACGCTTTTGGCGGGCGGCTAGCAGTTTTGCTGTGAGAGATAAAGGCAAATGAGAGAAAATCCCGGTACAATTAAATTGATTCTTTCTACCTTCCGGAACACAAGGCTTTTTTTTTTTTTTTTTTGGTATGCAACAGTGTGTGGTAACGGTACCGTATTTGGCATATTTTTTTCCTTCAGTTTTACTGTAATAGACACTGAGTAGTCAATTCTAGCACCCTTTTAGACTCTCTGTACCGGCACCTTTTTTTTTCTAGGGAAAAAGCCATGCAAAAAACACTCAAAAAATGTTTTCCCTTGTTAACTGAACTCATTTATCACCATACATATATTACTTATTATTTTATTTATTTAACAAGAAACGTTTCTCTAATAAATGCTTGGTTCTGGCGGTTCTTAGCTAACATTAATAGGGGTGCTTCTTTAGAAACTGTTTAGTCATTGTTTTAATATTGTGTTAAACGAAAGTAACATACAAAGAAGATGTTTGATTACGCTTGATAAAATCCAAAGATGAACAAATTTAATTGTTGATAGTCTAAATTGCTGCAGTTCAAGCTTGATTTATTTATTGAAAAGGAAGATCCATTCTTATTGTTTAACTTTGCAGGAAAAGATTAAAGAAACAGTGTTGGCATGCACTGCCTTTCAGACAGTGCCCCTCTACCTTGTGTGCATCTTCTTGTGGCAGACACGTGTTCATGTGCACAACAATTTAACACATGTAACTGGAACTGTGAAACGTACAGTTCCATGCAATGCTTTTGTTTAAAAAAAAATAGCCCCTGGATGGCGTCTGGCACTAAGCCTAAGGACATAGAATGTACAAGTATCAGAAAGAACTAAAACCAAATACTCATTATTTAAAAAGTTATAGATAATATCTGGTGGAAATTACGTTCCCCCTTTCCCAGCGCCCCCCCCCCCCCCACTCGATGAGGTAACTGATGGGAAAAGATATTTTCCTTCAACATCCTCTTCTTTCTTCCTTTTTCCTTCACCGTTTTTCTTTGCCTCCCCCATCCCCAACTCCTTCTATTCTCCCTTCCCCGAACCTTTCTTCCTCTCTACTTTCTTTATCTCCTCTTAAACCATCTTCTCTGCTTCCTGCTCCTTCTACTTCTCCTTCTTATCGTCTTCTCTTCCTTCTACCTTCTTCCTCTTCTTTCTCCTACTTGTTCTTCTTCTCTTCCTAGCCTTCCTTCTTCTTCTTTTTTCGTCTTTTTTCTTCTTTCGTCTCCTCCTCTATTTTTCTCATCTTCTCTTTGTTGGTTTTGCTGCTGTATTCACTTCAATGCATGTTTAGGTTTTACACAAATCTGTGACTGCGCGCGCGCGCCTTGTAATTCCGAAATCCCCCACATTTTACAAATAGTTGCCACCCACACCTTCTCCTAAAACTACAGAGAGATTTCAGACTGGCAGCAGGCTTCTGTTAGTTTTCTTCCTTTTTCCCTTCCCGTGTCCGTACATAGAGACAAACCACTCAAACCGGCAAACCGGAGAGCCGGAGACAAGAGCTTTGAAATGATCACTAAACAAGAACAGTTGGCCGCGGCCTGGAGATGCCGGCAGGAATTTTCAAAGACCTCAAAGAAACGGGACGTGGTAAACAAACTTGAGCGCAAGCACATCAAACTGTGTGGACATAATTTTACACTGGATGTTGTCACAAGAGGCAAGTCTATTAAACACAAGCAAATTGAGATGATCGCCAGTTCGCAGCTTCTGACAACGGTTCTTGGGCAGGCCCGTCTGCGCTCTTTCAGAAATTCAGTAATTGTTAATGCTGCCTTGACTTCATCTCTTTTCAGTTACTACAACATCGGCTTAGGAAAGGTTAGCTTGACTGTCCGCTAGAAGATGATTATATTATACTGACTGGAAGCTCTGGTTCAAGCATAACGGTGTGAAGGTCTCCTCCTACTACTACTACTACTACTACTACTACTACTACTACTACTACTACTACTACTACTACTACTACTACTACTACTACTACTACTACTACTACTACTACTACTACTACTACTACTACTACTACTACTACTACTACTACTACTACTACTACTACTACTACTACTACTACAACTACTATTACTACTATTATTACTACTACTACTACTACTACTACTACTACTACTACTACTACTACTACTTTCTACTGCAGCAGCTGCTGCTACTACTGCTGCTGCTACTACTAATACTACTATCATTATTACTCCTCCTCCTACCTCTTCTATTAATACTACTACTTCTCCTGCTCCTTCTACTACTACTGCTGCTGAAACTACTACTTCTTCTACTGCCACTGCTACTACTACTACTACTACTACTACTACTACTACTACTACTACTACTACTACTACTACTACTACTACTACTACTACTACTACTACTACTACTACTACTGCTGCTGCTACTTCTTCTTCTTCTTCTTTTTCTTATTATTATTATTTTCCTTCTTCTTCTTCTCCTCCTCCTTCTTCTTCAACAAGAATAACAACAACAACAACAACTACTACTGCTGCAACTACTACTACTACTACTACTACTACTACTACTACTACTACTACTACTACTACTACTACTACTACTACTACTACTACTACTACTACTACTATTAATACTAATATGACTTCTTCTCCATCAACAACTACAACAACAGCAACGACTACTACTGCTGCTACTACTACTGCTGCTGCTACTGCTATTTCTTCTTCTTCTTCTGCTACAACAACGACAACAACAACAACAACTATAACGTCTACTACTACTACTGCTGCTGCTGTTTTTGCATCTGCTGCTGTTGCTATTACTACTACTATATTTTTTATTCTTCTTTTTCTTCTTTTTTTTTCCATTTACAACAGCTACTACTACCATTACTGCAACTGTTGCTACTGTTAAATGCTGCTTCCTCCTATACATCTCTAGCCTTCTTCTTTAGCTCTTTTTTTTCGGTACTCGTTCGTCCTGATATAATCAGACTGCTCCTGTATTGGCTGCCAAGGATAGGTACAGATCGCTTATGTGAATGCCCTGAATGCTCTATTGTCAGTTTGTACCTCATCACAACTCAAAGCAAGCAGCTATAAGCAAGAGACAATGTCCTTTGGCCATATAAATAGATTTTCTGGTCCAATGTGGGGGATCGGCAGGCTTATGGTTTTTAGTCGTGACAAGTTACTTGCTTCTGGCTAAAATTAGCCATTTAATTTCACCATATGTGGACTGAAAGTGCATGGCGTGGCACTGTGAGCTGCAGATTTAATTAAGAATGCTCTTCAATTATGCCCAGCGTATTTTGACTAGTTAACTACAGATCCAGAAAATGGCGAGTGGATTGTCGCCACAAAATTGGTTGTGGCTTATGCGATTAATTGCGTGTGCAAGTGCTGATGTGTTGTAACTGATGCTTATACCGACACTTTTAGTGCCAGACTGTTTATACTGACACGTCCAAGGGCTGCATTTATTGCGTGTGTATACTGTTGGCATTGGTGGTCGGCGTGCTGAAGCGGTTAGGCGCTCGCCTGCGGATCGGAAGGTTGTGGGTTCGGGCTCTGACGGTAACAGACATTTTTTTTTTTAAATGACAGTGGCTCCCAGGTCGATACAGTCTTGAATGGGTACCAGGTGGAGTCATGGGAAGTAAAGGAGGACATCTTGATACCGACTGCATCACTCAACGAGTGCCGATTGATCTATAAAGTAGCGATGTATGTTTTTCGCTGGCACGGGAACGGAGCAACAACGGAGTGAACAGCTTGCTGTGAATTTGGAGCTGTGAATACTTGGGTACCAAAGATTACTAGACATCTGTAAACAATGTGAGAACTGGACAGGGCAGTGGCAGAAGAGAAAGTAACCCCTCCCCCCACCCCCCCCCTCTCTCCTTCCTTTCCGTCCAAAAAAGTTGATGCACCATGGTATAAAAAGATTACATGGGACGTGAAAGTAAAACCGCATGGGGGAGAAATGCCTTAGCCCTCTTACAAAACACATACAACATGTATCGTCAGGACCGCACTTAGGCTATGTGTAACATGTTCAGCTGGGTATGGCTGTACTATTTTGGGGGCAGCAAAATTCTAGGAGCGAACAAATATAACCAGTATTTGTTTTTTAATGTCAGTATCTTTATTGTTTTTATCATAATGAAAGTTTCGTTCTGTGTTGCTCATCATTACTCCAGCAGGACCCCAGCTTGCACATTTGCTTTATTTATTGTCTATTTCCTTAAGTCTTTATACTTCAGTATTTTTCAGTTTAGTTTAAAACTGAAGTAAATAATTTTACAACTTATTATTGGTAGTCTGTAAACGAAAAGCACAGCGGAAGTTTAACCAAAGGAAAACAGGGCGTAAAAAAATGACTGCACAGAGGCGTCAAACATCCTAAATACGACCATAATTTTCTCTTCCTCGCAACTGAGGCACAGCCAGAGAGACAAATAAAATAATGAGATAATCTTTAAAACTGTTGAAGTCACATTTCTTGCAACGGCCAGAAAACCAAACCTACCTCCTTCCCATGATGCTTTGCAGCACAAGCAAAAGAACAAAAATAAAGAGATTTGAGATATCACCTTCTTCTTCTCCTCCTCGGTGTCCTCCAGATAAGAGAATGGTTATCTCTTCTTCTTCTCTCTTCAGTATACTCCGCCATTTTGTCTAAAATGGTCTGCAGACATTTGTCAGACTTTACTATTTTCAAAACAGAAGAGACAAACAGGATACAACATGAGCTGTGACACCAAGAAGAGCAAAGGAACAACACAAGTACGAACCACACAACAACTCAACTCACCCTAAACCCACCCCCCCCCCCCCTTAAAAAAAGAGATCTTAGTCGTCTTCTTCGCGCTCCCCGGCTGTACACTGCGGCGAAAATTCTGGCTATTTGTCCACTTCTGAACTTTAACCCTGTTCCAGAAAAAGAGTTTTGCGAGCACATCCGTTTTACGTATCTAGTTTAAATGTAGGCAGGCTGCTGGTTCGTTGTCTCTCAGGCAGATGAATTCCTATTTCAATGGAAACCCCTAATTAGTCAACTCTTACGGCATGCTCCAAGGGTTGGCAGGGAATCTATCCTTCCACCCTACTCCCACTTCACAATGGTACCCCGGAACTCACCCGGAGATATCTCAGTTATTACCAAGAATTACCAAGAAAGCTGTTCCTATGGTAATGCTGACTCTGCTGTCTCTACTGTTTAGTTTCCTAGTTACATTTTGTGTTTTTTTTTTGGCTCTCCGTTGATAAAGACGTTGGTCGAAACGTTTGGTCCTGTTTGTACGTGTCCTTTCAATTGCATAAATTTAGCTTTCTAGTCACAGTTTATATTTTATTCAGTATTGCCGAGAAATAGATTGTACGAGAGCAACTCGTCTTACTTCAATTGTTCCCTAAAAAATGAGTCAACGTACATGGGATAGTATGTGACAGCAGGCCAGCAAACAAAAGCATGTAAAGCGATCAAAAGCTAAATCAGCGGTGAAGATAAGCATGGAGCAATAATAGGATCTCAGTTAAAAAAAAAAAAAATAGCTGATAATGGATGTGACTGAAAAAAGGAGACCAGCAAAAGGCATCTAGGTAGACTTATTTTATGCTCATCGACGGTCATAAAAGAGAAACAGACACATGCACGGATGGACTTTAGGGGTGGGGGGTTATGGCGAACGGACAGACAGATTAATGTGTAAATGCATGGATACATGGGTAAATAAATGGATGAATAGTTGGATTTAAAAAAAAAATAGATTAATATATATCGACAGACGGACAGAGACAAACGGTCACACACAAAAACACAGACAGAAACAGACAAACTTAGTCATATAGTCAGACAGACAGACAGACAGACAGACAGACAGACAGACAGACAGACAGACAGACAGACAGACAGACAGACAGCAGACAGACAGACAGACAGACAGACAGACAGACAGACAGACAGACAGACAGACAGACAGACAGACAGACAGAAACAGACAAACTTAGTCATATAGTCAGTCAGTCAGTCAGTCAGACAGACAGTCAGACAGACAGACAGACAGACAGACAGACAGACAGACAGACAGACAGACAGACAGACAGACAGACAGACAGACAGACAGACAGACAGACAGACAGACAGACAGACAGACAGATAGATAGATGTTCTATCTGTAACCTCCAACTTGTGACGTCACGCTGGTTAAATTAACTCTGAAAGTGACTGTGCTGCCACCTCTCGTGTGAAAACAAAGTTAAGAAACAATTAAACAGCAATCACTTCACCAAAAAGGAACTTTATATTAAAAGTAAGCAAGCTACTGGTAATGAAACGAAAAATAATTAAAAATAGTCTTGTTTCAAGTATTCCTTATTTTTTTCATTTTCTTTGAGTTCCTCCTCCTCTCCTCCCTTCTCGAAAATGAATCGAACATCGTGGGTGCGTTATCAATAGGGAAATACCCTAGAGCATTGCTTGCCATAGAACACAGACCACGGGGATAGCCATAATTAAGACAAGTTGTCCCCGCCCCTGTCAAGCCAACATAGGCATTGACAAACTGCAGACGATTTCTTGTTCGACCTCGCCTCGTGCCAGGGAGAATGTCTATGCCGGCCAGATCCCTGCTCTCGCGACATCCAAGGATGGATTTATCGGAAATTATTCCAAATTTGCCAATCTTTCCCGGAAGATCGTGCACATCACCCTGGCCTGGCGTCACACATGCGGTGGTGCTGGCTGTCAGTTTTATGGCTCCAAACTCCGCCCAGTTCTGGTATTGCGGACGCCATGCACGTGTTTACAGTAGTCAGATTTGTGCGCCATTTGACCTGTCATTCGCCAGTTTTCTCCCCAAAGATCGATACCAGATCTTGTGAAGTAGATTTGCCTATTTCTCAAATAGCAACAACAAAAGGATAGACATGAAACAAATTAACGTTAGTTTATCTGAGACTTAATAAATAATATCAAGCAAAACACTAATAGGAAAACTACAATACAATGATAGTTTATGGTCTGGTTCGTTGCTTATAGCATAGATGAGCCATTTCTTGTACAAGCAACTACCAGAGGGGGAAATAACGCACACAAGTTGGCAATTTATACTTCAGAATTCTCATTGAATAAATGAGTGCCTGCTGTTTCTCGTGCAGAGATGAAAATGGGGGGATGAAGAAGAGTAGAAGGAGGAGGACCAGAGGGAGAGTGATTCATTTATGACAAATTTTTTGGTACGTGAGGGAGATATGAAACAGAATCCTGTCTTGAATCTGCATGTTGTCCTGCAGTTTCCGGGACACGAATGCATGTATCTCACTTGGTGTCTTGCTGTCTGTTGACGCTTGTCTCGAGATTTCCATCACATTATTTATTTCTGAATGTGTACGTTTAACTTCACATTTCAAAAAACAATGTGTACATGCTTATCTCTCCGTGTTGTACACGTGTGTGTACATACCTTAGCTATCTATGTGTATTATCAATGTCGACACAGACTATGTGTATTATCTATGTGTGCACATACTGTAGCTATCTCTATTTGTTATCAATGTCGACACAGACTATGTGTATTATCTATGTGTGCCCATACTGTAGCTATCTCTGTTTGTTATCAATGTCGACACAGACTATGTGTATTATCTATGTGTGCCCATTCTGTAGCTATCTCTGTTTGTTATCAATGTCGACACAGACTATGTGTATAATCTATGTGTGCACATACTGTAGCTATCTCTGTTTGTTATCAATGTTGACACAGACTGTGTATTATCTATGTGTGCCCATACTGTAGCTATCTCTATTTGTTATCAATGTCGACACAGACTATGTGTATTATCTATGTGTGCCCATACTGTAGCTATCTCTATTTGTTATCAATGTCGACACAGACTATGTGTATTATCTATGTGTGCCCATACTGTAGCTATCTCTATTTGTTATCAATGTCGACACAGACTATGTGTATTATCTATGTGTGCACATACTGTAGCTATCTCTGTTTGTTATCAATGTCGACACAGACTATGCGTATTATCTATGTGTGCACATACTGTAGCTATCTCTATTTGTTTTCAGTGTCGACACAGACTATGTGTATTATCTATGTGTGCACATACTGTAGCTATCTCTGTTTGTTATCAATGTCGACACAGACTATGCGTATTATCTATGTGTGCACATACTGTAGCTATCTCTGTTTGTTATCAATGGGGACACAGAGTGTGTATTATCTATGTGTGCCCATACTGTAGCTATCTCTATTAGTTATCAATGTCGACACAGACTATGTGTATTATCTATGTGTGCCCATACTGTAGCTATCTCTATTTGTTATCAATGTCGACACAGACTATGTGTATTATCTATATGTGCACATAATCAATGTCGACACAGACTATGTGTATTATCTATATGTGCACATAATCAATGTCGACACAGACTATGTGTATTATCTATATGTGCACATAATCGATGTCGACACTGACTATGTGTATTATCTATATGTGCGCATAATCAATGTCGACACTGACTATGTGTATTATCTATATGTGCACATAATCAATGTCGACACAGACTATGTGTATTATCTAAATGTGCACATAACCAATGTCGACACTGACTATGTGTATTATCTATATGTGCGCATAATCAATGTCGACACAGATTATGTGTATTATCTATATGTGCACATAATCAATTTCGACACTGACTATGTGTATTATCTATGTGTGCACACACTGTAGCTAATATATGCAATGCGTACTATCATCTGATTTGTTTGCATTATACAGTGAATATATAATGAGATCTATCATGGATGTGCCAGGAATTGTGGTTGGTGGGCAAAACATTAACAACCTACGTTATGATGTCACCGCCTTGATAGCGACAAGTCAAACAGAACTACAGAAATGGATAGATATGGTGATGGTAGAAAGTGAGAAAAAAAAAGGCATCAGTTTGAAGAATGGAAAGACAGAAGTAATGGTGATTTTCAAGACAAGAATAGTGCCTAAATGTATAATAAAAGTCAAAAACGTTATTTTAGTATGAGTACAGAAATTTAAGTATCTAGGCACATGCATAACATCCGGTGGAAGATGTATCAGAGAGATAAAGAATAGAATAGGACAGGCCAAAACTACATTTTACAAAATGAAGAACATATTTTGCAAAAAAAGCTATGTCATTGGAGGTTAGGAAAATAATTGTTACATGCTATAGAACCAGTTTTAACATACGGCTGTGAATCCTGAACAATTAATGAACAAGCCGAACAATATCTTGAGGCCTCGGAGGTGTGGTTTAGAATTTCCTGGACGGCTAATAAGAGCAACCCAGATGTTTTGAAAGAGGCAGGTGCTCGAAGACAACTTATCACAAACACCAGAAAGAGAAACGCAATTTTTTAACCATGTTATTACAAGAGGGAAAATGGAACATGTTGTGACCAGTGGATAGAGAGACAAAGGAAGACAGCGTGAGAAGATTCTTTACAGTCTTTTGTCATGACATGGAGGGGTGTCAGCACACAAATTGAGTTGCAAATCGCAGATTGTGGAGAGACATGATCGCCCATGCCAGTCGGCCAAGCACTTAATGATGATGATGTGTACACGCGTCGTATATCTATTTTGTCTGTCTGTATATGTTCATACTGTAGCAGCTTTCTCTGTTTAATGTTTCTGTGTGTGTGTGTACATACTATACTACTGCAACTATATTTATTTATTGTCTATCTGTGTGTGTATACGTCGGTTCTGTGGCTAAGTCGATGCGAACGCTTCACTTCGAAATGCCGGGTTCGATCCCAGTTGCGGGCAATGCGCCTTGCGTTGGTTTCGAAAGTGGTATCAAGAAAGCCGACCGTCCAGGAAGCAATGGCAAACTACTGGACGTAAATTATAAATATATATATATTTAATCGCTTGCAGCTAAATTGATCACAGTATGTCGAGCCTACGAAACTGTTCATATGCCTTAAAGCCACGGACGCCGACCAGATAACTGCAATAAATCAAAATCAGCCCAACAATGAGAATTGCTTCCCCTGTAATAGACTGACTGAAATCCACCACATCACACACCGCAGTTGTTTTGCGGCCAGACAGTCGCCTGCCGGCCTGAATGTCCTGGGATCAAATTCCCAAATTCATAGACGCCGACAAAACAGGAAGAGGAATAACACAAAGGAAAATCCTTATTGAGTCAGTTTTATTTTTCCAAACCAATATCGGTTCCAAGGTCGACTCAGCTTAAAATGGATACCAGGCGATGTACGAAAGGTCAGCATGATGTTCTGTCGAGCATCACAGTCAGATGCATCACTGAGGAAGCTTGCAGTAGATAGAAGCCCCGTCTAGAGTTGGGTTCAGAGAGTTGAAGTGCAGAAAGTGGAGACAAACCTGAGGTTTCATGCTATAAAGAAATTGTCACCTCAGCAGGGAAATACTCATACAGGAAAAGCCAGCATGATATAGAAAATTATTATGTGTAAACAATAAAAGAGTAAATCTTTATGTACAACAATAAGAAAGAGACAAATACTGTTCTTTTGCCACGTTTTGAGAAGAGAGGCATTGGAAAATATAGTGACAACTGGAAAGATCAGTGGAAAGAGGAGTAGAGGCAGACTAAGAGAAATGATGCTGGATGGGCGGAAACGATGGCATGGAAGGATATCATCAAGAAAGTTGTTCCAGGCAACCAGAGTTCATGATCTGTGGAGATGTATGAGGACTACACCAACTAGCAAGGCACATGATGATGATGAAAGAACATGCTACACATAAATTCTTAGAATACCACAAGAAGAAGAAAACCCTGATATCCTGTATGATCTAAGCATCAAGGAGAATTGGTTAATAAATAGCATCCTGTTCCAAAAGTTGATGTATTGGTGGCCATGTTAAACATCAGGGTGGCCTGAAGACAGAGAGACTTTCAGGCATGCTGTGACCGGAGCGACGTTTCCTGAAGGACTTGCTGACTGATGATTATGATGTAAACGATATAATGAGTTTTATAATGTTAATGAATTTTGCACAACAGTTTTCCAGAGAGAGAGAAAAGGGAACATAACTTTCTAAATATACCTAGTAGCTGTGAAGACTGGACAGCTGCTTCACAAGCATTACCATCATTGCCAGTCTCAAGCCCGGGTCAGAAAGGTTCTCCTATAAATACTATGTTTATTGTTTATTCGAGGGATCAACATCATGGCACACGGTGTAACCCATAAGTGCTTCGTTTTACTTCTAACTCAAGCCTGAGTCCAAAGATTCTCAGAACAGTGCACAAACTCTGTTGCACCGGCGAGGATCCTGAAATACTTTTGGTAGATTTTCAACTCCAAATTTTTTGCCCGGGCAGCGCCGTTAAGCTACTCTTTTCGACTTAAAAGTGCCAAGGGATTTTTTCGTGCACAAAAATAGTCATAGGAGTCTGATCTCACTACCCAGAAACCAGGAGAAATTACTAGAAGTCCATGTGAAAAAAATCCCACCCTTGACCACAGCTTGAACCCAGGATGTCCAGCACTCAAGGCGGACACAATACCTTGAGACCACTCAGCCCCCCTCCTATAAAAACTAAGGAGATGAAGCAGAACAAGAGCTACATAAAAGCACTGAACTGGGAAACAAGTGTGTCCGGGAAGTAAACACATCCAAGAAAAACACTAAGAAACATCGAAGAGAAACTTTACCACGAATGTTATAGATAAGCTCTATGAGGAAAGCTAAAGAGAAACTTTACCACGAACCTCATAGATAAGCTCTATGAGGAAAGCTGAAGAGAAACTCTAGGACAGACATTGATGAAATAGACTAAATGTTGAACTAGATTTTAGATCATCATGTAGCAGGTCCTTTGCAAAACGTCGCTCTCATCACGGTCTGCCTGAAAGAAACGCAGTCTCTTGCCCGCTCTCCCGTCTCAAGTAATTTCATACTCAAGGAGTCATATCCTGTGCCCATCTTTGTGACAGTCGCGCTTGATATGACCAAAATATTTTAGCTTCTGAGATAGGATGCTGTTTATTAGCCAATCATCCTTAATGTTCAGATCCTCCAAGATGTCAGTATTTCTCCTCTTCTTTGTCAAAGATATTCTGAGAATCTTTCTATAGCATTTCAGCTCAAAAGCCCCTATTCTCTTTCTTAAGGACTTTATACATGTTAAATAAATAAAACTTGCACAGGGTAGAACTGTGTGGAAGAATTGACAACAAGCTCTAACTGATATATAGTGAAAATTCACAAGCATGTCCCCATTTTCCTTTTTCTAAAGACCAAAAGTGTCTGCATCTGTGGCTAAGGCGTTGCGCACGCTTTGTAATGCCGGGGTGCCGAGTTCGATCCCAGCTGCGGGTCTTGCACCTTTCGTTGGTTTCGATAGTGGTATCGAGAAGCCGACTGCCCAGAGAGCAATGACAAACTACTGGACGTAAATCTGCCTAGAAAAACCACAACAGCCAATGCTGGTGTTGGTTCTGCAACGTCCTGTAAAAGGATACGCAACTAACATGCAAAGACCACAAACTGCATTTATTCTTTGTAACACACATTGTCCCCACCCTCTATTTTAAGGCATGTCTCAAGAATGCAACAATGTTATGTATCAAGGTTAGTTGTGTATCCTTTACAGGACATTGCAGAACCAACCCCAACAGCCCCTGGCTGTTGTGCAGTTTTTCTAGGCAAATTCAAGTCCAGTAGTTTGCCATTGCTTTCTGGAAGGTCGGCTTTCTTGATATCACTGTCGAAACCAACGCAAGGCCCATCGAAAGCTGGGATCAAACCTGGCATCCCGGCATAACGAAGCGTTCGCATCGTCTTAGCCATAGAAAGACGTTACTTATGTATAAACTGACTCCAATTTTGAAACACCTTGCTTTTCTAACAAAGACAAAAAGATAGATGACAAATGCAGTCTTCCTACCAACCTTATGCTTTCATGTCAGTCACAGACTAGGACACTGACTAAAGAAGAAGAAAGAAAACTGACCACCTGCACATTTAAATGTCTGAGAAAGATTGTGAACAAAACTAGAAGACAGCATGTGAGAAATGAAGAAAGACAAGGTGCTGTCAAAAATGGAGGATAGGCAGAATGTGAAGCGTCAAAGTAATTATTGCTTCCGACAGTACTTTGCTAATACAGTTACTACATATGAACTGGAGTCTATGGTTCTGCTGCCTGAGCTACTAAGTTAAGTGCTTGATACAGCAATGTGAGCTGTGTTTTTACGTGGAGTGCCTTTTATTTGTGCAATGGTTGTTTCATGGTATTTAATATGGTCAGTAGCCGGTACTAGCCAGTTTACATGTGAACTGGTGAAATACCTTATGTAATAATTCTATGTGTTTATAACCAATGTATCATGCCAGACTACTTCCATCAACGAAAAACTGCATTTCTGGTGGCTACTGTTGGCTTTGTTGCCTCTAGTAACTACCATATGCATTTACTGCGTGTGCATATTTTCATACGGGTCAGTGAGGGGCATTCCATTTGATTTTCACTGGGACAGGAACGGAGCAAGTATAGGGAAACCTGATTGTAGTGAAGCTGAAATCTTGACTAAGACATCCAAATTGAGATTTGATTAATCCTTGGATTGTATCATAAACCTTTAGCTAGCAGTCTTGAGGGGACAAAACCGATCAATCCATCATAAGCACGATGCAAGATGGCATTAGAAAGGGTTTTTTACATATTTATTTACGGAAATTACAACTGACCCATTGTCAGTTCCTCTTTTCTCATACATATTCATGCGAAATGTTCGTTTAGTATTGAGTATCCGCCTTCAAGTTGCCACCCCCCCCCCCCCCCCCCACCCTTTACACCTTCTGTTAACCTACCACAGCTAGCAACACAAAGCAGAATATGGACACCAGAAAGAAAAAAGCATGTTTTTTTGTGTGGTCAGAATGTGTTGCCATTGTATTTATATATAATACTGACATTCAAACTCTGAAGCCTGTAAAATTTCATACTTCTATCACTATTTGCTAGGAAAAAACAACATGGGGCATTATTTTGATAAAGTTATTTGAACATAACAACACACATCAAAAATCAACATAAAAAAATATTTTGATTTTTATAAAAAAGTACATCTTTATTTATAATAATTTACCTCTATTTAGAAACATAATTTGTACGCAAACAATGAAATAAAAAATAGTCATGAATTTAAGGGGAATCTTATGGAAGTGATTAGGAATAAATAAATAAATGCAATTGTAAAAAACAAAAAAGGAACCTTAAAGAAAAATGTCACATATTAATCATGTTCTGAATTAAAGTTGTCACTTGTAATATTGATTTTTTTTTTAAATAAAAGTGTCAGGGTTACTCAACTGGCGACAACTGGAGTCTATTTTTCTTTAACTCATTAACTACAAGGAGCTGTGCCAGAGTAGTGGCTAGACACTCAACAGCCGGCCTGAAATTCTTCAATTAAAAACTGCACTGAGTCAGAATTTTTTTTCACAACTGACCTTGGCTCCTAGGTCAACTCAGCTTGAAATTCTACATTATTCTATATCCTCTTCACATCGTTGTTGACCAGTGATCCCTAGGTCAACTCAGCTTGAAATTCTACATAATTCTATATCCTCTTCACATCGTTGTTGACCAGTGATCCCTAGGTCAACTTAGCTTGAAATTCTACATAATTCTATATCCTCTTCACATCGCTGTTGACACATAAGGACATCGTTGTTCACCAGTGATCCCCATTGTTGTGAGTCTGCTGCTTTTATCCTGTGGTATCAATTGCCATTTCAAATTCCTTCATTTCCCTTTCTGATGTCCCTCTCTAGGTTTCCTCAGGTTGTCCTCCCCCCACCCTCTGCCATCCATCGTGCCAACCTTTCTCTGATAAACAGCCTAAAACTGAGACCAAGTAATGTCATGGGAAGCAAATGCAGCCTGCAGGGTGTAGACTTCATCATCCACTGAGTGCTCATCAGTCTCTACAAATATGAGCCCAGTAGCCTACAACAGCAGCAAATGTCTGACAACAAAATGTTTTTTACTTTATTAGTTTTTACATTATTTGTCAACTTTTTTTTTTTAATAAACTAGCACATTCTGTTGACAGGACCATGCTGTATTGAGTTTTAAAAAAAAACATTTAGAGCTGTCACTCAGCCAGGTGTCCCAAATATAATATAAAAACTGTTTATAAAGAGGAATGGCTGGCCGAGCGGTTATAAAGTCGAGGTCTCATGCCGGAGACCCAGGTTTGATCCCTGGTAAAGTAATGGAGTTTTCTGTTGCTCCAAAATTAAACATCCTAAACCTGCAGTCTGTGGCGACAGCACTAACCCTAAGTTCCCAGGCTCAACCCCCTGCCTACATTGCCCTAAAAAGTGTTAAACACAGACCGCAGTGAGTTAACAAAATTAGGTAAACAGCTGCTGAATTTACATAATTATCTTTGGTTTTAAAAATTAAATAAATTGCTGAAATTACAAGCATACCTGTAGCTGAAATGTGGTTTTAAAACAAAATATTTAAAATAAAAAACATGCTGAAATTACAAGCATGCCTATGGCTGAATATGTGATTTTTTAAAAATTGCTTAATTTACAAGCATATCTATGGCTGAAAATTTGATTTTGTAGTTTTCTTTGTAGTTTTAGAATGTGGGAACAACGGCTGTAACTACATGTATGCTCCTGGTAGGAAATGTAGAAAAGGAATTGCTGAAATTACAATCACATATCTCTGGTTTGAAATTTAGAAACTCCTGGATTAAAACCTGGCATATAACTGCTGACATTACAAAACATCAGCCTAGTTTGTAATGTGACAAACTGCTGAAGTTACAAACATAACCCTGATTTATAATGTAACAAACAGCTGAAGCTACAAACATATCCCTGGTTTATAATGTGACAGACTGCTAAAGTTACAAACATACCCCTGATTTATAATGTGACAAACAGCTGAAGTTACTAACATACCCGTGGTTTATAATGTGACAAACTGCTGAAGTTACAAACATACCCCTGATTTATAATGTGACAGACTGCTGAAGCTACAAACATACCCCAGATTTATAATGTGACAAACTGCTGAACTTACAAACATACCCCTGATTTATAATGTGACAGACTGCTGAAGCTACAAACAAACCCCTGATTTATAATGTGACAGACTGCTGAAGCTACAAACATACCCCTGGTTTATAATGTGACAAACTGCTGAAGTTACAAACATACTCCTGGTTTATAATGTGACAAACAGCTGAAGCTACAAATATACCCCTGATTTATAATGTGACAAACTAGTGAAGCTACAAGCATACCCCTGGTTTAAAATGTAACAAACTGGTGAAGTTACATACTCATGGATTATAATGTGACAAACAGGTGAAGTTACAAACATACTCCTGGTGTAGAATGTAGAGAAACTGCAGACATTAGACTTACCCAAGTGTAGCTGCAGTCCTAGGTGGGTAGTAAATGACTGAAGAGCTTATGCTGTGTAAATCTGTCTAATCCCCCCCCCCCCTCCCCCTCCTCCCTTTTCCTGCCTGCTCTCTGCAGGTCTGATATACCTTAGACTCAAAGAGTCACATCTTGGATGTCAAGTCCAACAGGACACACACACACAAAACCTCATTCAACCTCCTAAGTAAATCTGTCCAATGTATTTCAATTGTGAACTGGACACACCAGACTCTGCAGTACAGGCAGTTAAAAACTGGGAACTCAGCACTCTGCCCATAGAACAGTGAGCAGATGCTGCAGACATGTTCTCTACATGCAGCAGAGAAATAACAGGTCTGGCCAGTTCACATTCTGGTGAAAATGAAGTTGAATGTGGCAGTAGAGGACATGCACCGCTCCACAGCCTTCACAGAGTGCATCTCTGCAACCTTCACAGAGGCCTGTGGTCTTCTTCTCTGAAATTCACTGGCATTAGGGGGGGGGGGGGGGGGGGGGGAGGGGGGGAAGGGGAGAGACCTCCAAAGAAGTTATAATTCTTCTTTTTTTTTATCCTTAAATGGACCATAGGTTCTTAAACAACTCATGCCGAGTCATCTTATCCTTTGCTATTGCATGAAGCTCACCCCCATCTTTCTAACTTCACTCTCTGGTTCCCTTCTCACATGTGTTTTTGGGGCCTGCAAGAAGTTCTAATTACAGCACCCATAAACGGATACATCAGCTCAAGCCATGGTGTACCCTGCATTACTAGTCTGGTAGGAAATCTTTTTGTGTTAGCATTTCCCAACTGTAAACTGTGGTGTAAACCTGTGGTTGTTGGTCAACTTCTGGCTTATTTGCATGCAAACTGTTTGTTCCATGACTGTCAGGCAGACACACTCCATCTTCAAACTAAACATGCTTAATCAGTCATCTTTTATGACATGCTTGTTAGGGGACCTTGATAATGTCAAAATACTGGGTTCAGTGCCAGCTGCAGGCCATTTGGTAGCAGATTGCCTTGTATTGCTTGTAACAGTGGTATTGAGAGCCGGCCATTCAGAAGCAGTTGCAAACTGTTAAACATAAAACTGCCTAGTAAAATCACAAACAGCCAATACATTCTGGGGTTGGTTCTGCAGTGTCCTTTAAAGGATACACAATTTACAGTTGGGGGCGGGAGGCCGTAAGTCTTTACACCCCCTGCCCCTCCACCCCCCCTTAAAGTGACCCCATAATGTACACGGGGAGGGCAGAGTATGAAGAGCAAATGAAATGAACCTGTCTATGTCTATTCTTTCCCCACTCCAGGCTACTATCTGAAGGTTTGACAACCCTTAGACTCAAAGAGTCACAGTCGGGATGCCAATCCAGCATCATTCAACTTCCTGTGAAACTAGAATTAGGGCACCCACAAAGGTTACACAGTGGAGAATGAAGGGTGTGTGATACACAAGTTGCGACCTTGGACAAGTAAAATCAAGGGCTCTTGTGTTCTTTTATTCCAGTGATGCATGATGGTAGACAACTATGTTTATAGATTTGTGGTGTTCTTTTTAAAGGCCAGTGGCGCATCAGGCATGTGATGGTAGACCTTTATGTTTATGGACCAGTAGTTCCCACTTATATAAAACCTTGCAGGCTATGAACCTCATACATTTTTAATACTCACGTTTACAACCAAAGAAAAATAATAATAATAACAAATAAAAAGTGTACATTTAAATTAGCATCGGTCAAAAAAAATGAGAGTTGAAATCTTTTTTTTTCCCCCACTGTAGGCCTGGTCCCGACCAGCATAAGCTGTATATAAGAGTCTACATTGTCTGCACATTCTGCAGTCTCCATTTACTCATAAAGGACAAACATCAGTGGTATTCTATTTTATCATCATCGGATACAGTACTAAAAAAATGTGAGCGGTTATATTTTGCCAACCTAATGATCAACAGAATAATGGATCACGGCAGTGCTCTGGTCTCACCCGATCCATATGGCTAAGCCATCCAGGCATTTATCTCTTTGCCTTTACCTTGCACTCTCTCTCCATCCTTCTTGTCTGCTGTTACAAAGTTCTCAAGTCTATTTCTTCTCATGTCTGACAAATATTGACTGTCTGAAGTCTAATATTCTGAATCCGTTTACAACTTTCACCTGTCTCAAGGTGGACTGTCCCATTCATTTGTCTAGTAATCTGTTATATTATTTGCTTTCTTCTAAAAAAATATATCTTTGCTGCGAGTATTCTGTTGCAGAAGTGTTTAAAAATTCATCCCAAGGAGTGTAATCAAAACTGCATTCACTGACTGACGAATTCCCATGAGGAATCATTAAAATATTGAAAATAAAAAATCATTATATACACACAGAGCCCTCAAATATATATATATGCACACAGAGCCCGCAAATATATATATACACACAGAGCCCGCAAATATATATATACACACACAGAGCCCGCAAATATATATATATACACACAGATTATAACAAGGACCAGGCAGCAGTTCACAGCAGTAAGTGCCTGGAGTTGAGTATAAACTGACATCACTGCACTCAAGACATTCACAAAAGCACTCCATCCACATCTTCAGCAGCCAGTAGACTTCCCATTCTGCTGATACCAACAGCAGTCTGATTTTATCTTCACCTTGCCCTTTCCCTGAGTGTCGGTCAGATCCCCATTCATTCTCTTTAGACTATGATGATCTGCCTCCCCCCTGTTCACTCTCTTCCCAAAGACCTTGATAACGTCTAGCTTACCATGCAAAGCATAACCAGCAAATGGTGCAGAAACAGCTAGTCTGTCTGCATGTTCACTTCCCAACACACCTGCATTCCCTGGAGGAAATATCCTAAGGAAGCTAATTACCCTGGACCTCAGAAGCGATCCTATCTCCTGTGGATGTTGTATCTAAGTAAAGTAATAATAAAAGATCCTTTTTCACTCCTTCAGGTGTATTGGGCATATAGGGCTAGACCTGTATTTTATAGACAAATCGGCCCTCAGTGGATGATGTGGCCAGCAGCATGCTAGCTACCTTTACTTCCCAGGACTTTACCTGGTATTCACTGAAAGTTGGGTCAACCTGGGAGCCAAAGTCATTTAAAAAAAAATTTTTTTTACAATTTGGCTCAATTTGAATCTACGACCTTCAGATCCACAAGCTCCTGCTTTATTTAAGTATCTGAATGTTAACTATAATGACTCTGAGCACCTCCTTCAGTTGTAGAAGTCTTAAAGATAACTGTTGACTCCTTGATGTCTGTAGCACTATAATTCTTTTTTCAACATTAAATTCTTGTGCTGTTAGTGCAGAACACTGGGATATGACCCAAGACATATCTATTTGATCCATTATCATCTTTTTAATTCGAAACTTGTATTCAGAATTAACTAAATGATGCATTTATTATAATAAACTAATAAACATTGATTATTTGTTTCAATAGTAGTTGCAGTTAAACTGCTTCTAGATGTGGAATTATTTGTCAAATTATATAAGTTTCAGGATCGTGAATGAGAGCTTAGTCTATAAATAACCAGAGGGAGAATCACAGTAGTAGGAGAACTGCCCTGTGTAGTTGAATCTGTTGTCCCTATACAT
The DNA here is from genome assembly GCA_905116865.2 of Candidula unifasciata. Taxonomy (NCBI): domain Eukaryota; kingdom Metazoa; phylum Mollusca; class Gastropoda; order Stylommatophora; family Geomitridae; genus Candidula; species Candidula unifasciata. The sequence continues at coordinate 90,286 of CAJHNH020001411.1, read as the reverse complement.
CTATGTTCCTCTTTCCATTTCTGGGGACACTCAACCAGCTTACTTTTATTAAAAAGAAATAAATTATAGTCTGTAACTGTGTGTCCAGGGACTTTATTATTTGTCCCAGTTTTTTGCAAGAAAACCCCTCTCAATGCTATTTCAAGTAAATATAGTCATTCCTGTACCTTCTAAATGTTTTCGCAAGTGCAAGTGATAATGGTGCCATTAGCCAGATGTCTCGTTAAAAGACCACTAAAGGTAACTAAGAGAAGTGAGTCTCTCGAGGAATTAGACCCAGATCAGAAGTGTTAGTTTTGCTGCCTCTCGGGGTGACAGGGTTCAAAACAATAAACACTTAGACAGGAGGGAGCAGAGCCATCGAGGGACAGATGCAGTTAAACTGATAATTCTGATATAATGAGTTAACTTAAAATCAGTTTATGATAGAAGGCAGCAAGAAGATATTATCTAAAGTATCATCAAAAAGCAGAATTCTACAAAATGAAGAATATTTTACGTAAACTTTCTTTGTCAACTGAGATAAGAAAGAGAATTCTTAACTTGATATGAGGAAGTGAATGATGAACAGTTGGTAGATTAGTGGAATGTATTTTGGAACCTGTAGAAATGTGGTAAGATAAGTGAAAGATGAGAATACCCTGACAGATAAAAAAAGAGTAATGACGATGTCTTGAAAGAAACACTCACAAAGAGAACTGGCTGAACACATCAGAAAGAGACAATCTACATTCTTTGGTCATGTGATCAGAAGGAGAAAACTAGAGTACATGGTGACAGTGGGAAAGTTGGAGGGGAAGAGAGGCAGAGGGAGACCGAGAGAACAGAGGCTGGACAGTTTGACGTCATGGCATGGAGGATCATCTGTATCTGAGCTGACTAAATGTACACAAGACAAAAGGTTGTGGACAGACATGACTACCAACGCCACTTGACAAGTTGTTTGGCACCAACAAGTGAATGGTGAATTTTAAAACACCCACCACGTACACACTTGACATGGTACTGCTGTTCATTTCATTCTTTGTGACCATATCTTTGGCATTATGCCAAATTCTCCTGAGTGCTAAATCCTTGCTTCCAGAAAATCATGTATATTGTTTATTATTATACTGTTGAGTAGTTCATCTCGAGAAAGGCTCAGGCTGAAATGTTGATTTGTCTGTTTTATGTACACTCTTACTGTCCCTATTCTGTTGAGCTTTTTTAGCCACAGTTCACTGGATTAATTTCTTGGTATTAGTTTGACTGCAGCACCCACCACTCCCCACCCCCCCCCCCCTTTTTTTTTTTTCAAACCACCAAATCCTGTTTTCACCCCTTCCAGAAAATCATGGTTGAATAATGAGATCTCTGTGAAAATTGTGTAGCTGTGGGAGTAGTAATTCATTTGGACTTATCTGGAGAAGGAATTGACATGTGTGCATTTGGCATATGTAACAAATAAACCCTGATAAGGCTCTTAGGTGAAAATCCCCTAATTTTAGCTAATTTTAACATAGCAATAATGCTATGATGTAAAGTAAAGGAATTTGGTTTAAAACACTGAATCATAGAGATAATTCTTTGACAAGAATTTAAAAAAAATAATCATGCAGACTTCTCAGAGATTAACAGATCCATGCAGACTCTTTCACATCAGTAGAACCAAGCAGTTTTTCTCACAGACAAGTAAACCAATGCAGACTTCTAATACACTAGTAGAACCATGCAGACTTCTGATACATTTATCAGGATAATCTAGACTTTCTGCACATACTAGAAGAAAATTTAATAAAATTCCAGTGAATCAAGAGGTGGATTAAAAGTGTTGGTAACGGACAGGGCACACACTTAGAAAACCTAAAAACAATCAAACTAAAATGACTAGGCATTGAATCCTACAAGGTCAAAGAAGGAAAACAGGCCCAAAAAAATAAAAAGAAGAAGAATGAGATGAGATGATTCAAGAACCGACATCACAGCACTCGGGGCATTCCCATAAGAGTTCTGATACTAATGGTGCCAGTAGCATTCTCTTTAAATGTCTGTCTTGCCCTTCCTCTGAGCCTCTAGCATTTGCCAGAACCTCTCGTCACTCCCCCTGCATCAATCTCACCAGACTGTGGTGATCCATCTGCTCCTCCGAACTGTACAAGAAGAAGGGAAAAAAAGGAGAAGAGAAACAGAGAGTATTAACCCCCCCCCCCCCCCCCCCCAAAAAAAAATTAATTGGGGAGAACATTTGATGAGCTGTCCGTGATAGCAATGCAGAGGAGGTCTTGGTGTGTGCTGGTTGAGGGCCTATGCTCCACTGAGGCGTATAGGGCATAAATAGAATTAGTGAGGACTAACATCACAGTTTTCTGAACAGATTCTTAGGTGCTACAATCTCCTCCTCAATAGCCCCACAAGTGTAAAACTACTGACTGATCATGCCGAATGTGTGCTGATAAACAAGAAGCCTTGTGTTCTTGGTGAAATGTTCATGTCTGACTACTCCAGGTTACAACCCTATATTCACCAACCCGAACAAGGATAAAGAGTCCTGCGTGTGATATGTAGCTAACATGGCATTAATAGCATCAATCCTGTCCAGTGTCCGGTTGTGGTAACTGCCTTGCCTGCCAGATAATTTGCACGCTTATTGCCTTGAACACCCTGATAGCCCAGCACAAAGATAAAGGTTGGGCAAGTTATTTGTGATGCATTTAGTGAAAGAATCAACTCATGTCTGATGAATTTAGCTTGAATTTTCTTTAGCATTTTCATTGAACTGCTTAGAATACATGCAGAAAAAGAAGCAGAAGAAGAAGAAGAATGCCAACTTTTGTCACAACAGTAGAAAAATGCAGATTTCTGACTCACTAGTAAAACAATTCAGACTTCTCATGAACTTACAGAACAATCTGGTACAATAGCAGAACAATACAAACGGATGCACAGCATAAAATGATTTATATTGAAGCATATGTGTAAACATTTGAAAGATTTTTGCAGTTTCAATTTTGCTTACAAACAATAAATAAATGTAAGGTTGATTTCTATTTTGTGCTGTGTCAGGGACTTCCCTATGTCAGCTAGTTTATTTAACATAAAGGCTTTCGTTTCTGAATCTTCCTTACATTAAGCAGTTTTACTTAAAATAAAGGCTTGTCTTCCTTACACTAAGCAGTCTGACTTAACATAAAGGTTTTCTCTCTGATTCTTCCTTACACTAAGCAGTTTTACTTAAAATAAAGGCTTGTCTTCCTTACATTAAGCAGTTTTACTTAAAATAAAGGCTTGTCTTCCTTACATTAAGCAGTTTTACTTAAAATAAAGGCATGTCTTCCTTACACTAAGCAGTTTTACTTAAAATAAAGGCTTGTCTTCCTTACACTAAGCAGTTTGACTTAACATAAAGGCTTTTGTTTCTGAGCCTTCCTTACACTAAGCAGTTTGACTTAACATAAAGGCTTGTCTTCCTTACACTAAGCAGTTTGACTTAACATAAAGGCTTTCATTTCTGAGTCTTCCCTGTGTCAGGTAGTTTACTAAATCTACAGACCTCCATTTCTGGGTCTTGGGTCATTCTTTCATTGCTAAGGTAAAAACCTTAATTTCTTGACCTTCCTTACATGAGGTAGTTTACTAAACCTATAGATCTCCATTTCTGGACCTTCCTTACATCAAGCAGTTTGCTAAACCTAAAGATCTCCATTTCTGGATCATCAGGTAGTTTGCTAAACCTATAGATCGCCATTTCTTGACTTTCTTTACACCAGGTAGTTTACTAAAACTTTTAGATCTCCATTTCTGGACCCTCCTCACATCAGGTAGTTTACTAAAACTTTTAGATCTCCATTTCTGGACCTTCCTTACATGAGGTAGTTTACTAAATCTACAGATCTCCATTTCTGGACCTTACATCAGGTGTTTATTAAACCTATTGACCTCCATTTCTTGACCTTCCTCTCATCAGGTAGTTTACTAAACCTATAGATCACTATTTCTTGACCTTCCTCACATCAGGTAGTTTACTAAACCTATAGATCTCCTTTTCTGGACCTTCTTCACATCAGGCAGTTTACTAAACCTATAGATCACTATTTCTGGACCTTTCTCACATCAGGTAGTTTACTAAACCTATAGATCACTATTTCTGGACCTTCCTCACATTAGGTAGTTTACTAAACCTATAGATCTCCTTTTCTGGACCTTCTTCACATCAGGCAGTTTACTAAACCTACAGATCACTATTTCTGGACCTTCCTCACATCAGGTAGTTTACTAAACCTATAGATATCCTTTTCTGGACCTTCTTCACATCAGGCAGTTTACTAAACCTATAGATCACTATTTCTGGACCTTCCTCACATCAGGTAATTTACTAAACTTATAAATCTCCATTTCTGGACCTTTTTAAAATGCATCAGACAGTTTGCTAAAATTATACATAGCCAAACTGTTTTTAAAAAAACCTATTATTAAAATTTTTCAGACCACTAGTGTTATTTTTTTGTAACACAGGCTACTGGACATTCTTCAACATCATCAAACTCCCTTCAGCCTGTCAAGGGAGATCATGCCCCTTCACATATTGGCATCTGCAGACAACTCTCCATGCCATGACAAAAGGCTAACAAAAACTATTGCTTGTAGTCTTCATCTCTACTTTTACAAGTCTTTCCTGTTTTGTCAGAACATGCTCATTTTTCTTTCCCAATCCAGTCAAAAACTTATGACTGCTTGTCACATAATTTGTTTCTTCTTGTTCTCTATTTCTGTGCTGCCTTTCAGCGTCATGTTTTGAAGAGGCAACGGGTGCAAGCCTTCGTATGTGTTATGTAGATGCTGGTATTTACCGCCTCTGATATTCCATATGTCACATAATATGCCAGTGAAAGTTATAGAAAGCCATTAAAGACATGAAGCAAAAGTTAACCCTACCAGACAGCTGGCCCGATTTTCCAGGAATTTTCTAACCTGACGCTATACCAGCTGGCCTCATTTTCCTGGGAATTTACGAAGTACGTGAAAAATATGCATCACAGACTAAAAATAACCAGCCAATCACCATCAGACTGCGTGGTTAGTCATTGCGAATGACTTTCAAAGTGTGTTGAGATTTCTTTGTGTGGTTTTATGTGAAAAAAATTCAGAAAATTCTCAATGAAACGAGCGGCTTCGACAAGAAAGTGACATAGGTCTAGGCTTTCCACAGTCCAACAGATGATCGATACTTTGGTTTAATTCAGACTGTGAATACGTTCATGAAGAATATGTTCCCAGTTGAAGAGGCACAGTGAGAGCTAGAGTGAGGAGGAGAATTATGAAAATTATAGATTTAAAACTAGATCGATAGTAAGAGAAGGGGGCGTATCCCTCAAACAGCAATATCTGGTGCTTACTTTGTGAAACAAGACTGATCCTACTAGGTTGATTGGCACACAAAGGTAGAAGATTGGCGCTAGATGAAAGGTAAACCTATTTTCTACAATGTCTCCAAGTTTTATCTTACTCTAATCACTTGTTTGCATGTAACTAATTTGTTTGTACATCATGTTGGGTTTTTTGTGTTAATGCCCAGGAGCTCAGGTTACAGGGACAGTTAGGTTCAGGGTCTCAGGTCTGGTAGGGTTAAATGCACTCAAAAATAAATGTCTGAGGAGGATAATTAACATTAAATGGGATGATTTCCAGAAAAGTGTAGAAATAAAGAGAAATATCTGGACAGCCACTGGCATCCACAGTTAAAAGCCAAAGAAGATGGCACAATATTGGGCACATTCTGAAAAGAGAAGTGAGCAGAGGCACACCAAAGAGTCAATGAGATAGGAAACAAATGGCTTGAGGAAACAAGGATGTTCACAAGAAAAACACATGCTGGTGGTAGAGGCTGAAGGTTCTGGACTGGATTCCAAGGATTACAAAGGAGACCATGGAATCTAGGAATGGATTCTGAGCCCTACGTAATGTGTAATGGCACAAAAGGACAATTATGATGATTCTAATAGATTACAAATGATACAAGCCTTCTTTAATAGGATAGACTACTAGATAAGATTTTTCATTATGTAAAGCAGTATATAAAACACTTAGGTCTTCATTCGCCTTCTGTAAGGGGGTCTATGAAAAAAAAAGTTCTTTCTCTAACTTAAAACCATATGCTTTATATAGCCTTCCTTGTGTAAAAAGGTATTTAATGTGGCTTTCCTTATATGAAGAAAACATAAGTTTAATATGGCCTTTATTCATATAAGAAAGGCATACATTTTATATAGGCTTTCCTTATAACCTACTGTCCAGAAATTTTGGGCCACCCAATGGTAATAAACCTACTCTCCAGTTATTTTGGGCCACCCAATGGTAATAAAGTTACTCTCCGGTTATTTTTGGCTACCCAATGGTAATGAACCTACTCTCCAGTTATTTTAGGCTACGTAATGGTAATGAACCTACTGTCCAGTTATAATGGGCTACCCAATGGTAATGAACCTACTGTCCAGTTATATTTGGGCTACCCAATGGTAATGAACCTACTCTCCAGTTATAATGGGCTACCCAATGGTAATGAACTTACTGTCCAGTTATAATGGGCTACCCAATGGTAATGAACCTACTGTCCAGTTATTTTGGGCTACCCAATGGTAATAAAGTTACTCTCCAGTTATTTTGGGCTCCCCAATGGTAATGAACCTACTCTCCAGTTATTTTGGGCTACCCAATGGTAATAAAGTTACTCTCCAGTTATTTTGGGCTACCCAATCATAATGAACCTACTGTCCAGTTATTTTTGGCTACCCAATGGTAATGAACATACTCTCCAGCTTTTTTGGGCTACCCAATGGTAATAAAGTTACTCTCTAGTTATTTTTGGCTACCCAATGGTCATGAACCTACTCTCCAGTTATTTTAGGCTACGTAATGGTAATGAACCTACTGTCCAGTTATAATGGGCTACCCAATGGTAATGAACCTACTGTACAGTTATAATGGGCTACCCAATGGTAATGAACCTACTGTCCAGTTATATTGGGCTACCCAATGGTAATGAACCTACTGTACAGTTATATTGGGCTACCCAATGGTAATGAACCCACTGTACAGTTATACTGGGCTACCCAATGGTAATAAACCCACTGTACAGTTATATTGGGCTACCCAATGGTAATGAACCTACTGTCCTGTGTAAATGGAGATAACTGTCAACTCTTTGTAAACTAGTTAATCCTAACATGGCCTCTTACAAAAAATATGTAATTATACTTAAGGGCCTCAATTTTAGCAACTAGTTAACTATACATATGCGTCTCCTTTGTAACAATAAAGTAACTATATTTATGGTCCTAAATTGTAACCACTCATTAACTATACAGATAGGCCTTCTTTATAACACAAATGTAATTATACTTATGGACCCTAATTTAGCAACTAGTTAACTATACATATGCGTCTCCTTTATAACAATAAAGTAACTATATTTATGGTCCTAAATTGTAACCACTCATAAACTATACAGATAGGCCTTCTTTATAACACAAATGTAATTATACTTATGGACCCTAATTTAGCAACTAGTTAACTATACATATGGGCCTTCCTTATGTAAGGCAAGCGAGCATGCATGATCTGAGTACAATGTGAGGAGGTCTGGTACAATCAGAGACAGGAGGAATCCATTCTTTGACTTGCAAGGTCCTAATCTGAAACACAACACAGAAAAACCGACATTGGATAAAAGTACACAACATGATAAGGTCAGGGAGACTGGTGTTGGTTCCATGCATGGTGAGAAAAGCCAGGAAGAATCATGCTACTTACTATAATAGGAAAACTAAAGATAGATCATTTGAAGCAACAGAGTTAGTGGTGTTTCTCGGGTGACTGGCTAAACTACATGAGTAAAGAAAAAAGTACTATCCTCCTGTAAGGGAATGTCCACCCATAGTATATAAAGACTGGAAAGGTGAACAAGGTTGAAGAATCTATACTGATCAACAGCTTGTAAAACAATAACCACAAAGTGTGTGTTACACATGGAACGTAATCAGGACATGATAGAGAACACTCTGGACAAAGTGGAAGAGACTGGAGAACGGGACCTCGCCATGTAATACCTTACAGTTAGCACTCCTTTAAAATCCATACTGGAGGAAAACAAGAAACAGATAGTGATTCAAGTGAAAGGACAACATCAAGAGTTGGACAAACAGTAATCTGACAGTGTACTACAAAGACAAGTGACGGAGTGTGTTGGCAATCTACTGCGGCCAACCTTCATTGTGAAGATGGCACCTGACTGACTAAGAAAGCGTTGCTACTGATACCCCAGAGAAGAAGTAAGTTAGAACTTGCCTGAAGAGTTGCTTTAGTAATACAGGAGAAACAATTTAATACCAATTACAAAAAAATAATTAGATAAAGGTGGCTGCGTATCCATTACAGGGCTTTGCAGAACCCCAACATTTTGTGTGTGGCTTTTTTACACTCATTAGTTTGCCACTGCCTTCTGATCGACTAGCTTTTAATACCACTGTCAAAATCACCTACAGTTGGAATCGAACTGGGTAATCTTGAAGCTACAAACCACAGTAAGATCAGCTGCACTGTCTCAGCCACAGACACCAACACAGGAGACACTGGTCAACCAAAAGTGTATCATATACAATGCAGACCTGATAAGCAGAACCCACCAGGGACCCAAGAAATAGTTCTTCTTATCAGAAATTCCTCTTATCCAGATAAGAGTTCAAGCAAGAAAAACCTGCTGGGGATAAACATATTGTTTTTCACAACAGAATTTCGCCACAGCCAAGATCGCCTTAAGCGGTTTGCTCTGTATTGCTGATTTAAGAATCGACATCATAGCGCATAGGGCATACCTACAGATGCTCGCTCCGTCTGCCACAGAAAATGTCTTCAGAAAGGTGTAGATGCTAACTGTTTCTGTAGCACACTTTCTGTATGCAAGTCATTCTCTTCCTCTCAGAAGTCCCTCCTTACCGGATCCACTCCCAACTTCCCGCCCAAATGAATCTTATCAGACAGTATTACGGGTGAGAACAACAGGTCACAAAAGCGTCTTGTGTTCTGCTGACTGTGACTAAAATAAGGGAGAAAAGAACATGTATGCAGAATATCCATATTCTGAAAAGACATGAGGGAATGTTTGGTCATATTTCTGAGTAAACAAAACTGCTGATCTGCTATTATGCTGGTCATCTGCAACTGTCTTAATGATCATCATCTTCATTATCATTTCCTTGTGTTCTGCCTGTTAATCATAGGTTAGCTGCAGAACCTACCCAAGATTTTTTGGTGGGTGTTTGGATTTACTAAGCAAGTTTACATTCGGTAATATGCCACTTCTTTCTAAAGGGTGGTCGCTCCATACCACTGACAAAATCAACACAAAGTGGTCTGCTGTCTAAATCAGCTGCAGCTAGAATTCAACCGGGTATTTAGAAATTGCAAAGCGTGTTTGCAATGCTTAACTCTTTTAGTCCCACAATGTCCGTGGACGTTAGGAATGACAATACTAGAGGGGCTAAATATACAATCCTTGCAGGAAACAAACAGGTTTTCAGAGTCTCTCACTAAACATGCATAACATGTCGACTATTAAACATGAATAATACTTGATCAAATATGCTGCATTGTTTGGGACACACACAAAACAGTCAGGCCTTCGATGCTGACCTGCTTTCTGTTTGGTTTTATACAGGTGAGTCTTGAATGCAATGAACTTGCTCAGGTAAGAGTAACAAGACTGAGAAGTAATGAGTTGAAAACAATAGGATAAAGGACTCATTTAGGCAAATCAGGCAGATGATGCTAGCTTCATATATTTTCAGACCAATCAGCCATTGAGGGGTGGTATGGTCATCATCACATCAGCCGCCTTTACTTTCCAGGACATTACCTGGTACCCGCTTAAGACTGGGCTGACTTGTGGATGTCAAGTTCAGACAAGTAATAGCTTACCTTGAAAATGATACTTGCTGTATCACTGACGGTCAACTGCAAATGAAGAATACAAAACATTCAGGAGACTATACAGGCAATGCAAGGCAACACAAAAATATATGACATGACTCTCTTTTCTCTCTCTCTCTCTCTCTCTCTCTCTCTCTCTCTCTCTCTCTCTCTCTCTCTCTCTGTATATGTCCTTTTCTCTTGGTCTGTCAGTGTATGGGTGCATTCATGCATGCATCCATGAAGACTTGCGTATATATAATCATCATCATTAAGCAGGTCCTTTGCAGAACATCACTCTAATCACATTGTTCATTTAAAGATCATCTTCATCGCACATCAGACATGACCATAAGTGCTCTGATCTCCTCCTGAGTATGTCTTCAAGTGTTTTAGGCTAATAACTCCCATTCTGTTCTGGCTGATGTAACGATGGGTGGCTCCCGTGTGGTTTTCCATTTTATTTTTCCAATCACTGCTCAACAGAAAGCTTATTCTCCTGTTTCATATACTGTCATGCCAGAAGTATCTACAATAGCTGGTGCTCACCTTCTTGCTAAGCAACACCTGCCTCTTCCCCCAGGAACCCTGTCTCCCAGGAACCCTGCCTCCCAAGAACCCTGTCTTACAGGAACCTTGCCTCCCAGGAACACTGTCTCCGAGGGACCCAGCCCTCCAGGAACCCTGCCTGACAGGAACCCAGCCCTCCAGGAACTCTGCCTTCCAGGAACCCTGCCCTCCAGGTACTTTGCCTTCCCAGGAACCCTGTCTCCCAGCAACACTGTCTCCCAGGAATACTGTCTTCGAGAAACCCTGCCTCCCAGGAACACTGTCTTTGAGAAACCCTGCCTCCCAGGAACAATGTCTTAGAGAAACCCTGCCTCCCAGGAACACTGTCTCCCAGGAACCCTGCCTCCCAGGTATACTGTCTTTGAGAAACCCTGCCTCACAGGAACAGTCTCCCAGGAACCCTGCCTCACAGAAACCCTGCCTCCCAGGAACCTTGCCTTACAGAAATCTGCATCCCAGGAGCCCTTTCTCCCAGGAAACTTGCCTCCCAGGAGCCTTGTCTCCCAGGAACCCTGTCTCTGAGGAACCCTATCTGCAAGGAACCCTGTCTCCCAGGAACCCTATCTCCCCGGAACAATGTCTCCCAGGAACCCTGCCTTCCAGGAAGCCTATCTCCCAGGAACCCTGTATCCCAGGAACCCTGTATCCCAGGAACCCTGCCTCCCAGGAACTCCGTCTCACAGGAACCCTGCCTCACAGGAACCCTGCCTTACAGGAATCTGCATCCCAGGAGCCCTGTCTCCCAGAAACCTTGCCTTCCAGGAGCCCTGTCTCCCAGGAACCTTGCCTCCCAGGAGCCCTGTCTCCCAAGAACCTTGCCTCCCAGGAACCCTGTCTCCCAGGGACCTTGCCTCCAAGGAACACAGTCTCTGAGGAACCCTGTCTCTGAGGAACCCTATCTGCCAGGAACCCTGTCTCCCAGGAACCCTGTCTCCCAGGAACCCTGCCTTCCAGGAACTCCGTCTCACAGGAACCCTGCCTCCCAGGAACCCTGCCTCACAGGAGCCCTGCCTCACAGGAGCCCTGCCTCACAGGAACCCTGCCTCACAGGAACCCTGTCTCCCAGGAACCCTGCCTTCCTAAAATGTTCTTCCTAAACCACTGTGTCTTCACTTATAGTCCAAGCACTTGATGATGCTGATCATTAATCATTTTCTTCAATGTTCAGATCCTGCAAAATGGCAGTATTTAACTTCTTCTTGATTCATTTTCATCCAACAACTTTTCTGTAACATTTTAGCTCAAAATCTCACTCACTCACTCTCTTCCCCTCTCTCTCTCTCTCTCGCTCGCACACACACATATATTTAGATATATAATTTCTGTGTGTGTGTGTGTGTGTGTGTGTGTGTAGTGTGTGTGTAGTGTGTGTGTAGTGTGTGTGTGTGTGTGTGTGTGTAGTGTATGTGTGAGCTTATAAGCATGGAGCTATGTGAGAGTAAATAGTAATCTACTTTATAAGGTATCAGTAATACAAGATTTCACGCAACCCCCCCCTCGTCTCTCCACCAATATCCAAATAATCTGAATGCTCACTGCTCAAAACTGTACAATATCCAAGCAATCCATGACCCACTTTATAATATCCAAGTAATCTGGAACCCACTTTATAATATTCAAATAATCTGGAACCCACTTTATAATATTAAAGTAATTTGGAACTCACTTTATAATATTCAAGTAATTTGGAACCCACTTTATAATATTCAAGTAATTTGGAACCCACTTTATAATATTCAAGTAATTTGGAACCCACTTTATAATATTCAAGTAATTTGGAACCCACTTTATAATATTCAAGTAATTTGGAACTCACTTTATAATATTCAAGTAATTTGGAACCCACTTTATAACAGACAGTACATGACAATGACATGAACAGGTTTCAATTAAATGCTCCTTAAATAAGCATATTAATGCTAACATATTGCTCTCTCTCTCTGTAGGTTCCGGGGCCCCATTGTGTGGAAATTGTGGGGAAATAAGAACAGACCTACTGCCTCCCAAACAAGCATGTCATAGTAATCAACTAATTGGGGACTTGCCTCAAAGTCGCAGTACATCTGCCTGAGAGACAAGGACCCAAGAGTCTGTATATAAATAAGAAAGATGTGTGAAACAGATCTGCAACGCAACACTCAGGTTCTGGAACAAGACTAATGCTACACAGGGATCAGATGCAAATACAAGAGTGAGACATTAACAGTGACTTTACCATTTTCGCCCTCTTCCATCCATCGCTGTCTCTGGCCCAGCAGATCCTCGGAGTCAAGGTCCACAGTCTGGGTAGGGAATGTCACCCCAGAACCTAGGCTGTGTGACAGAAATAATAGAAACAGCTTAGTCTACTAATGCTTCATAAATCTAGAAACATCAGCACAGTAGCTAGTTTAGTTTAGATGCTTCATATTACAGTGGTCTGAGTTAGAACTGTCACCCCAGAAACTAGGTTGTGTGACAGAAACAAAAGAAACAGCTGAATCTTCTAACACTTCATAAATCTAGAAATATCAGCACAGTAGTTAGTGTGGATGCGTCACATTACAGTGATCTCTGTTAGAAATATCACCCTAGACCTGCTGTGTAATAGAAACAGTTTAGTCTTCTAACACTACATAAATCTAGAAACATCAGTAGTTAGTGTAGATGCTTCACATTACAGTGTTAGAAATATCAAGGTTGTGTGACAGAAACAATAAAGAAACAGTTTAGTCCTCCAGCACTTCATAAATCTAGAAACATCAGCACAGTAGCTAGTTTAGTGTAGATGACTGACTATAGTGGCTGTGTTGGAAATATCAAGGCAGAACTTATGCAGTGGGAGTCGCCGTGGCAGAGCGGCTAGACGCGCACTGCGGATCGGAAGGTCGTGGGTTCGCTCCATGGCGAAACTGGACTTTTCAAAAAATTAACATGGCTCCCAGGTCGATCCAGCCTTGAGTGGGTACCGGGTGCAGTCCCGGGAAGTAGAGGCGGCCGGCATGATGCTGACCACATCACCCATCTTGTGCTCTTGGTCTATAAATATATAGGTCTAGCCCTATATGCCTAAAGGCGCCGAAAAGGGTCCTTTACTTTTTACTTACTTACTTATGCAGTGTGAGACAAACAATATACAAACAACTCTGTCCTCTAGCACTTCATAATTATACAAACAATAATTCATAATTCAACTATTTATAAGTCTAGAAACATCAGCACAGTAGTTAGTGTAGATGATTGACTATAGCAGTCTGTGTTTGAAATATCACCCCAGAATCTAGGCTGTGTGAGAGAAATTATACAGAAACAACTTAGTCCCCCAGCACCTCTCAATTCAACAAACATTAATCAAGTGGTCAATGCAGATGCTTGACTATGCCGTGGTCTGTGTTGGAAAAATCAAGCCAGACCCTAGGCTGTGTTGGTGAAACGATAAAGAACAACACAGTCATCATGTATTTCATAATTTTACAAACAATAGCAGATTGGCTAATGTAGATCGCAGATTCCCAATCCATGGGTCGCGAAGGGTCTTATTGGGAGTCGACAGGCAGTGGCTAGCTACAAAAATTTTTTAAAAAAAACATTAAATAAAACAAAATTAACCACATACACAAAAAAAATAACTGTGTTGTGCCCTGCTCAGAAAAAAATATGTTTAAATATGTTTGCGATGATTTTATTTACCACACTGAAAAGTATACATATATATATCAGACCAAGGCCATTCAATTAAGTTAACTCAGGGGTCAAAATGTTGGAAAATGGCAATTGTCGCGGGCAAGAGGTCCAAGCCCCAACATAGAAAGTTATTAATACAATAGTTGGTAGGTGATCCACGGGCGACTTGGTTGGTCTCTATGGGCCAGATTTGGCACACGGGCCACCAGTAATAGCCCTGCTTTAGGCTGTGGGAGAGAAACAATATAGGAACAACATAGTCACCTAGTACTTCATAATTCTACAAACAATAATACAGTAGTTTAGGTATTTGCTTGCGAATAATGAATTCGTCTGTTCATCACAGTTTAAAAAAAAAAAAAAATACAACTGTCTAAACTAACAAGACAAGTCTACACTATAACAAGCACAAGATGTAAGCTTCTAAATTATGAACAGCCATACATTCAACACCAAACAATAGAATACAATTTACTACCTGGCATATTTTGCTGTTTCTCATTGGGTACATTACTACAGAGTTAAACCAACATATAATGAAACACAAAAACAAATTCTTTTCGCTTAAATGCATAAACCATATTGTCAGGTTACTGTACACCTCTCCACCAGAAATCCAAGATCAGCCATGTGACTGCCATGGTTAACTTCAAATTCATCACATGATCTTTTTGTTTACATAACACACCAGAGTTTTGTTTGGTCCATACGGCCTCAACCCCTTTTAGCATTTTAAAAATTTACAACTGGAAAACACTGTTCTGAAATCCAGTGCAGTGCCTACTGGCATGTGTGATCACAGCCTTTGTAGCTCTCCCCCTCAGCACCACTTATGGCAGAGACAGGGAAGTACAGGCAACGCCTCTCTGTGACACTCTACAGCAACAGCTCAAAACAAGATGACCATTACTAGGCTGTATGGTGTTTATGACCGTGTCTGTGGCTTAGAGGGTTTTTAGGGGTTTCATAATTCTGACATACTAGACCTCAACATCAATTCAGCAGCAGACAGTGTGCACAGATTTCAATACTGGTATGAGCACCGGACCATACAGAAAGCACATAATTCAACACTGGTATGAGCACTGAACCATCCAGAAAGCACATATTTCAACACTGGTATGAGCACTGAACCATTTAGAAAGCACATATTTCAACACTGATATGAGCACTGAACCATTCAGAAAGCACATATTTCAACACTGATATGAGCACTGAACCATTCAGAAAGCACAGATTTCAACACTGATATGAGCACTGAACCATTCAGAAAGCACAGATTTCAACACTGATATGAGCACTGAACCATTCAGAAAGCACAGATTTCAACATGGGCATGCACATCCTTTTTTTCCCCTCTAATTAGTCGACTCTTATGACATCTTTGTTGGGGAGACAGTGGATCTATTCTTTTACCTCCACCAAAATGGGGCCATGAAAATCACAAGGAATGTCTGGAATCAAACCTAGATCATTGTTAGGATAGCGAGCACAGTATCTATTATGCCATCATGACTCCCCCAACATGTAACAGGGCTGTGAAACAGCAGCAGACGATTAAACCTCATTAGTGCTGTGATAAACACTACAAGCCCTCCATTCCTGAGCACCTCAGTCAGACGGAAAAACACACAGCAGACACATCCGGGGTTGACAGATGATGATGAGTGTGTGTGTGAATACAAATATATTTGTGTGTGTGTGTGTTCATCTACGACTTTGAAAGATATGTTTTACAATTAGAAATACTTGTTTTTTTAGCTTGAAAGATAGTTTTACAGCTTGAATTATACTTTTGACAGCTATAAAAATCAGTTTTAAAATGAGAAAGATATGTTCTGCAGAGTAAAAAAAAAAAATTAATGTTTGGCAGCTTAAAAGATAAGTAGATAGTTCTACAGGTTGAAAGAAACTTTATAAAGCTTGAAAGATATTGACACATAATTGTACTACAGCCCAAAAGAACACTTTTACAGCCAGAAAGATCAGTTTTACAGGTATAAAAGTCAGTTTTACAGCTATAAATATCAGTTTTAAAGCTAGAAAGATATGTTTTGCAATGTAAGCAGTATTTTCAACAGCTAGAAAGATATGTTTTGCAGTTTGAAGCAAAACTGTTGGTAGCTAGAAAGATAAGTCTGACAGCTATAAAGATACACTTATGCAGTTGAATGAATATTCTCTACAACTATAAGAACTTCATAAGTAAATGTTAGCTCTGATGCTACTATGAAATAATAAACCTTATTTCCAAAGGATTACAAATTGGGCACGCATGCCAGTCTTACATTCAGCCCTTACAAACATTCAACTTTCACATGGCAGTAAGCTGTAGAATAAGTAATTAACTGTAAATTTTTCAATGTAGCTTTTAGGAAAAGACAAACTATACTAACGTTTGTTCCTCCCTAGATGTAGTTCCCATGGTGTTATAGCTGATAGTGGGTTGCCAGCGAGATGGAAATGACACCCCATCCCCACAGCTGCGGTAACAGCAGCGAAAAAAAAAAAAAAAAAAAAGGAAGCAACTTAAAAAACTTCAAGATCCCATTTTTGTTTACTGTCCACTGTTTTACATGCAAATTTAAGTAAAATAATTTGTTTAAAATACAAAATAAACAAATCATAAAGCATTACCCAGCACAGAGAGTACAAAGTTGGTCAAAAAGTTAAAAATGTTATTGTGAAGGAGACGTAAAACAGAGGCAGACCAGGAGAGAAGATGCTGGACTATTTGGCCTTCTCAACAAATTATTGAAAAGAAAGAAGGCCTTGAGATACCACAACCACCAAGGCCACAAGGGATGCCTATAAAAAGATGAAGTTCAAGAAGTTGGGAGAAGTGTATGGAAACTGGTGTGAAGTTTAGCCTTTTTATAAATATCTGAATCTGTGCTGCTTGTTGTCAATGGTACAAGTATTCTACAATTCAGGAAGCAATGGCAAACTAATGAAAGTAAAACTTCTTAGTAAAAACACACATCATCATCATGTGTTGTGCTGGTAATAAGCAATAGCTGTCATGTTTCACCTTCTTAAACGATTATCACAGTCACGGATCAGGTCACAGTTCTTGTCTTGCCCCGCAATATGGCCAACCCATACAGCATATTGGCAACTATGAGCCTCTTTTAACTACAGTGAAAAGTCGAAAAATGCAATGGTAAGGACATGTGATAAGATCTAATAGCCTCTCAAAACAATACTGCAGGGCTCAGTAGAGGAAAAGAGGAGAAGGGGCAGACCAAGAAAGACCTGGTTACAGAACCTGACTTCTTCTTCTTCTTCTTTCGTTCGCATGAAATAAATTGTCTATATCTGCAAAGCCGTCTCTAGTATGAATTTCACTGTCTTTTGTAATTCACTAAGCGGCCTGTAAAGTTTGACTTCCACAAGTGTCTCTTTTGGCCAAAGGTTTTGCCTGAAAGCGTTGAATCTGGGACAGTCTTGAAAGATGTGATCTGTTGTTTCGGGTGCCAGTCCACAAGTACACATGGCTGATTGGCCAATCTTAAGTTTGTTGTACATGTGGGAGCGAAGTCGATTGTGCCCTGTTCTAAGGCGAAGGATAATGACTTGCTCTGGTCTGTCCATAATATGGTAATCATCTTGTGCCAGTTTCGGTGGCATTCTGATTGATTTGATCATTCTCTTCTTCTGTTGATAAGAGACTGGTATGTCAGGTTGTTCTTCAGTTGCACCTTCCTTAGCTAGTTTATCAGCTTTTTCGTTTCCGGGAACTCCACAGTGGGAAGGTATCCACTGCATTACTAATTTACAGCGGTTGCCTAGTTCGGATAATAGTGTCCGTATGCTTGGTAATTTTCCAGACTGGAGTGACTGAAGTACTGCTTTTGCATCTGTCAGGAATACCACTGGTTGTGAGAAATACCCTGTATTTAGTAGTTTCTCTACCGCTATCTTGATGGCTTGAACTTCTGCATCATAGCTGTGACAGTGCTTTCCCGTTGGTAATTTGGCTGTATCCCTGGTATTATTAGGATACTCAATGTACACTCCTGCACCTCCGTTTCTGACTGCGCTTTCTGCTGACCCATCTTTGTAAACACGGACCCAAAGGTTCTGCGGGTATTCATCATCAAGTAGATTGAGGGTGGCTGTTTTGCGCTGCACACTGTTTTGTTCTTCCTTGTCAAATACCCCTTTCACTTCAGTCTTGATGTGTATTGGAGAACCTGACTGACTGGACAGGCCTCAGGCATGCAACCATGAAGTCCATCGCAACTGACCGCCAAATATGGAGAGAGCTAATCAGACAGTCAATTGAAACTGGTGACCCAAAGACACGTAGTGTTAAAGGATGATGATGAAGATGATAATCTGGGTACTGATCTGTTTTTGCCTTCCTCTTGCTGTCATTCCATCAATCTTGATAATCGTCACCAAGTTCTGAGTCCATCCCTTTTCATGACATGTCTGAAAAACACAGTCTGCCTACATCTAATCTGTCTAATCAGTTTACGACTTTCATCTGGATCAATGAGGACTGTGCTCGTTTAGTTTTTCTATCATTCTAAGATACTCATTGCATTCTTCTCAAAAACCACATCTCCACCGAGTGCAAATATTTTTTAGTTTGTCTGCTTACTGTCCATATCTCACAAGCATATAACAACACAAGTTCCCTGTAGCACTTTAACACTCCTTTCTCACTGCAACTGACACATTCTTTTGGTAAATATCTTTTTCACCTTGCTAAAGGCCACTTTTAACATGGTTATTCATCAAATCAGTGGTGTTTTGATTGTTCCAAGACAGATCTATTAACTGTTTAAGAATTTTGCCATTACATTTTTTTTTAAACCACACAATAGGCAATATGTCTCAGTCTGAAACAATAGGTTTCAGTTTGAGACAATATGTCTCTATCTTGGTTGTTGTAGAGAAAAATCTGAGTTCCATTTACCAAGAGCTATGCTGATATTTTTTGCTACCATTAGGGGCTCTAATGTCAGACAGGTCAACAGTGACCCACCTGCGATGAAGTGGGAACCCCGACTGATAGCTTGACGGGTCAAGGAATAGACAAGAAGAGACATCAATGCCTTGCAGGAAGACTGGAAACAACTCAAGATTAGAGAAAGCAAACCTGAAAAAGTTACTTGCCAAAATCGGATGTACTCAGCCAAAGGCTTTCCACAAAAAAAGGGGCAATGTAATTTATTTCACGAAGATCATGAAACAAGAAGAAAACACTTCATGGGTGTCATTTAACATCAACTTTAGGTTTGTGTCTTAGGCCCTTCAAACTTAACTCCTACGCTATCAAAGAATATGTCACACATTGGCTAATAACTTACTTTGGTACTGAAAGGGTTACGTGCAAAACTTTCCAACCACCCCAAAAATCAACATAAGAAAATTGGAAATTAGAAACTGTAATGGCACTTTCCTGTGAAATGACCCAAAAATGTAATAAATAAATAAATACATAAAGAAAATAAAATAAAAGCCAGTAAACTCAAGCTTATGAAAAATATTTGATTGGCAAAACTGATGACTCAAGCTGGCAACTAACAAATCAGTGTCCCAACACCTGACTCAGTAAACGTCACATTCCAGCAAACACTGATTAGACCCTTACAATTCTGTGTAAGCGAGCAATGCGACAGATCATGGACAGCTATGTGGCTTTGAGGCTGATAAATGCATTTCACAATCTCATGATCCTTGACATACTATGGATTGATTTCCATGGCAGGTGGGTTATTTTAAGCCGTTTTCGTGGCTTTCAGACAGCGCCTCGATACATAATATTTCTAAAGACAACAGTGGGAGATCTGCTCATCGGCGACCGGGTCACCCACTAGCTCACTGGTAGATGACTTCGTCGCCAGTCAGGACAATATTTAAGTCTGTCTCCTTTGATCATATCAACACTGCAGGAGTCCTTTTCGGAGCTTTTGATGGTGTGCAATGCTAAATATTTTACATAGCACGCATAACCTAGTCATAATTATAGCCTAAAACTCCTCCTTTGGGAATGCTGGTTGAACCTGATGATTTTTTTTCTTCGGCAAAGCACCTAACTACCAACTTTCAACCTTTATTAAGAAGACAGCACACAAATTGTTTCCATGTATGTATGTATGTATGTATGTATGTATGCAGATGGGTAAGGTAGGTAGGGGTATGGGGGGGTATGTATGTATGTATGTATGTATGTATGTATGTATGTATGTATGTATACATACAGCTGCAGATTAACCAAGGGGAGGGGGCAGAGGGGAGACAAAGGGGTGAGGGCGGAGAGTAAAGGGGAGATAGAGGAATGAGTGACAGAGACATGGTGGGTTTTTTAGGTGGGTAGGCAAGTGGGTGTGGATGGATACAGGAATAGACCGATGGAATGGATGAATGGATAAGGGTAGATATACAAACACATTAAACAGGGATGGTGAGGTACCAAGGAATAAGAAATGAGTAAACATATAAAACTGGCTGTTTCTGTACAACTTTGGCAAACTGAAGTGACCTGAAGTATGACAAGTTAGATGTTGTGATGGCCTACTGGGAGTAAGTGAACAGTGCGGAAGTACAAATAGATCATTAGGGTCTGAGGAGAATAGTGCGGTGGGAGTTACCAGGGTATCTAGCCGCCACTCAAGGGAAAGGCGAGACGGATGTACAATCAGACAGTTAGTGGTACCATAGGAATGGGAACTCTTCACTTGCTGCTGAAGATAGGGACAGAGTGCTTATGGGAATATCCCAAGTGCTATGATGTCGACCCTTAATTCAATTTTCAACAAAGGGTAAATAAATACAGGAAACATTCTGAAAAGATCAGACAGCCAGCCATAATATTACCCACAGTATCCAATGCATGCCAAATGATCTACACAAACATAGGGCTATCACCAGTATACAACAAGGCATGGGAAATAGCCACTTATAACTTTTTAGACACTTTCTTACTTTCAGGATACTTGCCAGTGTCAAGACATGTTTTTACTTTAAGGACCCCTTTAACTTTCAGGACACTTACTTTGATATTTTTTAATTTTAAGGACCTGTTTCAGCATTCAAGATTCTTTCCTATTTTCTGGATACATTCTAACTTTCAGGAAGGATACATTCGAACTAAGGATACTTTCTAATTTTCATGATACTATTTGACTTTCATGACACTTTTACCTTTCAAGGTGTTTTCTACATTTCAATATTTTTTTAAACTTTCTGAATATTTACTCGCTTTCTGGATACTCTCCAACCTTTGGGATACTTTCTAACAATTGTGATATCTTGTAACTATCACATTCTAACTTTTAGGACACTTTCTTACTTTCAGGATAACTTCTAACCTTCTGGATATTTTATAAATTTCATGACCCTTTCCAATTTTCAGACAGCATGACTGAGCGATATCATAACATCAAATGCTAAGTCTTATTATTACAGTGATCACTATCATATGTCAAAATGACACATTTCCTTTGTCACGGAATTAAGTGGCAAATTAGAATCTGAAGTAAATGACAAGTCAAATTATCATTGGCATGCTATAAGACTGAGATGACATGCATTAGACCAAGGTGACAGATGGCATAACACTAATGTTATGTGTTACAATATAACATTCGCATGTGTCATAACATCAAAGATTGTTGTGTTATAATATCAGTTATATGTGTCATCAAAGATTTATGTGTTGCTATATCAAAGTTATATGTATCATTTTATCAAAGACTTATGTGTTGTAATATCGAAAGTATATGTGCCATTATATCAAAGATGTATGTGTTATAATATCAGTTATATATGTGTCCTAATATCAAAGATGTGTGTGTTGTTATATCAAAGTTATATGTATATTTATCAAAGACTTATGTGTTGTAATATCAAAGGTATATGTGTCATAAATAAAAGATTTATGTGTTGTAATTTCAAAGGTATATGTGTCATGAAAGCAAAGACTTATGTGTTGTAATATCAAAGGTATATGTGTCATAAATCAAAGATTTATGTGTTGTAATATCAAAGGTATATGTGTCATGAAACCAAATATCTGTGTGTTGTAATATCAAATAAATATATGTGTTATAATTAAAAAAAAAAATACATGCACCATAATATCAAATTGTGTCATAGTAACAAACTTATAAGTGTCCTATTATGAAAGTTATATTTTTCATAAATCAAACTTACAGGTTTCATAATATGAAATTTATATGTACCATTAATTAAAGTTGTAGGTGTAATAAATAAGTTATGAATGCCTCAATAGCAAACTTACACATGTCATAATTTAAGAGATTTGTGTTAGAGTATCATATCTTTGTGTCATAATATCAAAGTTATATGTATCACAATCTGAGTTTTGTATCAGAGTATCATAGCTGTGTGTCATAATATCAAAGCTATATGTGTCATAATGTGAGAGTTGTGTGCCCGAGTATGACAGCTGTGTGCAAAGTTATATGTGTCAATATTTGACAGTTATGTGTTAGAGTTTCATGACTGTGTGTCATAATATCAAAGGTATATGTGTCATAATTTTGTATGCTGAAAATCAAAGTTATAGGTATAATGATCTCAGTGATACGTGTCAAAAGTTCTTTTTAACCACTCCAATTTCAGTGTCTCTGTGACTCAAGCAGTGGCTAGCCATGCAGGAAACCTGGGTTCAAACCCTTGGTAAAGTTATGAATTTCTTCTGTCAAAGGCAAAAGGATATCCTAACTTGCACAGTTATGACAGAACCTGCCACACAGCCCCAAATCCTCGGGTTCAACCCTCCCCCTTTTTTTAGCGCACCCCCCTCCCCCAAACACCCCAACCGCAAAAGTTGTAAATAAAGGCCAGGCAGTAAAGGCAGTTGTGTGTGTTATTGTCTGTTTCTTCTCTTTGATTTATTGATAACAGTGGCTGTCCAGACATTTTTCTTATTTCTTAACTTTTCTTCCCATTCAATGTTCATCAATTTCTATGAGTCTCTATATCATAGTGTCTTTACAGGGTGGGCGGAACATGGCCCTACGCCCAACAATCCTTCTTTCTTCTTCAGGTTTTGGACCCGGAATGGCAGAGACTTCAGAGTAAGCACTAAAAAGAGTGATTGTTTATAAATCCCAATTGGATCAAGGAACAAGAAACACAATTCAGGCACAAACCAAGTTAATTAAACATGGATGTGACATAGCTTCTCATTCCAATTACACTAATTACCATATGAATTAAACATGTTTGGGACTGAACTTCTCAGAAACAAAATATTTGGACCCTAAACTGCTTCAATGGATGCCAAGTAGGGAAATGGACAGCAGTAATATAAATAAAATTTTTTATCATGAATGCTACGTAAGAAACACAGGGTGATATTATAAATCAGGGGCTGGCAGTAGTAAAATGAATAATATATATGTTATAAAGCAAACAATTCTCCAGAAGTTTAGAAAAATATATAGAATACATTATAAAGCATGACAAAAACAATTATGCAGACATTTCTCAATTGTGTTGTTTACTTCATTACTTATGAAATAATCCGTTTTCCATTATTAGTCATTAACCTTTTTTGTTAAAGCAGCATTAAGGTAGAGAATGCATAAAAACTAATGGAATTTTTCCACAAATTTCTCTATTTTATCATTCATGCTGTTGCTTGAAAAATAATCTTGTAGGCATATGTACAGAAATTTCCCAGATACATCCAGAAATTCCTATTTAGCTTATTAATTTAGAATACTATATGAATGCAGAAACCTTACAAGTGTATCGCAAGTTTCAAGATTTACTTCATTAAATCAATTAATTTAATATCAATCAGGAGACTGCACTAGCATAGTTACTAGATGTTTACCTGACTGCCTGAATATCTTAACTCTTTGAGTCCCAGAGGGTTTAGCATCCCAGGCCCAAGAGGTAGTCAAGAGAGACATAAAATCGGCGCATTATGCGTTCACTGGGCTTCTAGGCAGTAACCTATGAACGTATGATGTGTTCCTTGGGACTCAAAGAGTTAAGTTCAAATCTGCAATGTTAATTTTTTTTTGTTCAAACTAACCCTGACTCCCAGGTTAACTCAGCCCAACATGGGTACCAGGTAATGTCCTGGGAAGTAAAGGAAGCTGGGGTGATGTTGACTACATCAGCCACTGAGAGCTTTTCTTCACTGGCTGCTGAAGAGGAGGACAGAGCGCTTATGGGAATGTCCCATATTTAAAAATATGAGAAAACCATTAAAAAACCTGATGTCCTACTGGCATAAACAAGGCCCTTTTACTTAATATCAATCTTATTTTCACAATACTTTACAACAGACCAAACTAACAAAACATAACATCTCAAACCCACAGAGTAAAGCCTGGTAAACGATTTGGGTGCTGCCATCTCGGAAGTAAAGACAGGTGATACTGAAAACAACTTCACACTGGGACAATCAGTGGATGGTCAAAATATCTCAGCTTTCACTACAGGATGCTGTTTATGAGCCAATTCTCCTCGATGTCCAGATCATGTAGGTTGCCAGTATTTTTCTTTCTCTTGGTCCATGGTATTCTAATCATTCTTCTGCAGCATTTCAGTTCTTCTTCTTCTGCTTCTTAGTCTTCTTCTTCTTTTTTCTTCTTCTTCTCCTCCTCCTCCTTCTTCTGCATTCATCAAGTTCAAAGGCTCTAATGTTTCTCTTCAAAATCTGAGTAACGGTCCACGACTCACATCCATACATTGCCAAGGAAAAGATGCATGATCTCAACATTTTTACTTTCACTCACTTGCAGGTGCTATATACCATAGGTTCTGAATGCCACAAAAGCTTGGGTAAGGTAAACAATAAGAAAGGAGGGGACAACACAGGGCAGCAATTAAATAAAAACCAAAGCTATAATTATAATCAAATTATGCAACAACAAATAATTAAACCTTTATAATCAACAATAAAACACAACCCACTCAATGAGAAGATGAAGAGAAAAAAAAATTACCTGGAGAAGATGGGCAGCCACCAATGTAATCTCCTGTATCCGAAGACCTCAGCAAAATTTGCTTTTGTTCCTAAACTGAAGCCGTTTTTATCAGGTCCATTTTGAAATACTGGAGGTCGGAAAGACTCTGTGGGGTGAAAAAAAGCACTTGCAGAGTACAGTATAGTGCAGTATAGCACAGCAGAAGGAGCAGAGTAGAGTATAATACATAAGAACTGAGAATAGAAAGTAGGGTAGAGCAGAGCACATAGAGAGTAGTCCACGGAAGAGTAGAGTAGAGTAAAGGAGGAGAAGTGGTGAAGTGGTCAGGCCGTTTGCCTCCTGCTCTGAAGGTCGTGGATTCGTTTCACGGTGATGCCGTTCAGTTCACGAGTGCAATTTTTACGAAGATCCCTGGAGATTATTGCCGAAGCTACAGAGGTCGTACTCTGCAGGCACCTAGCTGTTCTGTGGACAGAAGCTGAGCCATATGGAATGAATGGGATGAAACCCCATGCAATGACGTCGATTATCTCACCTTTACCTTTTACCTTTTAAAGAAGAGTAGAGAAGAGCAGAGTAGATTAGAGTAGACTAGAGTAAAGTAGATTAGAGTAAGAGTAGATTAGAGTAGAGTAGATTAGAGCAGAATAAGGTACAGTAGGGTAGAGTACAGTAGGGTAAAGTATATCAGGCAGAGCACAGTGAAGTGGAATAAAACAGAGACGAGCAGAGAAGGCAAAGTAGAAAATGGCAGGGTAGAATAGAGTACAGCTGAGTACATTAGAGCAGAGCAGAGCAATTAAAAACAAAAAAAAGTACAATATTCAACTTTTAAGCATTCTGAGTATATGGTGCTAGACCAATATTTTATAGACCAAAGAGCCTTTGATGTGGTGTGGTAAATATCTTGTTGGCTGCCTTTATATCCCCCACTTCCTGGTGCTCATTTCATCTTCTTCTTCGCCTTCACTGGCTGTAAATTCCAGCAGAAAGTTATGGTCGTCTGTCCACTTCTGGACTCTAGTCCTGTTCCAGAACCTGAGTGTGGCATGCATGTCCGTTTTACAGATTTGACTCATTTTTATACAGACTGTTGGTTCCTTGCCTCTCAGGTAAATGCAGTCCTACTTTGAAGAAAGCTCCCATTTGGTCGACCAAGTTAACAGAGAACAGGCAGCACCAACTTTTGTTAACAGAAAGTAAGTTAAAAAAAAAAACAATAAAGGACCCTTTTCATGCCAGTTAGGTACTGGGCATATGATGCTAAACTTATATTTTTTGGGGGCCAATCAACCTTCGAGGGTGATATCAGCATCATACTGGCCGCCTTTACTTCCTAGGACTTTAGCTTGTACTCATTTTAGGCTTGGTCAACCTCTGCGCAAGGAATAGGCCAAGGTCATTTTTGACAAATCCAACTAGATGTTTGGATGGTAGGTGGAGCGGTTATATGGTAGCTCAGTCATACATGAACAAGTTAACAGAAAACAGGTAATGCCGTCTTAGTCATAACCAAGACCAGTTCATGTCAGCACTGAGAACACAGTGCAAAGGCAGTGGTTTGAGTCATTACAGAAGTATGAAGTCACCTTTATTTGTTCTGGGACATTAGGCGCCGGTGGAATTGAAACAGCTGATAAGTTGGCCGGATCCACTATCACTACCGACGGTCAACCTATGGATCATCTGACATTATTAATACCCTCCGAGAAACGGGAAGGGTGGAGGTCTTTAGGGGCAGTGAATCAACATCACTCACCAGAATTATAGACTTGGGAGTTGTGATCGGCATATAAAAAAATGAGACGCATACCAGGCATATCAGAGGCCATGTTTATCAAAAGAGACCTGATATTATTAGCCACCGAACGCTGGGGTTCATACTGAAGGTAGAATCTGAGCACCTATGGACATGTACAGAGATTAAACAACTAACTAACTAAACTAATTAACTAACTAACTCTAACTAACTAACTAACTGAGAATACAAGCAAACCTACCTAGAGTGGACCGGTTGTGTGCTGTCAAGAAAATGTGGTAGACAAATAAGGTGACAAGGCTGATGCTGAACATGACAGACACAAAAAACAGAAACAGGATGTGGAACTGTTGCACACTTCTACTGCCATTTGCCTGCAAGAAAGAAAAAAAAAACACAATCACTTAATTAACTCATTTGGTGGCAAGCAACTCACTATAGGGTCATTTAGATATTCATGCTGTCTGAAACCATGTTAATCCTTTTAGCCACCCGAACCCAGCATTTATGTAAATGCCACGAAACCACATGTCCACGATGACAAGACGTAGAGAAGCGTAGTTTAATTTCATTGGTTCTGTTTATGCCTGCACAGGAAGCCCAAATATGAATATGCTCACTAAAAATAGCATTTGGGAGAGGGGTTCTTGTAAAGCAAATAGCTTTAATACACTTTTATTAAGTTTACTTTTGTCTGTTTGTTTTTATTTGTTTGACTGTCTGGTACAATTTATGCATTCACATTTTTAAAGTCATGTTGATGTCAAATGTTCCCACAGTATCAGAGAACCACAACATGATTCACCAAAAGCAAATTATTATAGGCTGCAGGACATGTATTCCACTTAAGATGTCACTCTGTTCTTGTTAATAATTACTCCCTTTATGCTTGTATATAATTTATTTTTAATTTTTAATGCAGATAAATGCATTTTTTTTAAAATAAAAGGTCATGTTTTCGTTTCATGGACACATCATTCAGTTTATGAGTGAAGTTTTTAGGAGGACCTCTGGGGATCAGCGCCGAAGCTACAGAGTTTGTGTTTTGTGTGGTGCTTCTCAGCAGGCGGCCAGCCAATCTGCGGACAGAGACTGAGCCATATGGGTTCAAACCTGGTGTAATGAAGTTATCCTGTCGACTTTAATTCTAAGTTTACAGTAGTACCAACCCCTTAAGCCCCTGTTACAGTAGATTTTTAAAAACCTGCATAGCAGCTAACAGCCCCTGGTGCTTTTCCTGTGGACATTTGAACTCTCCTG
The DNA here is from genome assembly GCA_905116865.2 of Candidula unifasciata. Lineage (NCBI taxonomy): Eukaryota > Metazoa > Mollusca > Gastropoda > Stylommatophora > Geomitridae > Candidula > Candidula unifasciata. Next base: position 62,167 of record CAJHNH020001411.1, on the reverse strand, counting down.
TGTTATTCCTGGATGTGAAAAGGCTGTAGATCACATCTGACCAACTGAAACCAGGTAGGGTTTACATTTAACCCTTTCACTGCTACGTTCCCGGTGGTAACTGTCTGCCCTGTGCTAAGCAATGTGAAGAAAAAAAAAGGTCTCTGATGATAAACTGGCTAGTTCTACAAAGAAATAAGAGGGTCAAAGAACAATTAAAGCAACACGTAAACACAGAGCAAACCAGGGGAAATAAAGACTGGACTATGGACTGTGGAGAAAAATAACTGCAGACAGGTCAATCCTTTTGCTCATAAATGCTAATCAGAAATGGGGCATGAACCCGAGGAAATCCTTGAGAACAAAAATCCTTAAAAAACAGCAACCATATTACACAAGTGCATCTGTGGCTAAGGCGTTACGAACACACTTCACAATGCTTAGGTGCCGGGTTCGATCCTAGGTGCAAACGGTTTGTCTTGCGTTGGTTTTGACAGTGGTGCCAAAAACTGACTGTCCAGAAAGCAATGGCAGACTAGTGAACATAACACTTGCATAGAGAAACAATAGCCCAAAAAAAAAAAAAACGCTGGGGTTGGTTTTACAGTATACTGTAAAGGTTATGCAACTAACTTAACTCATAACACAGGTTAACTTATAAATATTTGTAACATTTATTTATTTATACTGAAAAAAAAATTCAGAATGTATAAAGATAAATAAAGGGGTATTTAACAAACAGGAATTGGTGTGTATAAGATCAACAGAACTCCACCATGATTTTCAAGAACATGTCACTGCAGATATGGCCATAAATCAGCATTTACGAGATTGTGTCACAATTGGAAGTTATTACATTTAGTCTTCTTTGGCAACAGGGTTAACAGCTGGGCATTTGAGAAGAAGCCCATTAAATACATACTATAGCAACAATGGTCCTGAAATTACATGCTCTAATAGTGGAAGAATTTTCTTAATGTGAACAGGTCTTGTATTCATACGCGCTGTCACCGTGGGCTGTGATTCCCCAGCCGCTCTTTAGCAGTGTTCTTTTTCTTCTTCACTTTCACCGTTATTGAAATGCAGACGCTGGTTCTCTGCCTCTCAGGCAGATGCACTTTGACTATGAAAGAAGCTCCCAGTTAGTCGAATCCTACAATATGCTTTCTGGAGAGGCAGTGGGCCCCAGAACCTGTACGGGGATAGCACAATGTAATACTGCCGTTCTGAAAAATGGAAAGGCGTCAACAACAAGCACAACAGATTAATAAATCTAGATCCATGGGGGGCCAAGAATGTGTACCTACCGACCAGAACTTGATGAAATACTTGAGTGATGTTAATGCTATGTACACGCAGTAGAGCAAGCCGTATCCAAGGAAAAGAACAAAGAACTTGTAGTTGTGAAAGCCAACACAGTTGTTCACCCTGAAAATTAAGAAAGACTTTTAATGAACAAACAAAACAGATTTATGATTTTTAGCCACACCAATTCATTATGTTTAATATCATCATCAGTCGGCTACCCATTCATACCATCATCATTATGTGCCATGCTGAGGAGCGTAGGCTGTCAAGATTCACCATCGCTAAAATCACAGATCAGGTCAGTGTTCAATCCACATGGCTGTGGTGCCAGTAGAAGTTATGGTGCCTAGAAAGAGGGGCAGCGGCCGACCTTCACGAACACAGGTACAGGATTATAAGTGACAGCAAAGATAGGAAAGTGAGCGAAGTGGGAAATCTGGCGAGAAACTAAGTTTCTTTCAGGCTCGCTGTGGCGTTCTGCAAAGGACCTGCTACAGCTTGATAATGACAATGTGTTTATTTTTATCTCCATGTTAAATAAGTTAATTTCTGTGAAAAAGCCACACACAAAAACACGGTTACATTGGCATCGAGACAGGTTCATGTCCTCAAAACAGTTTATTTTTTTTCCTAATTAACCCAACAGACTGCATAATGATACAACAATAAAAATACAATGAAACAAATGGACTTACCATGGGCAGTGATGATCCATCTTCAGAACACACCTGGGGATTTGAAGAAAACATAAATTCAGAAATAAATATTTTTAGAACTAATCTATGAGTCAAAGACAATGGGAAAAAAAAGAGAGGAGAGGGATTTGTAAATCATATTTGTGGACAGAACCTATATGTGAATACAAAAATAGCAATCACAGATTTAGAAAAAAAACTCAAAAGACATACAAGTCTGCAACATACATGAAAAAAGTCACAAGTTTAGAAAGAAGATCAACGGAAATGCGAATCTGCAGAAAATGTACAAAAGTACTACCAAACTGTTTAACTTAAACAACCGTAGAGAAATGAATGGTTTCAACTATATTTATCGTAATTGTTCCATGGCTGTGAGTGTCCAAAGTTATGATCGCAGTATATAATTTAATTTGTAGTAGCCTGGGGTAAAAGTTGGCAGATTACATAGCATGCAATTGTGGTAGTCAGTGGTTTAACAAGCATATCACAAAAAGTGCTTAATCAGGAATTTGCTGAAATGAGACATGTTGGACCAAAAGGCGCAATTACTGTAGCCTAGCTATAAACTTCAACACAGCATGCCAACCATCCCTTTCAGAGCAAACATAGAAGAAGAAAAAGAAGAAGAACAAACATAATATGTAGGTCTGTTCAGTTCACAATGTCAAGTCACACCCAATCATGAAACTGATCAAAACCATACTTACGTTGAACACACCGAGCAATGATGGCACCTGTCAGGCTTGACACATTTACATACTTCACAGTACCTTGGGACTGAAAAAGACACACGGACCTTAGTTAGGAGATTTACACCATGTCTGCTTTTTCTTTTTAGGGTTCACCATCTGTGAGTTCAGGTTGTTCACCCACTTCTGGACTTTAGTCCTGTTGCAGAACTTGAGTTCTGTGTGCACATCCATTTGACAGATCTGGCTTATTTGTATGAAGGAGTATATTTATCAGGTGACTCATGTCATGACACTATCACCTCTTTCACTTAGGCTTTTGGAAACATTTGACAAAAACCAATCTGGTTTGGAGGGAAACCCCCATTAAATGCTATTTTTAATTAATATATTTACTTCCTGCCATCATAAACATTTGCGCAGGCATAAACACACTAACTGCATTAACTATAGGTCTTGTAAAGAGGTTACAAGTTTTAAAAGTGACATTTATGGAGAATCGGCCCCTAAAGCAAGTGACAGTTTTGCAGCAACAGGATTAATATTAATTCTTTGTGACAGAAGGAGTTAAAGTAACAACTGCTTGGTAATGAAAGAGTAAAGGAAATGGGATCCGTAGTGGCTAATAACAATGTAACTGCATATTCATAGTTAGTTAATCAACTGATCATCACACATTGGGCAAGTCTATAAGCTATAGGATGCCATCTTTAGTATATCCCTCACAATGTGGTGACCCACAACACCAGTCCTTTGTTGGTTTATTATTGTTCTCTGGCTGCCTGTGCAATGTTCACGTCTGGCATACATATTACTTTGAGAATACCGATGTTTGTCCATTTTAATAAAGGTCGTCAGGTGTCGATGATGGCTGCTCTGTTTAATACACAAATATGGTTCATCTCTCATATTTTCCTCCTTGCTTAAACCACACTTCAATTCAAACTGAAGCATCATTAAATAGGCTGTTTAATCTGATACTATATCATCAATTAGCAGTTGTTCATAAATCTATGTTGAGACTTCAACTTCACTGGAATTTGGGTTACCCCATACTTGCTTCGTTCCTGTGCCAGTGAAAATCAAATGAAATGTCCCTCATTGTCCAATTTGAAAAACTGGTGAACAAACAATTAGTCCGGGCACAATCCAGAAATATCCACACGTATTAAATGCATAAAGCAGTTGCTAGAGAAGCCAAAGCCAACATGCGCCACCAGAAATGCAATTTGTCCTCATCGGAAGTAGTCGATCATGATAAGCTAGCTATACACACGCAGAATTATTACATAATGTATTTCACCAGCCCACACGTAAAGTGGCTACCGGCAATACTGAATACCATAACAACCGCTGCCCAATTGAAAGGAATAATGACATCAACAGCAGCCTAAAATAAATTAGGATCAACTTGTGTTAAACATTAGAAACGTATAGGTTCTTACATGACAACCCTTATCCCACACCCCTTTTTCCCTTCCCCAACACTATGATGAAGTAACTGGAGCAAGTGATTAAAAAAAAAGACTCATGTTATCTTCTTCTTTGTGTTCACGAGCTGTAAACTCTGTTCTGGTTGTTTATCAACTTCTGGACTGCAGTCCTATTCCAGAACCTGAGTGTTGTGTGTGCATCCGTTTTACAGACATGACTCATTTGTATACAGACTGCTGGTTCCTTGCCTCTCAGGCAGATGCACTCGGACTTCCAAGGAAGCTCCCAATTAGTCGACTCTTACGACATGCTTTTGGGTATGCAGTGGGTCTGTTCTTGTTTTCCCTATAATAGGGCCCCGGAACCCACACAGGGAACTCATGTTATTTTTCATTCATTCATTCACTGTTCTGTTGTGCCATTATACTTCACATAGGACTCACAATCTATTCCTGCATTCCCTTCTGTCCTGTTCAATCAATTCAATATGATGAATTTAATCCAGTCCAGCACTTCGGGCCTCTATCATCGTCTGTTTTAGGTTTTCTTTTGGGCGTCCTCACCTCCTTAATCCCTTATTTCCCATTTTAGTACCTGTTTGGTGGTTCTCTGCTAAATTCTTCTCAGCATGTGTCTAATACAGTGCCATCTTCTCTGACTTTAAATTGTTGATACTAGTAGTTTCCCTGACATTACTCTTATTTCTTCACCCCTCTTAAATTCATCCCCTTCTATGTTCATCACTGCCATGAGGCACTTGTTTTTGAATGCATTTAACTTCTGGTTACATGTTTTTATGCATGTTATTATGCCCACTAACAAACAGTTCAACTTACACCCTGTTATAGTTCTGTTCTGGATTGGTAGTTTCCTGGCAAAGTTATTCAGCTGATCTTTTTGGATATTCTCATTGGACTCTGACTCTAAACGCTGCCACTCAGACTGGTTCAAGTAAAACTGAAAACAGACAAGTTTCACAATGAGGGCTATAGTCGTGGAATGCCTATGTGCCTGGGTTTGTTTTACATACTTATGTGCACATTATATCCTTTTTTATGTCCTTATGAAGCGGTAAAGCCATTAGCCTCGTGCTCTGAAGGTTGAGGGTTCATTTCACAAGAGGTGTCATTCAGTTCATGAGTGCAATATTTACAAAAATCCCTTAGGATCATTACTGGAACTATGAAGTTTGTGCTTTGTGCAACCTCTTGGCAGGTGGCTACCTATCCTGCGGAGAAAGACAGAGCCATACAGGATAATCCAGGTCAATTAAGTCGATCCTCCCTCAACTTGATGTACTTCAGACAGACAGATGAAGGCTACCTGTAACAGCTGAAACAAGTGACCTGCTGACGGCACAGGTGATCATGCATCTCTGAATCTTGTGATCTCTAAACCAGGCATCAGTTCATGTCCTGACACCAGTCCATTACATGACAAGAGGCTGTCAAGAAACTTCTCCTGTTGTTATTGTTGCGCTCCCCTATCTTTCTTTGCAAATATGTGTTCAGCAGTTACGTTCCACTGTTTTTCTTCTTGTTTATTCTTCTTCTTCCTCAGCCATCCCTTGTCATGCATTTTATATACTGGAGTCCATAAACTGGGAATCCAGCTTAAGGTCTCCTAAGTTTCCCGAAAGCTTAGTTGTCAGGTCTACTGGGTGTGGCCACATGTTGCTTTGCAGCTTCTCCAGGAGAGGACAGACTTGCAAGATACGTGGTAGAATCTGTTCAGCACAAATAAACTGCAGATGTTTGTCTTATACCTAATATATTATATACACGTTTGTTGAGTCTGCTTCGTATTTCTTCTGCTTTTTCATTCTTCTTCTTTCTTCTTCTGCCTCTTCTTTTTTCTACTGCTGCTTCTTGCTGCTCTTCTTTCTTCTTATGCTTCTTTTTTCTTCTGCTTCTTATTTTCTTCTTCTAACCTCTTGGGGTCCAGTTTAAAACTATGGAACATTATTATTGCTATGATAAACATAGCTTACCTCTTTTGGAACAGCCTGAAACTTGGTATATATGGTCTGATAATAGGACCACAAAAACAGAATCACTATTGGATGATACAGTAACAGGAAGACAACTGAAAAAAAAGAAAAAACATGCCTGAGTACTATAATCATAGAAAATAACCATACGTCATAATTACAATCCTTTTTAAACTAATGGCTTCAACTTAAAAGTAGTCCCATAACTGATACTAATGTTGGAATGTGAAGTTTAAGGCTTTTCCACACCCTAGACCAGTGTTCTTCAAACATAAACTATAGGGCACTGGTGCTCAGCTCAATGGTACCAACACGTTTATGACCCATACTAGAATGATGCAAAAAATACGATCATGACTGATTTTATTGAAGAACCGACATTACAGCACTCGGGGCATTCCCACAAGCGCTCCATCCCCATCTTCAGCAGCCAGCAAAGAGCTCTGATACTAATGGTGGCAGTAGCATTCTGATTAAACGTCCGTCTTGCCTTTCCTCTGAGCCTCACGTCACTCCCCACTGCATCAATCTCACCAGACTGTGGTGATCCATCTGCTCCTCCGAACTGTACACGCTCTCCCACAAGGCACTAACCACATCTGCCTTGTCATGTATCAGTATTCCACCAAGTTGTGCAGAGCCAGAAGTCTGTCCGCCTGTTCATTTCCCAACACACCGGCGTGACCCGGCGAAAAAATCCAGACAATACTCCTCACCCGTGTCCTTCGCAGCGAAGCATACCACTCTGCACGAAGCATACCTGTTCTGATCTTCCTCAGCATGCTTTCTGAATCAGTTACAATCACAATGTGTGTGTGTGTGTGTGTCGTGTTCTCTAGCCAGCGAAAAGCTAAAGTGACTGTCTCCACCTCCATTCTTAAGGATGTTGTGGTATCATATGCTAGGCTCTCCTGCACCAAACGTCGACCATTAACTTTTGCTAAGAAGCCCCAAGAACTTCTTTTGCCTCTTGACACTGAATCGTCTGTGTAAATGATCAAATCCTCTGAGCGAGCATTATCTTGAATTAATTGCTATATTTCCACCTCTGTGGCACCTGCTGGCCAGTCTCTGCATTCCCGGCTGAGCGTGATTATGACTCTACACAAGTCTGACTGTTCAGGTGGCACTTTGACCCACCCTTTTCCTCGCCTAATGTTCTCAAGGATGCAAACCTGTTTGATTGTGTCTTCTGCCTGAGCCATCCATGACCTCCCTCTTATCAGCCGCTGACCCTTAACTGCACCCAGAGCTTCATGCAGAGGGTGGTCTGTGTCTGCAGCTACCCTGAGATATGACTTCGCCTGCAGCACCTTGTGCCTACCTGCAACCGTCGGCAAACCAAGGATGTATCGCATACACACCACTGGGGTGTCTCTGGTGCAACCCAGAATGACCCGCATAGCCGCGTTCTGAATGCGCTCTAGTTTGTCCATCTGACTCTTTGAGACGGTGAGCATTCCAAGGCCATAATCAACCACTGACAGGATCTGATTATAGTATGAAAAGCATTCTCTGCTCTGTCAATTGCAGGAATAATCTTAAGTGCACTAAGTCCTTTTTGGCATCTCATCACAACACTCTCCACATGGTCCTTAAAGTACAGGCTCCTGTCAAATGTAATTCCCAGATACTTCAGTTTGCTCTCTCTGTTGACGTTCCTACTATCTATTGTGAGACTTGGGACATTAGCTTTAACGATTCTGTTGTCCAGAGAACACCACAAAACAGACGCCTTTTTCGGATTGACGACGGCCCTTATTGTTGTACACCACTCAGTCACTTCGTCTAATGTCGCTTGTAGCTCCCGGGCTGTTTGTAAAATACGATCAATCAACAAAGTAAATTTAATACAGGGTCTTCTAGACTTACAACCAATTTAGGTTTTGTCTAAGAGGTTGTAAGTCAAACTGGTCATAAATCGATATTTACTGACATAATTTTCTTTCAAATATGTTATAAAAATTGTGCATAAAACACAAAAATACAGTTTATGTCTGTATATTTATTATAGATAGGCATCTATCTTTGTACTCTTGAGGCATCAGTTTCGGGAACTTTTTTATCCTACCATGTCGTTATCTTTCTTTACTTGTCTGTTTTTGTTTTGGTTAAATTTATTTTTCGTGGTCTAAGTGCAGAAGGTCATAAGTTACATAAGACGCAAGTCAAGAAGAAGGTGTGCTTGCTTTCCCTATATTAATTTTCTAGATGTAACGTGAAAGCTGCTATAACTGATTATGTATGTACAATTTTGAGTCTCGAGACATTTTATTTTTACAATATTCTTATAAATGTTGAGTTTAGTGAAGGCTACCTTCACATCACTCTGGACCGATCCAGTCGTGCTCCAATCTCCTCCAAAGCAGCTTCACCGGCGTAAAATGATTGGTCATACCAGTTCTGTGCTTAAACACAAGCTTCTTTTGTTCACAGAGAACAGTTTCATGTCTGACAGGTCCGGCTTGCACCCCCCAATATCGACCTAACTGCACAGAGATACAGTTCCTCCTGTTGCCGCAATCATCTTCACGATACGCATCTTGTGTAGCCCCGGTAACATCATTCCTCACCAATGCAAGAGTAGCCACAATTGGACACTGACCGCCAGATAATCTGCATACTCTCTGTCTTGAAAACATGCATCGCCAGGAACACAGATAAAGGTTAGACTTGATGTGCTTAATGAGAGAGACTTTTTCTTATGAAGCTGGCACGGAAAAGAGTACATGTGAATGAGCTGAGAAACTCCTCGTTCATCCACTGGCATGACTACGTTGTTAGTTTTAAAAGTGAGTTGTGTATGCGCTTAACAGGATGTTGCAGAACCAACCCGATGCATTTTTTTTTACTGTTGTGGTTTTTCTAAGCAAATTTTACATTCAGTAGTTTGCCATTAGACGGTCAGCTTTGAGTACCACTCCCAAAACCAGTGCAAGACGGTCTGCTGCCAAATCCCCTGCAGCTAGGATTGGATCCAGCACCCCGACATTTTGAAGCTCGCTCACAATGCCTAAGCCACAGATGCCGACAATGTTGTCAGACATAGAAATAAAGACGGGACAATGAAAAAAAAAGGAAGTAAATTTTCGGTCTTATTTACTTACCGAAGGTATATTTTAATTAAAGGAACAAACTCAAGGATTAGATTGGTAAAATTGATGGAATGAGAGCAAAGAAAGGCAAACAGATAAGAGACCTTAATGGTTTGCCTCATATCTGGAGACAGGATGAGATTGGTAAAACTGATGGAATGAGAGTAAAGAAAGGCAAACAGATTAGAGACCTTGATGGGTTTGGCCTCATGCATGGAGACAGGCTGAGATCGGTAAAATTGATGGAATGAGAGCAAAGAAAGGCAACCAGATTAGAGACTTTGATGGGTTTGGCCTCAAACATGGAGACATAATGAGATCGGTAAAATTGATGGAATGAGAGCAAAGAAAGGCAACCAGATTAGAGACTTTGATGGGTTTGGCCTCAAACATGGAGACAGGCTGAGATCGGTAAAATTGATGGAATGAGAGCAAAGAAAGGCAACCAGATTAGAGACTTTGATGGGTTTGGCCTCAAACATGGAGACATAATGAGATCGGTAAAATTGATGGAATGAGAGCAAAGAAAGGCAAACAGATAAGAGACCTTAATGGTTTGCCTCATATCTGGAGACAGGATGAGATTGGTAAAACTGATGGAATGAGAGAAAAGAAAGGCAAACAGATTAGAGACCTTAATGGTTTGCCTCATATCTGGAGACAGGATGAGATTGGTAAAACTGATGGAATGAGAGCAAAGAAAGGCAAACAGATAAGAGACCTTGATAGTTTGCCTCATATCTGGAGACAGGATGAGATTGGTAAACCTGATGGAATGAGAGTAAAGAAAGGCAAACAGATTAGAGACCTTGATGGGTTTGGCCTCATGCATGGAGACAGGCTGAGATCGGTAAAATTGATGGAATGAGAGCAAAGAAAGGCAAACAGATAAGAGACCTTAATGGTTTGCCTCATATCTGGAGACAGGATGAGATTGGTAAAACTGATGGAATGAGAGAAAAGAAAGGCAAACAGATTAGAGACCTTGATGGGTTTGGCCTCATGCATGGAGACAGGCTGAGATCGGTAAAATTGATGGAATGAGAGCAAAGAAAGGCAACCAGATTAGAGACCTTGATGGGTTTGGCCTTAAACATGGAGACATAATGAGATCGGTAAAATTGATGGAATGAGAGCAAAGAAAAACAGATAAGAGACCTTGATGGTATAGCCTCATGCATGGAGACAGGCTGAGATCGGTAAAATTGATGGAATGAGAGCAAAGAAAGGCAACCAGATTAGAGACTTTAATGGGTTTGGCCTCAAACATGGAGACATAATGAGATCGGTAAAATTGATGGAATGAGAGCAAAGAAAGGCAAACAGATAAGAGACCTTGATGGTTTGCCTCATATCTGGAGACAGGATGAGATTGGTAAAACTGATGGAATGAGAGAAAAGAAAGGCAAACAGATTAGAGACCTTAATGGGTTTGGCCTCATGCATGGAGACAGGCTGAGATCGGTAAAATTGATGGAATGAGAGCAAAGAAAGGCAACCAGATTAGAGACTTTGATGGGTTTGGCCTCAAACATGGAGACATAATGAGATCGGTAAAATTGATGGAATGAGAGCAAAGAAAGGCAAACAGATAAGAGACCTTGATGGTTTGGCTCATATCTGGAGACAGGACGAGATTGGTAAAACTGATGGAATGAGAGCAAAGAAAGGCAAACAGATAAGAGACCTTGATGGTTTGACCACATACCTGGAGACAGGACGAGATTGGTAATACTTATGGATGACAGCACTAATATGATCCATGATACTGATCTGTGATTACGCATAATGGTGAATCATTACTGTCTGTGCTTATTTGCATGGCATGTGATGATGATTATGATATTTCCAGGGAGAGGGAGGCGCTGAGTGATTTCTTTGCTTTTTTTTAAAAATAGAAAATAGGGCGGTGGATCAAACATGTCTTGGAAACATTGATCTACACAATATAAGTAAACATGACTGGAATACAGTTTTTAAACACATACGAAAACTATTTATGCTAGTAACAGGGAAAACAAATACAATTCAACAATGCTTACTTTTCTCAGCTGTTTCAGCAGTATCTGAAATACAAAATAATAAATATTTACTAATGATACAAGTAGGCTAATGAAAGATACTATTAACTGGATGTGATACATAAGACCTTTACACAGAGTTGAGTTGAGCCGAGTCAAGAATCGACATCACAGCACTCGGGGCATTTCCATGCATGCTCCGTCCTTCAGCAGCCAGCGCAGAGTTCCAATATGGAGGGTACGGTCGCATTCTGGTTATATGTCCGTCTTGCCTTTCCTCTGAGTGTAGTGAGCTGGCCAGACCCTCTGGTTACACCCAGGTGCCTCATTCTCTCCAGGCCATAATAATCTTGTTTCTCTACTAATTCCGTTGCTTGTTCATAAAGGGCCTTGACCACATCTGCCTTGTCATGTATCAATTCACTAACCAGTGGTGCAGATCCAGCCAATTACGCCGGCATAGCGTGGAGAAAAGATCAAACGTATGCTCACTACCCGTGACCTTCCCAGAAGCTTGCCACTCTGCTCGAAGCATCCCTGTCTTCACCTTTCTCGGCATGCTTTAAGAATCAGTTACAATTACCACATGTGTATGCATCTTGTTCTCTAGCCACCGGAGAGCTGCAGTTACTACCTCTGCCTCCATTCTCATGCTAGATGTTGTGATGTATGCTAGGCTGTCTTGCACTAAAGATTTTCCATTGGCTTTACATACTGCATATAATGTTAAGACAGGCATCTGACTAGTTACCCTGCTCACAGCCTTTCCTCCTCAGTCCTCACACAGTCCTCGCTGGCGTCTAAATGTGGTGAAGGGATGGACAGGGCTTAACCATTTCACACCATTTCCTGTAGTGTCCAATCCCTCAAGAACCAAGAATACTGCTTAGCTGGCATTTATACAATGATGTGTGTTTATAATACACTTAACTGACACTACTGGTTGTATTTTCACCTGTGCAATGAATGTTTCAGAGGTCAATCAATCCTAATCGTGCCCAGAGGCACATAAGGCAGATTTTGTCTTTGTAGCGGTTATCCTTTTTTACAGTGTACGATTGCTGGTCCCCATGTCCAACCCCTCTTAGTCGCCTAGAGAATACCGAGAGAAACCAGATACTCAGATTAACCGAGGTTTTCAAGGTAGGGAATGACCACGTGTTATCACAGGGAACCCAAGAAAAACGACCACAGGTAGCCACGTAGAACCCAAGAACAACCACGTGTTGCCACGTGGAATGAACGCTGGGTATAGTTCAGACCCCAGTCTGATCAAGACAGTATGTTTTGACCGTCAGAATGAAAGGACGTGAGAGTGATTGTGTGAATGAGAATGTGAAACTGATTGTTGCGAGAGGAAGACCAGACGACAACATCCATCGAGGTCAAGTCCAGCCAAGTCAGTTGTGTGAAGCTTGATGCAATGACCAGATCCATCTATGCGGAGATGTGAAACTGAAGGTGCAGAACCCTGGTTGGTGAATGTGTGAGGAGTCAGTGTGTTGGCGTCTGAACAATGTGGTGCGTGAAAGCTGTTGATTAGGAAATGGAAGGGACAATTGATGTAAGTGTTTAGATGTCAATAAACTGTATGGTATCTTGGAGACGGTGTCGACTTGTTGCAACTATGTCATCTTAGAGTGTGAGTAAGATCATCCACTAGGCACATCAACCCCTAGAAGACGAGTAGTGCTAGTGTAACCACAGCTTATTGCAAGTAGAACACGACTTATTGTACTGTTCTGCACATGTTGGACAACCGCTATTATCAACAGTTATAGGGCAAAGAAGACCTCACTATACTGGATATATACTGAGAAGAAACGATCACAGAATCACCAAACAGGAAATAAAATGGGAAATAAAGGATTCAGAGGATGTCTAAGTGAAATCCTATATAGAATATTGCTAAAAGGAAGGCTCATGGAAGAAGCCAAATCCTTGACTGGATTGCTCAATAATAATTTCAAAGGGATTGCACAGAATAGAATAGAACAAACTGGAAGAATACAGTAGACTGCGAGCCCTATGTGACGCATAATGAATAATGGCAAAAAAGAGCAATATGATCTCTGATATGTTCTGTACCAAGAGTCTGAAGATCACCACATGAATTATGGGTTGGGTTATAAGAGAAGAAGAAAAGAAAGAGTATGTTCTGATCTTCATTTCGTTTCTGATAACAGTTTCACAGAACAACGACAGTCAATAACTCATTTCCCTCTCCCGGGGAGGAGGGGCGACCACACAAATTAAAATGAAGTTATGGGTTCCAAGGTTCGAGTATTCTGACTTACCAATAACAAAGATTATAACCATGACAGGTACATATAAGAAACTTACTAATGCACATTTCCACGACATAGGCATAATACGACCAGCCAATGATGGAAGCAATGAATACAACCGGCCCCCATTTCACCGCTTGACAACATAACAGGCAAACTCTGGGGGCCATGTTCCCTGTTTATGAATCGTGAAACGTCATTAGTTTGTGTGTTGCTGGTTGTCCGTTCCTATCCTAAGGAGACAAATATATAAAATTAGTTTATTAAATTCTAGTTGTGTTTCCCGCAATATATTATAGCTTGATTATAATTTAATGTTAGCTATAAATATAATAATAAACTTTCATGTATTTTTTAAAAGTCATAGCAACGACTCTTCTTAATTGTTTATAGACAATATGGCGGTGCTTTATATTTTGCGCATAATTAATAATTTGCATCTGGTAATCTGGTAATTTTAATTTCAGCTTCATAGCAAACGGGTCACCCCATCTTTGCTCCGCTCCTGTGCCAACGAAAAACACACAGAATGTTTATCACAGTCCCTTGCGGAAAGACTGACAAACTGCTGTCTCAGCAAATCTAGCATACACTCGCATTAAATGCATATGGTAGCCATCCGAAGTGCTCACACAAACAGTCTGACGTTAGAAATGCAGTTCATCATTGATGGTAGCAGAAGTCACCAAAAATCAGCAGTTGCACACGCGATCAATTTTAATTAAATAATGGCCCCACCAAGATTGCGACAACCGGCATCGCGCCATTTTCTGAATCTACAAATCACACCACCACGTTGGTCAGTCGAAAAACATTCCAAATGAAATCCGCAGCTCACAGTGTCACGCCATGCACTCAACTCAGAAGCTGAGTATGAAACTATATACTTCCATTCTACAAATGGAGCAAAAAAGCAACGGCCACAGTCTGGCAGAAGCAAAAATGTTTGCCTCGACTCAAAACAGTGGCAGTGCCTAGTGTTAATTTGGACCTGAAGCATTATGTGAGGGTTAATAAACTGTCACCCTAGCAGTACCCTTCTATTAGCTGGGGAAGGGATTTAGGACATTACATCCACCAGCAAGCGTCGCCCCAACAACGACCTGACTGCCTTCCTTAGAGACTGTTCACCCAACAGCCATGCAGTTCTTTGGCACGAAGGAGACACCTTGAACTTGGGTTTCGGACTGCCGACTCCCTACACGAAAATATATGTGTGCTACTGGTGTCCCGTAGCCAAAATACTATCTCACTGTATTACTAAAATTCAGAACGCATACTCAAACGCGCAGTAGTTACACTAAAAAAAAAAACACACACACACACACACACACATACACATACACATACACATACATACACTCATTACCTGCCACCCGTTTGCTTGCTGGTGCAGCACACATAACTATATATATATATACAAATCGGGAGAGGGAGAGAGTGACACATCGATTTAATGCATGCCCATAACAAGAATCAATACAGTCCCCTGATAATTGTTAATGGAATATTTTGTAACAGAGAACCGACATAACTTTTAGGAATTAGGAATCGACAAAACAGCACTCGGGACACCCCCATAAGCGTTTTGTCTCCATCTTCAGCAGCAAGCGAAGGGTTCCAGTTCTGATGGCACAAGTAACTGTCTAATTGTATATCCGCCTGGCCTTTTCCATGAGTGTTGAGCGCTGGTTAGATCCCCTTGCAACTCCTTGCAGCGCCATTTTCCCCAAACCTTTTAATGTCCCATCTGTGCCTCGACACTGTCTAATCGTTCCAAAAAGGGTCCTCACAACATCCAGCATGTCATACATGATTTCACCACCAGTGGTACGGAACCGGCCAGTCTATCTGCCTGCTCATTTCCCAAAACACCGGCATTACCTAGAGAAAGTATCCAAAGGATGCTAACTATCCGGGACCTCTGTAGTGATGCTTGCCACTCTGCATGTCGGTCTCCACCTTTCTTAACATGCTCTGCGATTCAGTTACAATCACAGCATGTGTGCACAGCTGATTCTCAAGCCAGCGGAAAGCCGCAGTGACTACCTCCACCTTCATCGGCTGTAAACGCCGACGGTAAGCTCTCTACTCCCCTACTTGTTCATCAACTTCTGAACTGTGGTCTTGTTCCAGAGCTTGCATTTTGCGTGTACATTCGTTTTACAGATCTAGCTTATGTGTTTGCAGATTGCTGGTTTCTCGCTTCTAAGGCAGATGCACGTCGGCTTCGAAAGAGACACCCCACATATTCGTCTTTTACGACATTAGTATGAGGAGAGCAGTGAATCTGTTCTCACTAAGCGGCGGTCCCAAATTCGGCGCTCCTAAATTCTTAGCATAAACGCATAGAATGATGCTTTAGATTAGGTTAGAGTTAGGCGTATCCTAACTATCGAGTGCTTAACCCAAACCATCATCTGACTAAGCACTTCGGCCTAAAGACATCGAACGTTTCATGACAAAACAATATAAGAGTTTCCCAAACTTTTCTTAGTAGCGGCCACCTTTTTTTTAAAATTAAAAATTGTCTACGGCGGCCTAACCTAAGTAAAAGTATGACTATTAGTATGTAAGAGGTAAAAAAAAAAACTGTATCTTCGAATATTTTTGCAGCGCCCCTGTGAAAAGATCGCGGCTTAACGGGGTGCCGAAGCGCACAGTTTGGGAATCACTGACATAAGTTACTTTAAGTATAAACAGTCGCAAGTGGTCTGCCGGTCGCGGTTTTTGTTTTATTATTACAAACAATTATTCTACAAGGAAGTCGCCGTGGTGTGAGGCTAAACGCTTGCCTGTGGATGGATGGTAAGGTTCGGATCCTGGCGGAGCCGGACTTTTCCCCCAAACCAAAACTGTTTTCGACCCAGACTTGAGTGGGTATCAGGTGCAGTACCTGGGAAGTAAAGGCGGCCGGCGTTGTGCAGACCACATCACCCACTAAATGCCGATTGGTTTAGCCATGCATGCCCAATACGTCTGAAGGCGTGGAGAAGGGCTCTCAACTATTGAATTAGTCTACAAGACGACTCCGTTCATTCAGAAACGTAAACTACAACGTTACAAATTGTCTGCGCCTTTTAGGTGCATTTTTAAATTTGGGACCACCTTTCGGGGTACAGTACCCTGTAAAGTGACCCCCAGACCCATGCGGCAGCTGTCATGAGTAAACAACAATATTAACCATATGCTCTGCGCCTACATTGTGCCATTTTGTGTAGCTGGATTGCCACGACTGTTTATAGTTTTGATTTGCTTATTCTTCTTCTGTTGTCAATATCTGCTTATGCTGCTAGGCGTCGCAGTTCATCGGACGATCGACAGCAGAGCCAGGGCGCGCTCGGTCGCTTGATATGCCGTGATGTTATGCAGTCTCAAGGTGTCAGTCACTTCTAGAATCCATCTTCTTCTTGGTCTTCCCCTGCATGTTGGTGTTTGGATTTTTAGACTGTATGCTCTTGCTTCTGGCATCGTTAGTTTTATTCTCTTTCGATGGCCAAACTAATTTCATTCTTTGTTTCTCTATAAATTTGACGATGGGTGTTGTTCCAACAGTTCCTTGTGATCGAGTCGTTTCTCACTCGATCTTTTTTGCTTTTCTTCACAGCCATTTTCACACATCTCATCTCACAGGTGGTTAGTTTTCTCTCGCGTTCTTTAGTCAATGTCCAAGTCTATATATATATATTTGTATTTATTGGGATAGCAGGGTGTTTTAAAATTGGAGCAAGCTGGTACGTGACAATGCTGCCTTGTTCGAGTCTCGTTTCTATCTCTCTGTTTTTTTTTACCATTGTATGTAAAGATGCTTCCCAAGTATTTAAATTCGTGCACTTGTTTCAGAATTTGATCTTTGATCTTTATGTCGATGGTTTGTTACTGTCTACTTATTCTCACGACTTTTTAATTTTTATTTTCAAAAATGATCTTCATGTGATGTTTAAAGCTACTGTCGTATAAATGGTTTATGTGGTCCTGTAGCTGTTTACTTTCACAGTGGAATATGCACTGATCGTCGGCAAAGAGCAGCTTATTGAAATCCTCCTGTGTATCGACATCTGGTGGTGTTATGTTTATTTTATTATTATTGGCCATGAATATTATAAAAATTAAAGATAAAAGATATAAGTATATACTCCGTGCGTCACCTCAGGTAACAGTAGGCTCTGTGCTAGTTTTATGGAGCCTTATGCAAGAGCCCTGCCGTATGTTCTTGTCGTTCGCTGCGGATAATGGGCCCTATCGGCCCCATCTGAGCTGGCAGGAGATCTGAGAGTTGGTGACCAGAGATACAGCGTCCAGAAATCCGTTGGTTCTCATCAGCCCAACCCCACCCAACGATTGGGTGATAATGTAAATCGAAAACTCAATTTGGAACATAAGTGAAGCCCGCTGGCCTAATATCTTACTGTATGACAAATATTGCTTCAAACGTCTGACGACCGATAGTCCCTCTGAATTGGTGTAAAGACCCCAGTGTCCACCAGTCGAATGACCTACAGTATTACAGAAAAGTGTGAGATGTTCTTCTATTGGACCCCCTCGTCGGAATGTCGGGACCAATCGGGGAAACTAAGCTTGGTGCATGCTTTAACGATACTGTCGAACAAAGAGTCCTAGTGCGACCACGTTAAGGGTGTCTAAGGTGCTAAAAAAGATTGCTCTAATTTGTTTGGTCATCGAAGTCCTTAGCCTGCGTGCTGCTCCCAGCTGATCTCCAAATGGTGCAGCCCAGCATGTGAGGTTAAGCGGTCATGTGCAGGACGGGACGATTCCTTGGGCAAGCCTAGAACAGAGTCATGTGTCGGCTCTGTATTTATGGAAGCTTCCTTTGATGGCGTGAAATATTCAAGATCTGCCCCTGTTTTCCGTTGAAGGCCGACCAGTCTACACATGGTTGCCCTAGATGGGTTCTCCGGGAAAATCATCCTTCTGTGGGACGCTTTTTGGGGGGTTATTTTGAAGCCCCACCCTGGCTTTTGCCGGGGGCCCTAAATATAGCTGGGCCTTAAATATTAACTTAACGGCTGAACGGGGTTTCCGGGACTTCTCCACTGGTGATCCTCATCCGCATGGTGGCGCACTGTATTACCAGATGTTTATCGCTTGTGTGATGTCCTGCAGGGGTACAACTAACCTACCTACCTTTTCCGGGAAAAAAACCTGTAGATAAAGGGACAAAGAGGACATAACATAGATAAAGCTACGTCATATCCAACAAAACTGTCTGGAGGGCTAGCCCAATGAACTAATGCCTAATGAACTAAAGTCTGATGTGTCGGTCGAAAGGTGCAAATATCGCAGCTATGCTGTAAATAGGCACACCAAATTACGTCACTCAGACGAACTAAAAGGAGAGAAGAAGAAGGGAGGAAAAAAGTAAGCAGCAAAGATAAAAACAGAAAGCAAGCATACATTTTAAAGCTGCAGAAGAAGTTACACTTCCGTCTGTATTCAAGGAAAGTGCACACTGTGATAACAATGGTTTCTGTCATTAATCACGGCGGGTTATCGATTTCATGCCGTGGTTACAGGAAGGTCATAGAATTTTAACGACCACAAGCACAATGTCCGCCATGTTAGTTCACACCTCGGGCTCGCTAATAAAAAGCAATTTAAAGGTGAACATTAAGTACAGAACAAGCTGCAATGGTTAGAGCCTTCTCGTCGATTTGAAAGTCTTGGGTAGGAATCCTTTTTCGAGAAGTTTTATAATTATTTTTATAACTGACTTGTTCAACCTTTTAATTGACGTGGCGTTGAGGTCTACCCAACCAAAATTTTGAACTAGAAAATGTGTTGACATTAAGTTGAACTTTTCTTTTTTTTTAAAGTTTTTCCTAGAGGTTAGATTGAGTCATTACCCTTCAAGTCCAATTCTAGTCCCAAGTCATTGCCACCAAGTCCCCAGTCAAGTTTCAAGTCATTGCCACCAAGTCCCTAGTCAAGTCTCAAGTCATTGCCACCAAGTCCCTAGTCAAGTCTCAAGTCATTGCCACCAAGTCCCTAGTCAAGTCTCAAGTCATTGCCACCAAGTCCCTAGTCAAGTCTCAAGTCATCAAGAGTGCTTCTAAGTCGAATCCGCGAGTCAAGTCACCTCTTGTATCAAGTCATTTGCAATTCGCCAATGTGACAGTCAAAAATGGCGAAACAAAGAGAAAGAGAGAGAGAGAGAGAGAGAGAGAGAGAGAGAGAGAGAGAGAGAGAGAGAGAGAGAGAGAGAGAGAGAGAGAGAGAGAGAGAGATGCCAGTGCGAAAAACTAGTTGAACTTTATAAAGCGGAAGAAGTAGAATGTGAAAGCTTGATGATTCGAAAAAATTATCTATTCCATCCGTTATTCTAATCGTAACAAACAAGTACAAATCCCGCAAACCTGGTTCATACATAAAGTACAATTACAGTGAGGCACCACAAAAGTGTTAGAAGTAACCTGTAGTAAACATGTCATCAACACGATTACAAGAATAACACCTGCTATGCTCTTCTGAAGCGGACGATTTGCATCAAAATGTGTTTTCAAAAAGATGATAGTTATGCAAAGCATATTTCGTAAGCAAATATGGTTTTCATTTTTTGTAATGTTTTTTTTTTCCTATGCATGACAACTTATGAACCATAAAGCGTCCAGTGTGGGAGGGTATGTTGTCATGCAATATAACTGTAGCCAGCACAGTGTTGACCACTTTTCTTGCACTGAGTGCAATTTTTTTTTTTTTTAAACAAGGTTAAGGGACCTTTTTTACGCCAGCTGCCCATCTGGCATATAAAGCGTCTTTACATGCCAGGACATTATAAATGCAAATTTGACGATAAAATATGGATCCAGCTTCACATTTCGGATGCAATTATGTTCCACTGGTCGGAAAACAACGGGGCTGCTATCGGAAATACATCAGTTAAGTGAATTTGTGTATTCGTTTCTGTAATGTGGTTGTGTTGATTAGTGTAATATACTGATGATAGCTCCGAGCAGCAACGTTCACTTTCCGTTTGTGTTTGTTATTTTGTGAAGCTCGCTTGTCTATTTTTCGTTTGGTTTTATTATATCTTGTCTCAGTGATTTAATGGCACGAAACGATTGTTGTTGATTTTTATTCAAACACAAGTCGTTGCCACACCACATTTACATCATCGCCATCATCCTCATCACGCACCATGGTCGACCACGCAACACTCAAGTCCTGAAATAAGATCAAAGTCCATAAGTGGACAAACAACTAGAACTTTCTGCAAGAGTTTACATCCAGTTAAGGCTTAGAAGAAGTGGACAGGTGCCCATTGGTAAGACTGACGGAAAGAGAGCAATGGGAAGGCAACGAGATAAATATCATAATGGCTCAGCCACATGTGTGGTATCCACACTGGCAAGGTCCGGTGTCCCGATGATCGTGTGATATGGCGAAACATTGTTTTAAAAAGGTTAAAGTCGAGAGGATCGACTTCATTTATTTATATGGCTCGGTCCCTCTCAGCAGAGCGGCTAACCGCCTGCCAAAAGCATCACACAAAGCACGAACTCCGTAGCTCCGACGACGATCCCAGAGACCTCAGTAAAAATTGCACTCTTCAACTGAATGGGGCCGCCATGAACGAACCCACGTCCTTCAGAGCGTGAGGCAAACCGCTTGACCACTTCGCCATGGGGATGTTACGGGCATTTCCCGTATGTGTTCCATGGCCTCATTTGGGAGGGAGGGGGTGTGGACCCACTGCCCCATATTAAGCATGTCGTAAAAGTCGACTAATTAAGCTACTTCCTTTGATGCACTCTGACTTCGAAGGAAGCTCCCAATTAGTCGACTCTTACGACATGCTTTTGGGTAGGCAGTGGGTCGGTTTCTCTACTGATTCAGTTGCTTGTTCCCAAAGGGCCTTGACCACATCTGCCTTGTAATGTATCAATTCACCACCCAGTGGTGAAGATCCAGCCAATCTGTCTGCCTGTTCATTACCGACTACGCCGGCATAGCTCTAAAATAATCACCCCCAAAAAGTGTCTTTTGTAGTATCGATGAAAAATCGATGCCTAAAATGGTGCTGCCTACCGATGCACAACGCCGGGGGTGGTGGTGGGGGGGGGGGGAGCATGGCTCTAATATCTACAAGAGAGGCTACCCCTCCCACTTTACAAACGTTCTAATGGGGAGAGGCCCATTAATTTGTCCCCTCAAGGAAGGCAGTCTGTAGGATTAACATCTCAAGGAGGAGAATCACACAGGTACAGATATCGGAAACCCCGCCCCCAGCCCCTGACATGCATTTAGCAGTTACATGCATATGCACAGCCCACTGGAGCATGACAAGATTGAGCCCGGCGCTAGGTTATACAGGGATAGGAGCTGCAGAGCGGTTACGGTCAACTTGAAGTCCAGTGTGGGCGGGTCTGGTAAGTATTTTCCGACTGACTGACGTTTTACCCCAGCAGAACACCACACCGAGTTATAAACATCCGGTGACACCATTCGAATGAGGATCACCTGGGTACAGGTCCCAGAAACCCCGTTCAACTCCTAGTGTTAAAATTAGTATATTGATATAAGTATATTCTGTATACTTAGTAAGTGAAGTAAGTAAAGGACCCTTTCCCATGCCTTCAGGCCTATTGGGTACACAGGGCTACACCTATATTTTATAGACCAAACGACACTTGGTGGTTGCTGTTGTCAGCATCACGCCGGCCGCCTTTACTTCCCACTCAAGGCTGGGTCGACCTAGGAGTCAAGATCATTTCTGAAAAAAGTTCGGCCTCTATTAGGACCCGATTAAACAACCATCCGATCCGCAAGCGAGCGTCTAGCCACTAGACCACGGCGTCTCCCTCCGTTTACTTAGGTTGATTTTAATATCTGCCTTCATAGCAAATCCGGGACTTTATCTTTGCTTTTGATAGAATTGTGAGAAGGGGACTATGACCGCCTACACCTGTCGACATTTTAAATGCCAATGATGATGATTTATCGATAACATATGATCTGTTGTTGAACTATAACCTCGGGTTTGTTTGAGCATGTAGTGACATGATCTGTGCTTGCTAGACTAGCAGAAATATGTGCGGAAGTCGTGGTTACTACTGTGCCTCTACGAACGACAACCATTGCCACAAGAACAGTGTCAAGTCGTGTTTGTTTACGAATATGCAGACGTGAACGACCACGACAATGCCGCCTAATAGAACTTATCCACTGGTGATATCATCGCTGCCTCCTATTAAACCAGTAAAGAAGATACGACCCAGCTCGGCAGGAGCGAATATTCAAACACACCCCAGCTATACCACCGGATTGTTCCGAGATGTGTTACGTCCAGCAACAGCCTCGTCCACTTTGGCTTCACTGGGTGTTGTCGTCACCGCTGGAGCGAGGCCTCACACCCAGGCCGGCGGCCCTAGACCGCTGTCTCGTTGGAAATCGTCGTTTGACAGAAGACCGGAGGAGTTAATTGTGAAACACCCAAGACGGTTGACGCTAGGAGGTGTAGATGAGTTGGATAACATCAAACGACCGGTTCAGTTGCAAAGCGGCGATGCGTTGCAGTTTAAAATCAAGGTAGGCTTGTGTTAAATTATTGTTTAGGCTGTTTTATATAGTCTTTATGTTGACATTATAATTTGAAAACAGCAGTAACAATAGAAACTCAACTTAAATAATGTACATTTGTTACGAATGAGAATTATGGTGCCAGTCAGCACATTACATCTGATTAGTATTTCTGAATAACCTTGTTTCTGATTATCTATTCCTTGCCTGTCCTTCTGGTTTTTGTGCAGGGCTTAACCGTTGTGACATCTCCACACCATCTCCACAAATTGTCTATCAGTATATCAATTAATGTAAACAATGGGAACCAGGTCTGGATTGTTTGGACGTGATGTGAACACACGTGTGACCTAGTTTCTCTCGAGTATAATGGCGGTTTGTTGTAGCAACGGTCGAGCACACGATTTCCCGTTTCTATAAATAATCATAGGAGACGTAGGGTTGAAGAGTCGAGCGCACAATCAATCAGGTGCCGTCTCTACAATGAAGGTTGGCTGCAATGGATCTCCAACAAGCCCTGTCTCTTGCCCTTAATGTACACTCACTCATACTGCTGTTCGTCCATCTCTTGATGTTATCCTCCCACTTCTAACGCTGTCCGCCTTTTGCTCGCCTACTTTGAACCTTTCCCTCTAGGATGATTTTTACAATACTGTTATGTCTTTTAATCTGGCCAAAATATTTCACTTGTCTCTTTTTTTATTTCACCTAGCAACTCTCTTTTCATTCCCAATTTCCTCAGCAGTACCTCTGTATTTGATAACTTTTGTTTCCATGAAATACGACCTAATCTTCTGTATATCCACATCTCCAAAGATTTTCCAGTTGCTTGTTCATTGTCCATGTCTCTGTGCCATAACAGTAAGGTTGAGAATACATAACATTTGGCAATTCTCATTTTTAATGTATTGCTTATTTCTCTTGATGTCAGTAACTTTTGCACGTTGTTGAAAATGTTTTCGGCCATCCCTATTCTTTTCTTGACTTCTGTTTCACTTCTGCCGTCACATGTTATTACTTGTCCAAGATATAAGAAATTTTTTACCTTACCTCATTGTGTATGCAATCAATTAATAACCACGCCAAACCGTCCAGAAGTGGACGACCAACCAGAACTTAACGCGGGAATTTACAGCACATGAACACTAAAAAGAAGAAGAGAATAATTAATCATGGAGGGGTTAATTAAAACAGCGACATAAACACACACACACACACACACACACACACACACACACACAAATTTATATATATATATATATATTCCAGGGAAATTCGATCAAAAATCTTAACCAAATGGGGAAGCAGAAAAACATGCACAAAACAACACAAATAACGTAACGTTTTTGATCAAATTTTCCTGAAATTCCTTGTATTAGCTTGACTGCAATCACCCCCATATTTTCACCATTTAAATATATATATATATTGTCGTCATCTTCGTGTTCATCGACTGTAAACTCCGGTGGAAAGTTCTGGTTGTTTGTCCACCTCTAGACGTTAGTCTTGTTCCAGCCATGAGTGTTGCGTGCACATCCTTTTACCAGATTTGACTTAACCGAATGCATTTTGTTGGTTTCTTGCCCCTCAGGCAGATGCACTCCAATTTCGACGGGAGCTCCCAATAAGTCGACTCTTACGACATGCTTGTCGAGAAGGCAGTGGGTCTTTTCTTGTTTTTCCTCACAATGGAACCCACACGGGGAATATATATATACATATTTATGAAAACTCAATCGACTGCATTGGGGAATCTCTTTGGTCCGTTAACTGAAGTGTGTTATGTTAGATTAGTATGCATTTTCATATTCAATGTCAATTACAGAGGAAAAATTAAAGGGCCATTTTCACGCCAGTAGCGCATTGGGCACATGATCGCTGGACGACAGAGGAACTTTGTGATAAGTACCTGCGCCTTTCTTCTTTAATAAAAAGGGAGCGGGAGACTGGGTAAAATATATAAAGATGTGAAGATGAGATGGAGTGCAGAGGTACTGAACCACGCGTAGTGGTGGGACAGGACACGGGCTTATACTGGTTGAGACCAATCTACACCTTCTCCGTAGAAAGAAGTTTCAAACCCAGATTCTGACCAACGTAGACAGGATCAGTTTTATTTGCATCCGTGTACATGTACTTGATAGGCAAGGAAACAACAGACAGCACCCAAAACATAGCCAGATCTGTAAAACGGATGTGCGTGCAAAACTCAAGTCCAGGAACAAAGCGAAGTCTAGAAATGGACGAACAATCATGACTTTCTTTCCGTGGAAGTTTACAGTCTGTGGAAGCAAACAAAGAAAACCTTCTTCTTGAAGTAAAGCCGTAGGGCGTTGGTATTCATGTTTGTCGACAACCTCCCGTCTCGGGTACTTTCAGTCAACTCTGACACTGATGATCCTTATGCCATGATGTCACAGTGTCCAGCATATTTCTATCGGTCTCCCTCTGCCTCTCCTTCCCTTCAGCTTTCCTATTGTCATGATATACTCTAGTTTTCTCCTCATCACACGACCAAAGAATGTAGATTACACAGGAAGGATAAATATTAAACCTACTGAACATACGGATAAAGAAACAACTGAGACTAAGCTGGATAATTTAACAAACTGATTGGACATAACACCTTATGATGTAAGAAGTTACCGATCGACACGTGGTTAGTAGTTTTGTATTGAAAGAGTTAAAGAAACGTTCGGGACGGATTTTAAAAAAAATCAAAAGATAAACTGTATCAGAGCCAGCATACCCTGAGTTGAATCAGTCATCATCATCATCAATTTTCACTTTTGCCGTTAAGCGTTGTGGGAAGGATCAATTTGCGATCCATTGCTTGATAGGCAGCAATGGCTATTGTCATTCCATGTGGATGTAGAAGCTGTTTGATGTCATCAATCCATGTTCTCCTAGGGCGGCCCCTTGTTTCACTTCAGATCTTTCCATGTGTGGCACCTGCGTTGGTTGTTTTTCTTGCTGTATTTTTACTAAATGACCGAACCATTTGATCTTCTGTTTCCTAATGAATTTGCTGTATGGTGTTGTTCCTACAGCCTGACTGATAACATCATTTCTAACTTTGTTTCGGATGGTTAAGTTGGCGGCTTTTCTCATCATTATGTGCCATACCAACTGGCGAGGGCGCTCATTCATCGCCACAGATCACGATCCCTGATTGCATTGAACAGCTCTCTTGATGATATCCCTCCATGCCATCGTTTCAGCTTATCCAGCATCATCTCTCTTGGTCTGCCTCTATCCATTTTTCCACTGATCTTTCCAGTTCCAGCAAGGCAGAGAAGGGCACCCACTTGTCCCGACAGTCGGAAATTACTATCAAAGGTGCAGGTTAAAAAATCCCATGTGGATATGGAAGGCAACGGGAAACCATCACATTATATTCCCAAGTATCTCATTGTTTGTTTGTTTGTTTTAGTATCCAGAAGCCATGAGTTGTTAACCCTTAGGTTCGTTACTATGGATATCGCAACCTTTCGGCCTTGGTTCCATTGTACATACCGTAATCTGGGGGAAAATGTGGCTTTCCTGCCTATCCCTGGGATTGAACCCGGACCACAAGGAGTTCGTCACCCAGTCTCCGCGCAATCCGGTTTAGTATCTCATTAAGAAACACAGACGGAATCTTATTTCACAGGTGTTAATACGGTTGATATGAATATGCTGTTTATAATCTGTGTCTTGGTGCTCATACTGATGTTTGGGTGTCTTGATAACGGTGTCAGTTGGTATATAAGTGAACTGGCTCGTTGGTATCTTGTTTCTAATTCCGATCTATGTTTCCTTCCTCCGAGAACATACTTCCAAGACATTTAAATTCTCTAACTTGCTTTCAGACATATACCATTCAACCTGAAATGTAGCATGCTAGGAATTCTTCTCACCTACATTCAGTGGAATCAGTAATGAAGCGAGATCAAGGCATCTGTTGAAATGTTCATGAGTCAGGACAAGAACAGTAACTCACGTCCCCAGTGGTGTCATTCCTCGAATGCTGAGCACGAATAAGAAATCTAAAGTCTGCAATTTTAGACAACATAAATATACCGGTTTTCTATTGTGCATTTACTGTTGACTGTTTGCTTGAAGTGGTTCGGAGCAGGCCACGTTTTTGTATGTGGTGTTTCAAGGCTTGATATAAATAAGAAAATGTGTTTAGTTGCTTGATACCTTCTGTTTTTCATCCTTAAAATTTATAAATATTTTGTTGCGATTCTTTTTAATTATTTTTCGAAGCTGCTTTACGGTAAATTAAGTCTTATTTGTGAGCCAACGTAGAGCAGTGGCTAGTTCGCTTGCCTGTGGACCAGGTGGTCTAAAGTTTGAATCCCGTTTTGAAAGTTTGAATGCAGTCAGTTGGGCTAACATGTGCAAATCCAGGAAAGCCTATTCACCAGTATAGTCTTCTAGCGTCGTTATGTTTGGGTACCACATAAACCGTTTTTGGCGATGTTTTAAAAATGACCTGGTTTTCTAGCTAGACTAGAATAAAACTGTTATTAGGAAAAGTCATTGGAAGTAAAAACGACTGGTGTGATCTTGGCAACATTGACTTTCGAGTACCGCCGATTTGTTAAACTCTTATATGTTTTCGCTTGAAGGTTATTACTTTTCCTTTTATGTTATATGTGTTTTAAGCCTCCGATCGTGTTTTTGACAGTTTGTAGTCTTTCGTCTTTGTGAATTCAAGCAACGAAAATGCAGACATCGAACTGCACAGTTGATTATATGACATGTATCGCTGTTTCTAGCTAGTTTTTTTTTTTTATTCTTACTATCTACGCTGTTTCGCGAACTCTTCTTGTCCCGTTGATGTAATGTAACAGTTCAATAGGCCCAAAAGTCAGCTCGTCTATGTTTTTTGAATAAACAACAGAGTAAAACTAGCTGGGAATAAAAGTGTTAACCACTGCAGAGCTGGAAATTCCAAGTCTTATACCATCGCAGCTAAATCTGGGATATCCACATCTGTCTAATGGCTTGAGAGCAATGCAGTCCAACATGTTGTAATTATAACGAACTCACAGAGCATGTCTTGGAAAATTGAGTGCCTTGCCTCGCTTGATGAGACTTAGATCGGGAGCATATCATAGATTTTCTGTCCAGGCTATTCGGGTGTGCGAGGTAATGAGCAGACTAATGAATTGGCTGCTGCGGCACCTGTGGGTGGTGAGCTACTTTATGATAAAGCGGGCGTGGTGAAGACTGTCTGGGATAAAATAGATACAGCAATATAATATGCAGACAATCCATTCATTGAAAGACTTTTTGTGGAAAGGTGGGGGGTGAGGTGAGCAGAGGTTCTGGACGATGTTCGACGCTGAGGAGGGGACACATAGGTGTACTTGTAATCAGGGTCACGGCCGGGCTGAAGCTGAAACTGTTATGGAGAGGGCGGTGATGAGGTTGCAGCTGGAACTCTTAGCTTGTCGACTCTTTGCTGGCTACTGATAAAGGAGACGGAGCACGTGTGGGAATGTCTTGAGTGCATGATATCAGTTCTTGATTCGTTCCTTCCTTCCTTCATTCTTTCTTTCTTTCTTTCTTTCTTTCTTTCTTTCTTTCTTTCTTTCTTTCTTTCTTTCTTTCTTTCTTTCTTTCTTTCTTTCTTTCTTTCTTTCTTTCTTTCTTTCTTTCTTTCTTTCTTTCTTTCTTTCTTTCTTTCTTTCTTTCTTTCTCTCTTTCTTTATTTATTTATTTATTGCATACGCCTAAGGACGTTATCAATTCACGCTCGTTTGCCTATCATGGTATTGTTTGAGCACCCGACAACTTAGCATTTCGGTTGCTCTAAATGCGATGTACATTTATTAACGTTTTCATTACGGTGCTTCTATAACTGTTAATCCATTCTATCCAAGCTGTTATCCAAAGGGGCGTCGAATGAAAACTAAAAGTATGGTAGCAATTGCAATATCCATGCCATTGTCTTGTAACCTGTTAATATTGTTGTTAAAGATGTAAAGACTTAACAACAATAGTAAAGACTTAATCATAAAAGAATCATCGCCGTAACTATGGAGAGTGTGCTATGTGCCGCATAACATCGTCAGGTGGCAATGGAGAGGATGCGAAGACGAGGAAATGGAGAGGAAGAAGATACAAAAATAGAAGAACGGGAGCCCGGAGAGTCAGGAGAAAAATGGAGCGTCTGTGATGAAAACATATTAGAATGGGTTCCTGGAAATGTCGTAGTGCCAAGTAGAGACGACCTGTACTGGGAAGACTGATTTATGACTTTGATATTATCATGCTACAAAAATGGAGAATTGTTTACAAATGTTTCTGTAGGAAACCAGTATGTTATTGGTGGAAGTATTTTTCCCCATAAAAGAATACACAAGGCAACATGGGAATCACCAGACCATAAGACAACCAATCAAATTGATCATCTATGTATTAACAAAAAATTTAGATCATGCGTTTATAATGTTAGGGCTTTTAGAGGTGCTGATGTGTTTACTGACCATTTTCTGGTGCTAAGTAAAATCAAGTTGAAACTTAAAAGATATATAACATCTTAAAATCTTAGAAACCAGTATAATGTAGGTTATCTCAGGGATAAATAAGTTTAGGAAAAGTTTTCAATGACAATCTCTAATAAGTACCAGGTGTTGTTAGTGAAGTCTACTGGGATCAGATCAAAGAAATCTGGAATGAATCTTGCGTAGAAGTCCTTGGCAAGAAAGAACGGAAACATAAAGCGTGGATAACACCAGAAACCATTAAACTGATTGAAGAAAGGAAAAGTAGAAAGCCAGACTTAAACAATAGCAAAACTCGAGCTGCTAAAGCTAGAGCTCAGGAGAAATACACAGAAGCCAATAAGGAAGTTAGGAGGCGTATAAGGGATAGGGAAATATTTAAACGAGCTAGCACAAGAAGCGGAGACAGCAGCAGCAAAAGGAAACCTCAGAGAACTTTACAGTAACACAAGAAAAGTAGTAGGCAAATATAGTCAGCCAACTGGATCAATCAAAAACAGTCAAGGAAAGGTACTTACTAACACTAAGGATCAAATGAACAGATTGGCTGAATATTTTGAAATGCTTCTAAATAGATCAGGCCCAGAAGTTCCCCCAGATACCCAGCCTTTAGAAATGAAACTGGACATCAACTGGGAGATACCATCTAAAGATAAAATTAGAAAAGCTATCAATCTTCTCGAGGAAGGAAAGGTGACAGGTCCAGATGGTATCCCAGCAGAAGCCATTAGAGCCAACATAAACACATCAACGAAATTGCTACATAGATTATATAGTAAAGGCTGGGAGACCGAAGAAATACCAGCAGACTGGAGAGAATTATATCTTTCGAAACTGCCCAAAAAGATGATCTACAGGAGTGTGAAAACTATAGAGGAATTATGTTGCTGTCAGTTCCTGGAAAAATATTAAGTAGAATTACTTTGGAAAGATTAAAAGATGTTATTGATAAAAAATATTGATAGGGAATCTCTCTGGAAATTGATGGGGCACTATGGAATCCCACAGAAAATTATTAACTTAGCAAAGGCAACACATATAAAGTTATGAAATTTCGAGTTCTTCATGAGGGAAAGCTAACAGATGCATTTGAAATAAAAACAGGTGTGCGACAGGGATGTCTTTTGTCGCCTCTCTTATTTTTACTGGCTATAGACTGGACTATGAAAACAGTAACTGCTAACACCAAGAATGGAATTCAGTGGACCCCTACAAAACAGCTTGATGATCTGGACTTCGCTGATGATATTGCTCTTCTGTCCCATTCACGGAATCAGATACAAGATAAATTAAATATACTTGATGCGAGATCACGGCAGCTTGGTCTGAACATCCATAAGGGAAAGAAAAAGATAATGAGAATTAATCAGGCAAATAGGAATAGGGTTTCTCTTAATGGCACCCCACTCCAAGACGTGGAGTTGTACACCTATTTGGGCAGTAATGTAGATAAAGATGGGGGAACTGATAGAGATATTAAAATAAGAATACAAAAGACAAGAGGAGCTTTCATAGCACTAGGGAATTTGTGGAGGTCAAAAGAAATTAAAAGAAATACTAAACTTAAAATGTTTAATTCAGATGTCAAATCAGTACTTTTGTATGGGCGGAAACATGGAGAATAACTAAGGCAATTACTAATAAACTACAGACATTAATTAACTGGTGCCTGCGCTGAATAGAGGGAATTAAATGGTGTGATAGAATAAATAATGTAGAGCTTTGTACGAGAACTAAGCAAGCTCCAGTGAACCAAGAGGTGAGGAAAAGACGCTGGCGTTGGATAGGACACATATTGAGAAAACCGGAGGACAGCATAACTATAATGTCTTTGCATTGGAGCCCACAGGAGCCCACTTTGATATCATCATGCTACAAAATAAATACAGATAGTTATGAGTGTCCTGGATACATAAGTTATATAAATCCCACCGGACAGTGATGTGTATTTAATCAAGATTGCAGAACTGAAGCACCAGGTGTTGGAAGGATATTAACATTTGCCGATGATGTTATTGCATATAGGCAAAGAAGTTATAAGCCACGGATAACCCAAGAACTATAGGCAACTGTAGACAAAGATTGACTGGTGTGCAGAAATGGGTGCTGTCATCAACTCACAAAAGGCGGCTGTTTTGTGGTGCTCTTTGGACAATAGAATTGTAAAAGCTGGCGTTCTAAACCTCACAGTTAATAACAGCAACACCAAAAGAGAAAGCAAACTGAGGTACCTGGGTATCATTTTCAATAAAAGCCTTTCATTCAGGGATCATGTAGAGGCAGTTGCGATGAAATGCCAAAAAGGACTTAATGATCTCAAGATTATGGCAGCAATGGACATGGAACAAAGAATGCTGTTCACAACGTTCCTACATGTGATCCTGTCGGTGATAGATTATGTACTTGGAATGCGTACCATATAAAAGAGTCAGCTTATGAAACGTGAAAGCATGCAGAATGAAGAAATGCGGATAATTCTGGGATGTACAAGAGTAGCTGCAGACAAGAAGCACCTCCTGCATGAAGCCCTGGGTAGAGCTAAGGGTCACAGACTGAAAAGAGAAAGATGTTTGATGGCGCTAGCTGAAGACCGATTAGACATGTGAGCAGGCTCGATAAATTTAAGCTAGGAGAGGACTGGGTCAAAGTGTCCCAGCAAGTATTAGATTGTGTAGGGTTCTTATTATCACTTTCAGTCATGAGTGCAAGGACTGGCCAGCTGGTGTTGCAGAATCAGAAGTTCAACAAAGGATTCATGACAACTCCCGCGCAGGTGATATGATTGTATATACAGATGGCTCTGTGTTGGGTGGCAGACAAATTGCATGGGGGTTCATAGCAAAAGCGAATAGACGTCGCTTGGTGCAGCAAAGCCTGGCATATGCTATCACAAAGTCTATTTTGAAAATGGAGGTGGAGGCAGTCACACCTGCCTTCCGCTGGCTTACGAATCATCTGTAGACACATGCGGTGGTTGTAACTGACTCGCAGAGCATATTTAGAAAGTTTGAGACATGCATGCTCTGTACAGAGTGGCAAGCATCGATTCAGAGGTCCCTCGTAGTTAGCGTCCTTTGGATATTCTCTCCAGGGTATGCCGGTGTGTTGGGAAATAAACAGGTAGATAGAGTGGCCGGCTCTGCACCACTTGGTGGTGAACTGATGTGTGACAAGCTGGATGTTGTGAGGGCTATTTGGGAGCGATTGAACAGTGAGGAGGAATAGATACGTCATTACGGTCTGGGGAGAATGGCGTTGCGAGGACATACAAGGGGATCTGGCCGGCGCTGAACACTCAGTGTTAAGGACAGACGGACACACAATCAGACAGTTACTGATGGTATCGGAATTGGAACTCTTCGATTGCTGCTGAAGATGGGGACGCAGCGCTTATGGGAGTGTACTGAATAGTGTGATGTCGATTATTAATTCAACATTTAATAAGAATGTAAAGAGTGTTAAGCACATGACAGCCACAGTGCAGACGAAGACGGGGACGTCGTAACGACAGTTTAAAGATGGCCACCCTTACCTTTGCCGTGCACCAAATAGGAGCAGTCTTCTGTTATCCGTTTTCTTTTTCTCATTGTCGTAATATGATAGTCCAACAGGCCCACACGTGCTCTCTTCTAAACATATAATATTTTAGAATTAACAGAGTTAAACTGTTCTGGATATGAAGTGTTAACCACTGCAGATCTGGATATGAAGTATTAACCACTGCAGATCGGGATATGGCAAGTCTTCACACCTCTATAAACAAATCTGGAATATCCTCTGTATATTATTTGTATGGCAGTGAATCTTGGAATGTGAGTAAATAAATTAAGAAGAGCTTGGAAGTAACAGAGATGCGGCTTGTGAGAAGAATGATGCGAATACCTTGGACTGCCAGAATAACTAACAATGATTGTCTGTAAATGGCTAATGAAAGTAGAACGTTATATACAGCAATGAGAAGGAGACAAAGTTCTTTGGTCATGTGATGAGAAATGGAGCACTGGAAAATATCGTGACGACTGGAACAATCACTTGTAGAAGAGGTATAGGGTAACCAAGATAAACGACAGTGGCATGGAGGAATATCATCAGTGGAACTGATCCAGAACACCACAGACCGAGATCTGTGGAGATGCCAGCTGGCAAGGTACTTAATGATGATGATATTTTTCATACCGCTTTGAAAACTAATGATACGCAGTTTAACATTTGGGGTGCCAAACAGTTTTGCAGTAGATGCCCACGCGGATTTTTTTTAACCTATAGAACAAATTATGGGGGTATTACTTTCACAGGAGCTAAACACTGTGAAAGCCAAATTTTTCTAGCGTGCACCGACCGAATGTAAAAAGTACGAGAACAAATTACTTGTTGAATGGGATTCGCGAAAGAGCTATCACACAAAATAATTTGTTTTTGGACTGAAAGAGTTCAACAGAATGGCAGTACCACGCATACAAAAACATTCAAAGATGGTCCAGTGTGGACTAGGCGAGGTCAAAGAAGAAGTGTTGATCAAACAAAACATTAATCGAGAATCCAGTGACACGTCTAATCTAGATGTAGAATTCCTCATTACAAGGTCAGCTGAGGACATTTTGACAAGGCCTGCTCTAGCTGTAGACGCAGATGTGCCTACAGACAATAGATGCGGAGAAAAGGCGCTGGTTAGGAAAAAGCTAGCCTGTAACTGTAAATACGTACCTCCCAAAATAGTGATCATGAAAGATCAACAAAACTTGACCAACGACTACGGCGACACAGAAAGGAAAGGTTGGGTACGTAACAAGAGTGTTGGTGGCTTTTGATGTTGTTGGCTTTGAGTCTTTGTCTTGCTAGTATCACAGTGTTTATTTGATTTCTGTCAGTTTGCACAATTTCGATTTGATTCCTGCTAGTATCACAATCGATATTCACATCCTGCCAATATCACGGATGACTGGTCACATTGTTTGTATCACGTATCACTCCTGCCAGTATCACGATATGTTTTAGATTCCTGCCACCAATCATGATGTTTATTTGAATTCCTGCCAACATCACAGATGACTGGTCACATTGTTTGTCTCAAGTATCACTCTTGCTAGTATCATATGTTTTAGATTCCTGCCACCAATCATGACTTTTATCTGATTCCTGCCAACATCACGGATGACTGGTCACATTGTTTGTATCACTCCTGCCAGTATCACGGATGACTGGTCACATTGTTTGTATCGCGTATCACTCCTGCCAGTATCATATGTCTTAGATTCCTGCCACCAATCTTGATGTTTATTTGATTCCTGTCAACATCACGGATGACTGGTCACATTTGTGTATGTGAATACTTCCAGTTTCTCGATTTTTATTTGAACCCTGTTGGTATTGCAGTGTTTTTTTTTTTTTTTTTTTTAGTTCTTTTAGTATCTCAGATGATTAGTCACATTGTTAGTTTCCTCTTCTTCTTCTCCTACTCCTCCACGCATTCACTGTGACTGTAAACTCCGCTGGAACGTTCTGGATCAGTTTAGTTCTAAAATCAGAAAGCCACCAAAACTGGCACAAGACGATTACCATATTATGGACATACCAGAGCAAGTCATTATTGTACGCCCTAGAACACGGCACATTCAGCTTCACATCCACATGTTCACAGATTGTTTAAGATTGGCAAATCAGACACGTGCACATGTGGATTGGCCTCTGAGACAGTAGATCGCTTTCTCCAAGACTGCCACAAATACAGTACTTCCCGTCCTTTTTAGGATGAAATTTTTCGTTATTTGAAGCCCTAATCTGGCTCTTGCCAGGGGCCGCAATATAGCCTGGCCATAAATATGGCCTGAATGTTGAACGCGGTTTCTTTGACCTCTCCACGGTGATCCTCACCCACATGGTGGCAGATGTGTCATCGGGTGTTTATGGCTTGCGTGATGTCCTGGTGGGATAGAAAGCCAGTCAGTCAGTCACACATACAACATATCAAGGCAAAACTTCTGACCAAGAAAAGCATCGGTCGAAACCAAACTTTTACGGGTCCCTGAGTGACTTTGAAAAAAAAAAAAAAAAGACATTGAAGTTCATACTAGACAAAACATTTTATAGATAATCTATTTCAAGCGAACAAAAGAAAAAGTTCTGGTTGTTTGTCTACTTCCGGAGTTTTGCTTGCGCATCCGTTTTGCAGACCTGGCGTATTTGTATGCAGATTGTTGGTGTCTTGCCATTCAGGCAGATGCACTCCGACTTTGAAGGAAACAAACTGATTAGTCGTTTCTTACGACATGCATGTGAAGGGGAACAATGGATCTATTTGCCAAACCCACCCCTCCCCACCCGCAAATCTGATTCTTGAACTCACACGGAGAGTCTTTAATAAAAAATGTCAGTGATTTACTGATATACTGATTTAAGAATCGACATCACAGCACACCGGGCATACGCCTAGATGCTCCGTCTCCCGCAGCGAATGACGTAAGGTGTAGTTGCTAACTGTTCCCATAGCGCACTGGTTATACACACGCCGGTCTCGTCCTCTCATCCGTCCCTCCTTGCCGGATCCACACTTAAGTTAATTTCTCGTTCACACATTCATGCCCGTGTTATTTCATCTAATCTCGTGTCTTCTGCCAAAGATCTTTTATATTTCAGTGAAAAAAAATTAATTTTTTGTTGTTGTTGTTGGTTTTTTTTTTTTTTTTTGTTAACAATAGTGAAATAAATCTGTCGATATAAAAGGGACACGAATTATGACAATAACGTTATAACTGTTTCCTTGCCCCTCGCTGCCATGATTTTTTCAAAACCAATGTACGGTAATTCAAAATTAGCATAACGACAAAACCATTACAGCAACTCGAAGAAATCTGCATAAAATTGATTTGATTACTTCTTTCAGCCGCACTGCTCCTCGTTCGCACCCATCTAATGCGCCGCCCTTGCGTCGCGTTAGCTAGAACTATATTTATCTGCTTGTATTGTGCTTGTTGTTTTTATGGTTTCCCAAAGAACAAGAAGCATTCAAATTCAGCCTGTTGCTGCTGTTGTGTGGATTTTGTTTGGTTGGTTACCGTGTAATTTACTCTGATTTTTTTTCGGGCAGCTGGCTTCTAACAGACTGTTTTCGTATACCCAGGATAACTCATGTTTTGTGAAATATTGTTTTATGAAGTCACTGAACTGTAATGTTTGTATATAGTTGATAAACCATTCTACCACTCTAATTATTAGGTTATATAATGTCAGTTAGTATTTACGATAGTGGATTTTTCGGTTTGTTTATTAACGAATGAACGAAGGAACGAAATTTTTGTTTCAAAGGGTCACAGGCCCGTTTTATCTTCAGCCCTTCCAAACACTCATCTTTCACGCATAAGTTAATTTATTTTTTTAAAAGCATGTTATGTCCATATAATAATATACATATTGCGAATTATTACTGACTGACTGACTTTCTATCCCACAAGTATATCAGACACGCGATAAACACCCGATGACACGATGTGCCACCGTGTGGGTGAGGATCACCGCGGAGAGGTCCCTGAAACCGCGTTCAGCCATTAAGCCATATTTATAGCCAGGCTATATTGCGGCCCCTGGCAAGAGCCAGAATAGGGCTTCAAATAAAGAAAAATTTCATCCTGAATAGGACGGGAAGTCATTTGCGAATTATTAACTGAACTGAATTTCTACCCCACCAGGACATCACACAAGCGATAAACACCCGATGACACAAAGTGCCACCACGTGGATGAGGATCGCCGTGGAGAGGTCCCAGAAACCGCGTTCAGACATTTGGCCATATATATGGCCTGCCTATATTGCGGCCCCTGGCAAAAGCCAGAGTAGAGCTTCAAATGACAAAAAATTTCGTCCTGAAAAGGACGAAATTAGACATTAGCGAATTATTAATAAAATTTGAGCACATATGAAACGAGGATTTCCAAGATAAACGATAAGACAAACTTTGACTAGAGGCCAAAAGGGCTGGACTGGATTCCATCCAAAATGTGGAAACAGTAGTGAAGGACATAATTTGTTACTTGTTACACGTATCGACATCCTAGCACATCGATCCGACCTATTCGTGCTCCCTTCTTCCACGCAGCAGCTATCTCAGTGTCTCCATGCTTAGCGTACCCAGTAGGAGTTGACTGCCATATTTTTTGCTTTGCCCCGCAGTCGGTTTCTGCATGCTTGTCCATGTCTAATACCCATTTCCATCTGGCCGTTTATCGTCGTTGACTCCTTCGTCTCAAAGTCTCTGGAACTGACAAGGATTAGTTTCATTTTCGTGCCAGGACATGCGGGGATGCCAGGAAATGAGCAAGCTGATAGACTTACAGGTAAGGATACTGTGAAAGCCGGACAAGCCATAGACCAGGCTGATATACTGAATGCTCTACGAGATTTAGGACGTTTGCGTAAACCAGCCGAGAACTGTGAATCTGCAATCATGGTCAGACTGCAAGAGCAACAAGTAAACGATGTGTGGCCAAACAAGAACACTACTCGGGTAGCCAAAGAAGAAGAATAAACCAACACAGAACTGGTGTCGTCAGTCGCTACACGCTGCGGGATTTACTTAGCAGGGTATCCGAGCACTTATGGACTGAGTAGTTCAACGTGCAATGAGCATAATCTGTCGGCTAACTAATTAATGTAGTCTCTAGAACGCAGCGTATTCAGCCTGTCTGTCCTGGGCATACCTCTTCCTCTGCCAGTCTCAGCAGACACGGCCACTCTAAACACAACAGAATGGAAGAATAAACAGCCACCACCGATGTGACGTAAGACGTCACCAGAATATAACGATGATAATGACTGTAAATATTTCAAATAGCTAATTGTTAGATAAATAAGCTCAGCTGCGCGTACATGTCTTTGGAAAAAAATTTTTAAGACGGGTTCTAAGAATATCATAGATACAGAAAATAACAAATGCATCCATATTTCAAGAACTGAATATTGAAGAAGGCTGGCTTTAAAAAAAAAACGATCAAGTACAAAAAAAAAATTAAAATATTTTGGTCAGTACAATTTGAGCACTTTCGATATTCATAATGCACTCCCTACCGCCAATAAAAAGATGCAAACAATATAGTTTGGGTGCAACTTATATGTTTTGGATAATTTTTTCTTAGTTATCTACAGGTTTTCATTAAGAGGTGTTTAAATATTATTTTATTTGAAAGTCGTTTTTTTTCCATTTCCAGTAGTTTTCTTCTTTTCTTCCAGTTACTTCAGCAAAGAGGGTGAGATGGATTTGGGAACCATGGGGGAGGGGGAAAAGGGGGGGGGGGGGTAAGAATCACCAGTATGCTCTTTCTTTAGCATTGTATAATTGTGTCTTCAATTGTTTAATGTTCTTGGTGAATTCCAGAGAAATTTGACTAAAAAGCTCAACAAAATGGGAAAAAGGAAAACGTGCACAAAACAACACAACGTAACGTTTCGGCCAGGCAGCCTTTTTCAAACACAAGTGGACTACACAAAAGAGGAATGGAGAGTATGTAGATCTCTAAGGGGTGACGTGAGCGACGTTTAAAAAATGTGATGCGGAATAAATGAAATAAAATAAAATAAACGATGGCTAAAAAATATAGTCACAATACTAGGAATAAAAGAAATGCAAGTGTTAATGATACATAAATGATATTGATAAGAAATAGAATATGGTAATAATATGAAATAAAATAAAATAATTACCATTTAAAATGTAATAAGATTAGAACTATTTAGATGAAGGTATGTTGGATATTGATACCTCTTGGACTAAGAACGCCAAGGCTGTGGATAAGGCGATTTTCCAAAGCGAGGCGGGTAGTATGATCGCCAGAGCAAGATTTTAATGCTGTGACAGATATGTCATCTTTACCGCTGTGGTCAGGGCTATTAAAATGAAGAGGGATTGGTTTGAGTGTCTTCTTGTCGATATCAGAGAGGTGTTCCCGGAAACGATCAGCTAGCTTCCTGCCAGTCTCCCCAATGTCATAAGGATTGAGCGATGACATCAAAGTCGATAGTTTCTTCTCCATTTTCTTCTTTTCCTTCTTTCTTTATTTCTTCTTGTTCTTCCTTCTCGTCGTACCTCCCCTCTTAGAGCAATGAAAATTAACTTACGAGGCGTACTGTGAAAAGCAAAGAGAAAACAAAGATACATCTTTCCCGATACTTCACTGAAGTAAATGGAAGAATGTTGGAAGAAGATGAAGAATGAGGAGAAGGAAAATGAAGCAGCAGAGGCAGAAGATTAGAAAGAACAAGAATGGAAGGCAAATTATCTAGAACTAAAAAGGCAGGCACTCGTCAGCATAAAAATGGACGCACGACAGCTTTGAAATATTAAAATACGTCATAGCGTTTTATATATTATTGTGTTCTTATTCTTCTTCTTCTTCTTTTTCTTCTTCTTTCTTCTTCTTCTTTTTCTTCTTCTTCTTCTTCTTATTATTATTTTTTTTCTTTTTTAATCGTCTCACTAAAACCAGGTTGTAGCATAGTGTCCTGGTTTGCTGTATGTGTCTTGCGCTTCTCTGGTGGTTTGGGTGATACATTTGTTGATCTTTTTGCAGGTCTCTGCTACACCAAGTATCCATGTCTTTCCTGGTCTTCCTTTGGCATTCCTTCCAGATGTTCTGCTGTAAAAAAAAGTCTCATATGAATTTGGTCTGGCTGCAGTCTCACTAGACGGCCGAACCATTTCATTCTTTGTCTGTCAAAATATTCCAGATATGGTCATATTCCAACTTTCTCTCTAATGCTGGTATTTGTAACCCTGTCTGGCATTTGTAACCCTGTCTGGTATTTGTAACCCTGTCTGGCATTTGTAACCCTGTCTGGTATTTGTAACCCTGTCTGGCATTTGTAACCCTGTCTGGTATTTGTACCCCTGTCTGGCATTTGTAACCCTGTCTGGTATTTGTAACCCTGTCTGGTATTTGTAACCCTGTCTGGTATTTGTAACCCTGTCTGGTATTTGTAACCCTGTCTGGTATTTGTAACCCTGTCTGGTATTTGTAACCCTGTCTGGTATTTGTACCCCTGTCTGGCATTTGTAACCCTGTCTGGTATTTGTAACCCTGTCTGGTATTTGTAACCCTGTCTGGTATTTGTAACCCTGTCTGGTATTTGTAACCCTGTCTGGTATTTGTAACCCTGTCTGGTATTTGTAACCCTGTCTGGTATTTGTAACCCTGTCTGGTATTTGTAACCCTGTCTCTTCTTGTGTTGTTAGTGACCTTCCGGAGACAGCGTATTTCACATGTGGGTTTTTTTCTGTTCTAGTGTCCTATTCATGGTCTGTCCTATATGTATTAAATATTTCTTGTGTAGCAGCAATCAGTTACACCACTGCCGGCCTGCTAGGCCCGTCGCGTGGCCGGCTGGAAAAATATCGGACCTGGTTGAGTGTAAGTAAAGTAAAGGACCTTTTTCCATGTCTTTAGGCGTCTGGTTGAGTGTGTTAATTATATATAATCATAGTTCCACGACACCGCCTCCAGTTGGGTAACGAGTTGCTCTCCCCCCCCCCCCCCCATTTTCTTGTCCATGATTTCAGTCTATAGGATTAACATCCTAGGGATGAGAATCAAAGCGCACAAATCCCGGAAACCCCGTTCAACCGTATAGCCATATAGCACAGTTATACTGAGGCACCACAAAACTGTTACGAAGATGGATACAGGATATTGAAGATGCATTGGCATTGAAAGCACATGGGGCTGGAGAGCTGGCTAGGGAAAGGTATACTTTCAGGCGTGCCGTGAACAGAACGACGTTCTGTAAAGGACTTGCTGATTGATGAGATATTCCTGGTACCATACTCTCTGCCATTATTTTTTTCCAATCCGTCATGGGTCTTGATATAGCCAACATATTCCAGTTTCCGAGACAAGATGTCTGTTTACTAGCCAATCCACCTTGATGTTCAGAGTGTCAATATGTCTTCTCTTCTTTGTCCAGTAAGGTTTACCAGCTGCTGTTTCCATCATTGTAAATCCTCCTGGCTCTACCAAAAGGTTTACCACAGCATCCTGAGATTAAAATATTTTAGGCTCAACGGCAGAACATAGATACCCCGTTCAACCTCCAGAGATGTTAAAATTAGTGCATAATGGATACACCAGTCAGATGCCACCCGGGGCCATATGCAGATTAAGACGCTCCCCAGTTGCTGTGGGTGAAGTTGAACACCAGAAACCCCGTTCAACCGTAAGGTTATATTGGGACCCGACGGTTACAAAGTAACATGAAGTCCAGATGGGGTAGGGTGGAAAAGTTGCTGTTGAATCTGGTAATCTGTTGAATGAATGAATGAGATTCAACCCCAGCAGGACACCCACTAAGCGATAAATACCTGGTGACACAAAGTACCACTATGCGGATGAGGATCACCCGGGGAGAGGTCCCAGAAACCACGTTCAACCGTTAGGTTGTATTTGGGCCCCCGACTACAGCCGGTCTGTGGCTTTAAAATAAAGAAAAATTGCGTCCCGTATTGGGACAATAGTTGTATGCAGAAAAGTTGCTGTTTGAATGTCTGATGAGTCCTCTTCCCATTTGTCGGTCAGATGCAATAGACGTTTGCATGTCTGAGGCCTGTCCATTGGTCATTTTTTTTAAACCCAGGCCTTTCTTTGTCTGCCTCTTCTCTTCCTCTTTCCTCCACCGAGCCGTGTGATATCGTTTTGGAGAGGTTTTGCGACAGTTGTAGAAAATGATAGCTGCCGGACCGTTCTCTCATATCAGGGAAAACAAAATTACTAACATTGATTGGGAACTCATTGAAGTAGAGGCGAAGAAGATTAGAGTATGAAACATACCATACAATATAAACACTGAAAGCTTTAGTGTCCG
This sequence comes from Candidula unifasciata, assembly GCA_905116865.2. Taxonomy (NCBI): domain Eukaryota; kingdom Metazoa; phylum Mollusca; class Gastropoda; order Stylommatophora; family Geomitridae; genus Candidula; species Candidula unifasciata. Next base: position 19,788 of record CAJHNH020001411.1, on the reverse strand, counting down.
CACTAACTTTTGAGCTGGTCATCTTTAAATAACGTAAGTGCCTGGCTACAAGAACAAGAAAATTGTCAATCACGACCATCTTGACTCGTCAGTTCTTGCATTCTGTCGCCATGTTTGGGAACCGCAGGAAACGGGAGTCAAGGTCAGTCTGTTCACGAAAAAGCCAAGATAGTTTTTTGGAGGAGGTACATTTTTTCTTCTTCATTATTTTACGTTTTATTTCATGCATACCTTTGTGTCACCAGATCCTTGTCATCGGCGCCATTATAAATAACTGAGATGGGCGATCCCTCTATTGAACTCATGTTTTCTGTCGATGTTCCCATTCGAGAGTTAGCTTGTTGTGTTTTAACGAAACAGTGTTATCCATATAGGTTAACAAGACCCACGGAAAAGGTCAAGGGCGCAGGAAGCTGAGGGGAGGGGGTGGCTCAGGCACATTGTGCCCCCCCCCCCATTTTTTGTCATTTTTTGAAGTATGCTCTGATCAAATATAAAATGGCTGAGAAAATATCAGCTATGTAGTAGTAGTAGATTTTTACCACACTAGGACATCACACAAGCGATAAACACCAAGTGACGCAAAGTGCCACCTTGCGGATGAGGATCACCCATGGAGAGGTCCCAGAAACCGCGTTCAGCCATTAGACCATATTTATAGTCGGGCTATATTGCGGCTCCTGGCAAGGGCCAGGGTGGGGCTTCGAAATAAAGAAAAATTGGCTATCTTCCGAATAACAGTCGCAAATTATCGAGGCTGAAAATATACCCTAACAAGGCCTCAGTTACTTGAAGATTGTGGACTTCCGCCGAGAGCATCTCATACGCCGCTAAGTGGATTGAGGCTAAACTAGATGGCTAGGACTCACGAGCAAATAAAATTAAGGAAGCTGCAGGAGATGCGGTAGCTGCTGCTCGTGAGTCCCAGCCATCTAGTTTAGCTCTCGACGGTAGCTGTAGTCGCCGGAAGTGCGCAATTTAAGTCGCCTGAAGTTCGCAATTTACATGTGACTGAGGCCCTGTTAGGGTGTATTTTCGGCCTCGATAATTTGAGACCGTGTTTCGGAGGATAGCCGAAAAATTGCATCTCACAAGGAGATGACTGGGTATGTATAATGATATCAAGCTATGTTTTGAATTTAAAGAGACGACATATTCACAAACCATGCATTGCCTGGAATCCAATGAGTTAACTCTTTCAGCACCAAGTAGTTGTTACTTGACCTTTTTGTATCCCAAAGATAACATACTATTGAGTCACAATATCAGAGTATTGATGAGTTCAAAAGCTGAAGACATTTAAATAACTACTAGGATAGAATTGCTGAATGTAACAGGAGTAGCTAATTATCGCTAGAATAATTCATTCTATTTTCAGGATGAAATTTTCTATTTGAAGCTCCACCCTGGCTTTTGCCGGGGGTCGCAATATCGGCAGGCCATAAATATGGCCAAATGTCTTAACGCGGTTTCTGGGACCTCTCCACTGCGATCCTCATCCGCATGGTGGCACTTTGTGTCATCGGGTGTTTATCGCTTGTGTGATGTCCTGGTGGAGTAGAAAGTCAGTCAGTCAGAGGAGTGGGGCAGCAGAAATTAACAAACTCAGTCTATAAACCAGGAGCTCAAACACACTCCAGTTATCCCCCTTTCTTTAAGGACATCATCATCACGTAGCAGGTCTTTTGCAGAACGTCACTTTCATCACGGTTTGCCTGAGAGAAACTCAAATCTATCACCAGCTCTCTCGCCTCGTGCACTTCTCTACCCAGTGTGTCATTGATAGCCTGTGCCCATCTTCATGCTGTTCAGCCCCTGCACCTCTTTCCTGGTGCCATACTTTCTGCCAGGATTTTTTCCAATCCGTCACGGATCTTAATATAGCCAAAATATTTCAGTTTCCGAGACAAGATGTCTGTTAACTAGCCAATCCACCTTGATGTTCAGATCTTTTAAAATGTCAGTATTTCTTCTCTTCTTTGTCCATAGCATTCTGAGATTTTTTGTAGACATTCCAGCTCACAAGCTCCTCTTTTCTTGACTTCAAGATAGTCCACAACTCATATCTGTATGTTGCTGCAGGGAAGATGCATGCTTTCAAAATGTTTTTAATTCTGTTTAATCTTTGCATTGCTGTGGCTATCCTCATTTAGACTACTTCTGAACGGTCTCCATTGCTGTTAATTATGGATCCTAGATATTCAGTGACTCGTAATCCAACATTCTGCGATCGAACCCACTGCTTGCTGCGTGAATTTTTATCTTGGTATGGGGCGTTGCAAGTCGACCCAGCCTAAATTGGGTACCAGGGTGGCTGTCCTGGGGAAGTAAAGACGGCCGGCGTAATGCTGACCACATTACCCACCCAGTGCCGATTGGTCTGTAAAAATATGGGACGCTCTTCCCATATACCGGATGCGCCTAAGGCATGAAAAGGGATCTTTACTTAAGCAGCAATTTCTAGAGGCCTCAGAGATTTGGTTTTACAGAAGAATGCTTAGAATACCTTGGACAGCCAAAAAGAGCAACCAAGAGGTTTTGAAAGAGGTGGGAGCCCGAAGACAACTTATCACAGACATCAGAAGGAGACAGTCACCATTTTTCAGCCATGTTATGAGAAGAGGGAAAAAAGAACATGTTGTGACCACTGGAAAGATCTGTGGAAGGAGGGACAGAGGAAGACAATGAGAGAAGATGCTTGACAGTCTGGTTGCATGGCATGGAGGTGTGTCGGCACACGAACTGATACATGCTGCAGGAGATCGCAGATTATGGAGAGGCATGATCGCCCACGCCAGTCGGCAAGGCACCTGATGATGACGATGATGACTTAAGCAGCGTTCGTGGCTTAGGCGTTGCGAATTCAACACGTAATTCCAACGTACCGCGATCAAAACCCACTGCTGGCTGCGTGGGATTTTTATCGTGGTATGGGGCGTTGCAGGTCGATCCAGCCTAAATTGGGTACCAGGATGGCTGTCCTGGGGATGCATGCTTTCAAAATGTTTTTAATTCTGTTTAATCTTTGCATTGCTATGGCCATCCTCATCTAGACTACCTTTGAACGGTCTCCATTGCCGTTAATTATGGATCCTAGATAGTCAGTGACCCGTAATCCAACGTTCTGCATCTAAAGGCGTGAAAAGGGATCTTTACTTATTTACTTTACTTAGATATTCAGTGTTAAACATCAAGGAGAACTGGCTAGCAAACAGCGTCCAGTCCCGAAAGTTGAAGTAGTTTGACCACATCAAACGTCATGGTCGCTTGGAAAAGACCACCATGGAGGGTACAGTTTGTGGAAGGCGAGGCAGGGGTCGACCTCCGTGAAGATGGATACAGGACATTAAAGATGCATTGGCATTGAAAGCGCACGAGGCTGGAGAGCTCTCTTAAGGAATTGCTAAGTGATGAGATATTCAGAATTTGTGGCATTTTCAATTTCTTCATCATTTATAAATTTTGTATTTTAATGACAGGAAGTTTTTTTCTACTATATATCTATATAGATCGCACTTCTCGTCCTTTTTAGGATGAACTTTTTCGTTATTTGAAGCCCTACTCTGGCTCTTGCCAGGGGCCGCAATATAGCCTGGCCATAAATATGGCCTAAAGGCTGAACGCGGTTTCTGGGACCCCTCCACTGTGATCCTCACCCGCATGATGGCACATTGTGTCATCGGGTATTTATCGCCTATGTGATGTCCTGGTGATGTAGAAAGTCAGTCAGTCAGTTTTTTTCTATTGACATTTAAAACAAAAATGACAGGAACGTGTTTTAATCTTCATTGTGTTTTTGAGCAGATATGATTACATGTTCTATTTACTTTACACTGTTCAAAAAGAGGCCAATGTCATCTGCATAGAAAAGTTCTGTAATACGCTTACTGCTAATTATGAGAACATCAAAACTCCTACAAGTCTGGTCATTTTTGACATTTCTCATTGTTTCCTTCTTAAATCTCTGTAGGTGCCGTAAAATAATTTCCCTGGATGTAGATTAGGGTGCTTTGAAATCGCCCCCTTGGTTTGCCACTAACGATGTTGCTTTTCAAGACCCAGAGTTGTTCAGATCTTTAGACAGCTCTCTCGGATGTCCGCGTTTTTTAGACAGCTCTCTCAGAGGTCCGCGTTTTTGTAGGAAGCTCTCTCAGAGGTCCACGTTTTTTAAATAGCTGCTTGGAGTGGAAGATCCTGACAGATACAACATGCACATGACCGACAGGACTCACAACAAGATACGACTGACATCAAATAGGGAAAACAAGTGACTCAATAATAACAGGACTAGAACACATAACCACCAATACCACCCCATCACTGTGATGATAGCAAAGGTCGGTAACGTGATACACATAGTCCCGGCAAAAGGCCATGCTAGAATCCAGCAAGACGGCAACGACGAGAAATGACTGAATGGCCTCCCGCCCCCTTTCCCCTTACCCTTCCCTAACTTTCGGATGCACTATGAGTTTAACCCCCCAACCCATTCCCACAGAGAGCACTTGAGTTCGTTGTCCAACATGCCACAGCAATTCTCATCGCCGAACTTTTGGATCTCAAAGCGTGAGCTGGATGCTCCGGTTATATGGTATTTACGTACACCGGAGTTTAGCCATCAACACAACCCGACCACATAATAACAGATGACGACTGGACCCGCTTAAGTCACCACATAAACTCTGACATACATATCCATTACATGACTAACCCGTTCATATTACAGAAAGACAACTATAAGACCACTATGGTCACACGCGGAACATTTTCACATTTCGGAACTATTCAAATTCAAAACTGTTTTCAGTAATTTTTTGCATAATTTAAATACTCAAAATTTTAAAACAATAAATGGTGGTCCAAAGGACGTTGTGTATGGAAGCTCGCTCTCCTTCGAGATACGCCTAGCCAGATCAAAGGGAGACAGAACAAACAGGAAACACAAAGAAAGAAGAAGGAAGACATGCACCAGTGACAACAGGACGAGCGGTTTGATTCGGATGGAAGCATCAAGCCCAGAAATGGCACAAACACTAAAATGCAGTCACGAAAGTGACGCAAATAACCCAGACCACAAATATAGGCGGAGACTGCTAGTAGCCTAGGCTAGCTAGCAGCAGTCTGAACGTGGTTGAGCTTTTCTTTTCTTTTTTTTTTTTTTTCTCAAAAGGACTTGGACTTGGATCCTGACAGACAGACAATCATATTCATGCAGACTATAAGATTATTTGATTTCTGCTCCATTAACAGATTGAAGATAAGATTGGCATAGACACGCTTGAGAGTCTGAAGAAAGCATTTGCATCTGCTGACATCAATGGGTCTGGTAGTCTGGATTTGGTGGAGTTCAAGCAGCTTCTGAAAGACCGTCTTAATATTAGTAACAGCAAGGTAAGATTATCATGTCTTTTACTTTATCCATAATTATTGATATAAGCATAACTATTAGTGCAAAGAGACAGATTATTAATAGCATATTTAAGCTACCAGTGCCAAACAAGAACACTATCTAAAGCCCATATACGCAAAATTACCACCTGCGAGATGAGGTGCCTGAGAAAAACAGCCAACCTAACCATACGAGATCGAGTGAATAATGAAACTATCAGGCAAATTGTGGGAACGACACCTTGTACTAGATTTATCGAGAAACAGCAGATCAAGTGGTTTGGCCATCTCGTTAGAATGCAGCAAGATCAAATACCATCACAAGCACTACATCTCAGAACACCAACTACAAGAGCAAGAGGACGGCCGCGGAAAAATGGATCGACAGCATTAAAGACACTCTACGCCTTCACGGCATGACAATAGCCAGTGGCAGCCAACGTGCACTGGAACGCAAATTATTCCTCCCCACGCCGCTTAACGGCAGAAGTGGTTTATGATGATGATGATGATAATTATTGATTTCCTGATATCATCTTCCCATTTAAAGCATTACATTTCTTGATGTATCTTATTATTTGAACCATTCAGTTTCTTGATTTCCCCATTTAAAGTATTGAATGTCTTGAAATTATCTTACCACTTAAACTATTTAATTTCTTCCAGTTTAAACCATTACATTTCTTGATGTCAATAACCGAATAATAATCCAAAGTTTCAGGACTCTTCCACACAAAAAGTCAGTTTTTGTCAACAACGGACTTGCCTGCTAGAACAACATAGCCTTAACAAATGACAACCATGTAATTTCCTCAAAAGTAAAGGCGACCAGTAGGAAGTTGACCACATCACCCATGAGTGCTCATTAATCTGTACAAATATGAGTCTAGCATTACCTGTCAGTTAATTATCTGGTACCAATTTAAGGCTAGGTCGACCTGGGAAACAAGGTCATTTTTGATAAAAAGTCCCGCACCATTCAGATTTGAACCCTCGACCTTCAGATCCACAGATGAGCATCTGGCTGCTACATTATCGCCGTTCCCTACTGGCTATGTGGTTTTCAGTCAAGCAATCAGGTATCATCTTCATAGTAAAGGTTGGCTGGAATGGATTTCTAGCAGTTACTCTCTTTCACCGTGGACGTATACTTCCTCAGATCACCGTTTGCTCATCTCTTGTTGTTATCCTGCCACTTTTATCACTATCTGCTTCTTGCTCGTTTGCCTTCAACTTTTCCCTCCTCTATTGCTTTTATATGAATTTGAAGTCTTTTAATATGGCTGAAATATTCCACTTGTCTTTTTTCTTTTATTTTGTCTGCAGCTGTCTTGTTATTCCTAGTCTTCTTAGAACCTCTATATTTGATTGTTTTTGTATCTATGATATATGACTGCTTCTGTATATCTACATCTACGGAGATCCCATATGATTTTATAATTGCTTGTTGTGAGCTATTAGACTTTAACATCTTCTGGGCTACCTCATTACAGAAGAAGGTGGTCAGTTTTCTTCCTCAGTACTTTCCAAGTGCAATGCTGGCTTTTCTGATTGTCCCTTTGTACCAACAGTGAGTTGCAGTTCTAGTACTGCCACATCTAGCAGCTGCCTTGTGCATTTTTACTTAGTGTGTGCAAACTTCAAGATTTTCCTGGGACTGACAAGTTTTCACTAGGTTTCAAATGGGACAGTGGAGGACATTTTGTGTGATTTTCAGTGCCACAGGAAAGGAGTAGTTATGGGCCAACTTGTTTGCAGCAGTGTTGGAGGCTCAACTAATGACTAGCAATTTCTAGAATATTTCTTCAAATTGCCTGGTATCTGTTTTTTAAAAGGCTGCACTGCCCCCAAAGCTGTACCAGTTGGAAAAATGTACTGCCTCTGATGGGATTTGAACTTGATTTAAAGTTGAGTTGAGTCAAGAATTGACATCACAGCACTCGGGGTAATCCCATATGTGCTCTGTCCCCATCCTCAGCAGCCAGCTCAGTTCCAATACTAATGGTGCCAGTCGTTGTCTGGTTGTATGTCTGTCATGCCTTTACTCTAAACGTAGTGTGCCGGCTGACCCTCTGGTCACACCCAGGTGCATCATTCTCTCTAGCCCATAAAAATCTAGTTTCTTTTCTGACTTTGTTACTTGTTCTCTAAGTGTCTGACCACATCTTCTTTGTCATGCATTAGTTCACCACCAAGTGGTGCAGATCCAGCCAATATGTCTGCCTTAACTTAAACTTAGCAAACAAGCATGATATAATTGCAGGAATTTTTCATGAAATTGCCTAACAATGTTGATTTCATTAAGGTATTAATTAGACGGGGTAAGGACAGTGTAATACGCCATATGCTTGTCCCTTCTGGGCTACTACTTAAAGGCTTGAGCATCCCCGTGACTCAGTCACATCTGGGATGGCAGCCCAACAGAGCAAATGTCAGATACACTACTCTGCCACCTCATCATCATCCTGTAACACTACTGGATTACATGTCACTGGGTTGCTGTCACTGTCTGCTCAGCTCTCTCCGTCTTTGATGCTCAGTTGCAATGGACTTCATGGTTGCATATCTGTCCAGTCAGCCAAGTTCTGTATCCAGGTATTTCATTGTCTACTTTTTTTCCACTTTACTGAGCCTAGTAGTATTGATTTGGAGAGGCCTTAGATCTTATTACATGTCTGCACCTTTGCATTTTCCATCTTTTCCATGCAGTTGAAAGAGGTTCATAGTTGCACTAGGCCAGGTAATTTTACATCGAATCTCATTATTTGTGATATGGTCTCTGTGTGATATGCGAAGAATTTTTCTGAATTATGGCACTTCCACTGCTTGTATCTTCTTTTCAAGTTCAGCTGTTAAGGTTTTCAGCCTCCTAAGAAGTTATAATTAGAGCACTTTTTATTGCTACAAATGAACCTGGTTTAACCTACTGTGCCTGGCAGGTAAAGATGTGAATCAATATACCTTTTAAAAAATGTCCCTGCACTGCAGGTGACTTTGAAGGCTTGATACCTAGTGACTCAAAGAGCCACTATTCTGAGGGCAACCCAAATGACAAAAATTTCAAGCACCTAGTTCCTCTGTATGAAACAGTTAAACTGGAGCATCTTACAGTACGAAGTAACCTGAGGTCAGGAGCACTGTAACCTGGAGGCTTAAGGCACCTTTATTATTTTTATTATTAATCACTTAAACAAGGCTTAGATACTCAAGCCCCATGCTTCCAACCATCACCAATACCAGGAAATGTTAAGGAGTTGAGCATCCCTGTTACCTTCTCATTCCCCCCCCCCCCCACCAATGTTTTTTGTGTCTGTGCTTAAACCTGAGGTCCTATATGAGTGAGGGCTGTTATTCAATGTATTTTGATTCATGTTTTACTTTTTATTTATGTTTTACTTTTTATTTATGTTTTACTTTTGATTCATGTTTTACTTTTCATTTGTGTTTTACTTTTGATTTGCGTTTTACTTTTGATTTGCGTTTTACTTTTGATTTGCGTTTTACTTTTGATTTGGGTTTTACTTTTGATTTGTGTTTTACTTTTGATTTGTGTTTTACTTTTGATTTGTGTTTTACTTTTGATTTGTTTTACTTTTGCCTCCAGGAGTCACAGATAGACTCTCTGTTTATGAAAATTGACTGGTCTTCTGAGGGAGCTATAACCTGGGATGAGTTCTGCACATATATGCAGCTGGAATATGCAGAAAAGGAAGACTCTTATCTTAGAGAAAAAGAAGTTGCCTTCAACCTTCCCGCCAAAACTGAGAATATTCCACACAGAGATCCCATACTACGAATCACAGATACCGCAGATGGGGTATTTATTGCTTGCAGCCTAGAAGGCAATGTGACATTTTGGTCTCCAAATGGGGAGATCAAGAAAAGCAGAAGTGTGGTGGTAAGTTTTATCAGTGACTCTCTTATAGTAAAGGTAGAAGTCCCACAGCACATTCACATGGCTGCCAGGTAATTCCAGGGGAAGAAAAGGTGGCCAGCTGATGATGACCCAATCACCCATCAAGTGTCAGTAAAAATATAAGTCATGCCGGATGCATCCCTGACAATAAAACGGTACATGTAATGTATGTACTTCCTCTTCTTACACAGATCAAGAGCATATCATGGATATTCTGTCCAGAACATTCATGTGTGATAGATAACAAGCAGGCTGAGAGATTAGCTGCTGCCACTTTTCTGGGTGGTAAGCTACTATATGATTAAGCGGATGTGATGAAGGCTCTATGGGATCAAATGGACAGTGCAAAAGAATAGATGGGGAATCCATACGCTGAAATACTAATTTAGTTTGGGGGGGGGGGGGGGGGGGGGGGGGGGGGGGGTCTAGAAGATGTTCAGCGTTGAAGGGAGAACAGAGGCAGACTTTTAATCTTGCAACTGGTTCCATTAGCGTGTCCAATGTTTGTTAGGTACTGAGAAATAGGATGGAGCACGTGTTGGGAAGGCCACGAGTGCAAAGATGTCAATTCTTGATTGATTCATTCATTCATTCTTCTTAGCTGTTTACTGGCTGTAAACTCCTGTGAAAAGATCTAGCTGTTTGTCCACATCTGGACTTTGCTCTTGTTCTATAACTTGAATTTCATATGCACATCCATTTTGCTTATTTATCTATGCAGATTGCTGATTCCCTGCCTCTCAGGCAGAGGCTCTCCGACTTTGAAAGAAACACCCCTAATTAGTCACCTTTTACGCTTATTAGGTGTTACCATGGATAGGCTAAATGAACGCGATTCTTAATGCAGACGATTTAGCAGCAGATCAATTATGTTGCTTTCGACAGTTATATAGAGAGCTGACAGTTGAGAGAGTGGTGGCAAACTACTGAAAGTAAATTTACCTAGAAAAAATGCAACAGCCAAAAAATGCTGAGGTTGGTTCTGCAACGTCCTGTTAAGGATACACAACTGACTTTTTATTGTTGGGGGGTAGTGGTTCTATTCTTCTTTTCCCCGAAATGTGGCTCTAGAACCCACATGGAAATAATGTATGTACAAGTAAATACAAGTACTGAGTCATACAACATTTCATTATGTCCACTCTACACTATTCTCTAAATATTTGAAAGCATCTAGGAGACACACTTAATCTACCTCACCTGGATCTACACACACCTATGTATGCTGTTCTGCATTTTTTGTTTCCATTTTTAAATGTTGGAAATATAATTGCTGTGTGTATCAGTACATTTAATTTTTTTGCAGAATCCCGAACTTAGCAACAGAACAAAGGCAAAATGGATCACAGACTTTTGTCTGATGGCTCAGTTTAACAAGCTGATCATTGCAACCGGGTGGGTTCTTTTCTGTGAGTTGTTCAGACTATAAACAACAACAAAATTTTTTTAAAGGCAAGAGATAAATACCTGGATGGCTAGGACATTTTGCTGAAAATAGATGTGCTGGGTAAACAAACAAAAAATGCAGAAATCTAGCCTTGCTGTAAACCACTCTTCTTCTTCTTCTTCTACTTCTTTGTTCACCGGCTGTAAGCTTTGGTGGAAAAACCTGGTTGTTCGTCCATTTAGACTTTAGCTTTGTGGCGGAGTCTGAACTTTGTGTGTAAATCCATTTTATTTTACTGGCTTATTTGTGTGTAGCTGGTTGTTCCTTGATGACTTGGCCGATGCACTCTGACTTTGAAGGAAGCTCCCAAATAGTCAACTCTTATTACATGATTTTTTGGGGAGGCAGTGGGTCTGTCCTGTTTTCCCCACAGTGTGGCCCCTAACTCACATGGGGAGCTGTAAATCACAACACAGCGTTTCAACAGCCCTTTTAAAGGCGAACATAGAAGACAAGCTTGGCCATAAGAGGATCAAAAACACTGTCTCAATCTGTGATTGTGGTGACTGTGTGAGATAAGGAAAAAGGAGAGTCTTCATTTATTGGCAGGGCGCATGAGGAGGATTATGTTCATACTAAACATTTAGTGCTAACTACATAATTTTGGATTCTTTTTACTAAATATCTGTGAGTGTGTACCGTTTTTTTTTTTTTTGGTTTCCTTTCATCTAAACATCTAACACTGTCTGCACTGTTTTGTATTTCTTCTTGAAAAAATAACAGTAGTTTACATCTATGGTTGTTGTTACCAGAAACCCAAAGGCAAATAAACTGTTTAGTTTTTTTTCTTTTTGCTGTACATTTCATATTTTCCACTTTCTTCTTTAGTTTCTTGTACTAAATATTTGTAGTTAGATTCCTATTTTCTGTGGTTTCTTATTTTCACTTTCTGCTGTATTCATCTTTGTCACCCAGTGCCAGGAGTAGTGTGTACTGTCCCAGATGTCAGGGAGTGGTTAAGATTCTTAACAGCTCATAGGTCAGAGGTCATTGTCAAGAGATGGTGTCTTCAGAAACAAAATAAAGAGAGTTTACAGAGCGATAATTACAGTTAACTTGCATTTCCCAGGATAGTGAAGCCAAAGCAGAGACAAACTGTAAACAGGCTCCCATCAAACATTTCAGCCTTTATTCAGTAGCATTTTGCCAACATGGTATCAGTATATATGTAATACATAAACAGTCCAGGGTTGATTAAGATCTATGTTAAGGACCCAAGATTGGACCAGAAATAGTTGTGCTATGGAAATCTCCATGCTCCTCGCTGCAACTCCTAAATTCAGTCAGGGGAACTTGTCCTTTTTTCTTGATCACCGCTCAAAGCTTCTTGTTCACTTTCTACGGTAGCAGGCCACATGAAACTGACTATTCCTTGGTCTTGATGGGACACCTTCCCAGTATGCCTTCCTGACTTGTCTTTGAGTCTTGTAGTCTCCTGTGTCCAACTCACTCTGCCTTACACTTGGGCTACAGTGCTGTTTCGTGATCCAACCATACTGATCTTAAGAACTTGACTACAATCTACTGTCTTAAACTTATTCGCTATTACTCTACACATCTTGGTATGTTTGTGTAATACTAGAGTCATTTGCACACTTTAATTTCAATTCAGTCTACACTCATTCCAGCTGCACAAATGGAAAAAATAAATAATAATACTTGAACTAACTCACCAACATTAATTGATGAATGCAGAGAAAATAAGAAACAACTGAAGACAAATCATGAGCGCAGAATCATCAGGGAATAATCTTGAAAAATCATTTAAGAAGAACCATCTAAGGACCATCAAAGAAGAATCTAGAATCATCTTAGTCGTGTCTAATGGCTAACTGTGGGGGTTGAGCATCGGTGTTGGGCATTGGCTTAATGTTTTTAATGTTACACTGAGTTTGCTATAATGTTTATGCTTTGTTATCACAATCAACGTCTTTGCACAGTGGGCATCCCCATTTGTGTTTAGTCCTCTGATGCAGTAGCCACTCCAAGATGCCTCTACTGATTGTTCCAGTGAGGAGTTTATTTAAGTATCACCTATCTTTACCTTTGAAACCAAAAGAGCACTCTGTGACACAATATTTTTGCCAACCCTGTGCTAAGAATGCCAGATCTGGACAATGACAGAAAAAATAAAATAAAAATTACAACAACTGAAATGAGATTCCTATAAAGGGCTCTCAATATAATAAGAGATCAGATCAGGAATGATGACACCCGAAAGAAAAAGGAAAAAACGATGCTATACAAAAGATGCAGAGAGGGAATAACAGATTCCCTGGGAATCTCCTTTTATGAAGCGTACAAATGGGCACTCTCCTGTGCATTAAACTTCACCTTGACACTGCAAGGTACCAGAGGATCAAGATACGATGAGACACTGTTTGGTACTGAAAGTGTTGAATACATACAAAGAAGTATCTTTAGTATGCACTTTGTGATAGTAGGAATTTAAAAAATAGCAGTTGTATTGTTTCCATATTTAGTGACAGAGAAATCCAATTTTTTGAGCTGTCCTCATTTGATCCTTACTGCCAGATCAGTGGGCTAGAAACCGTTCCTCTAAAACTAGACTACAGGTAAGTTCTGTTTGTTTGTCTCATTTTGTGAAAATTACATTCCTCTATACTTTTCGATTGTGTCTAACTTTTTCCAATCCAAAACTTTTCCTTACACAATAAAAGGACCCTTTTCAAAGCCTTCAGAAATATTTGTCATATGTTGTACAAATTTATTTATGTTCATTGAAATTTTTTTTTGGCAAAAGCATTAAACCTAAAAATATGTATCGGGTGACTCATGCCATGACCTCTAACACTGAGGCTTACATGAAAATTTGAGATCAACTTGGCTTTAAAAAAATCCATTGGGTTGAAGGACACTGCTTCCCCCCTTCCCCTCACAAATGTCATTTTTAATTATCGTATCCACCTGAATAACGATTGAGCAAATGTGAACTCAGCCATTAGCATTAAGTGTTCATCTCGCCAGCAGGTCACTATAGGTGAGTCGGTAAAGTGACATTTATGGGGAATAGGTCCCAACCAGAAGTGGCAGTTTTGTGCTTTCTTGAGCTGACAGGGTTAATCTTTACCTGTTTTATGGTTTTGTATACAAGTATGAGTGTCATATCTGGTAATATGTCTTTAAGTAGTTGATGCACTCAGAATTACCAGGACCTATAAGCAAAACAGAGTACAGTAGATTCCCATTCACAAAAAATGTTAGACTACTTTGTAACACAAAATACCCCTATATAAATATTCTTTATCATTGTACAAGGTGTTACAGACTGCTGTTTGATTCACATCTGAAAAGTGGCTCTTTGAGTTAGTGGGTGTCAATCTGACACCCCGGGAGGGGAGGGACAATTTATTAACACACACATGCGCGCGTGCATGTACATACGCGCACACACACTCACATACACACACAATACACACAAGGGAAAAATATCATGCAAACCTATCATGCCTGTCATAACACATAGGAATCTCTGAAAATTAGTTACATTTTAAGCTGTAGAAATTTAATAACATATATTCATCAAATAAAATACTGTTGATAGTTGACTGGTCTATAAAACATATGGGGAAAACACCATTTATCCATATCAGACCTTAACCTACTTTTTTTTGTTTTATATTTCCACATTTTAAACCTTTTTTTTTTTTTTTGGAAAACAAAAGATCAGATTATGAACTGTAACAACTGTACTGTGTGCTGTACTCTCGATGGATGTTTCATTGATAAAATATGCATTTTAGCTCAACCGGACCAGATGAATGCCTGATCTTGTTTGGAGACAGTCAGGGATGTGTTAATATACTTGTCCTTGCATCAGCTGGTGAATGTCTGAGGTAAGTTGTTCACATCTCTCCCTGTGTGTTCTGGAGGGGGAAAAAATAGACCCACATGTACAGCCAATAAAGACTTGCTGTCTCACACTAATTCCTGGTTAAGTCTGTGCTCCCAGGTATGCCGTTGTGCAAGCATTATAGGTATTTAAAACTTCATTTGGTTCAAGTGAGGGAGTCGCCGTGGCGGAGTGGCCAGACACTCTCCGCAGATTGGAAGGCTGTGGGTTTTTGAGAAAAAAAAATTTTAATTTAAAAAAAAATTATAATAAATGAAGTAAATAAATATCAAATGAAGTAAATAAATAAATGTGTATTTACCATGTCACCATGAGTCACCGAGATGTAGCGGCTAGATGCTCACCTGGGGATTAGGAGGCCAGATTTTTTTTTAAATAACCTTGACTGCCAGGTTTACCCAGCCTTGAGTGGGTACCAGGTGCAGTCCTGGAAAGTAAAGGTGGTCGGCATGGTGATGACCACAGTAAATACACATTATTTATTTTGATTTTTTAAATTAAATTCTATATTTATATTTACTTATAAATATTTACTTGCAATGAAGTAAATAAATAAATAATAAAGCAACAGATCAGATGGTTTGGTCATCTCATTAGAATTCAGCTGCAACCACTGCCAACACAGGCACTACACCTAAAGAGATATGATGTAAGAGCAAAAGATGCACAAGGAGAAGATGGATTAATGGTAATTAAAAACAATACAAGTCAACCAGAATGACAATATCCAGTGTTACCTGTTGAGAGCTGGACCGTTAACTGATCCACTCCCATGACACTTAAAGGCAAAAGAGATTTTTCTCTTGTACGCACCAGCATCTTTTTCTCACTTCTTAAAACTGTGGACTGCCATTTCTACCTGTAGTTACCACTTTTACAGTGTAGGCAGAGGGGTCTTTAAGCCTGAAGATTTGAGGCCGCATGGCTAGTGCTGTCGCCACAGACTGTACAGGTTAGCATTTTATGTTCGCCCCTAACAGTAAATTTTCACAACCTTACACTGGATTTGAACCCTGGTCTCCTGCATGAGAAACTTGTCCTAAACATTGGACCAGCTACTTCTCTTCTCACTTCTTGATTGATTGAAATTTGTAAAGTAAACTTTCTCTTCTGCCCTTTGTCCCTCATGGAAGCATAGGCCCTCAAACAACAAGTATCACTGTGAGGCACAAGTTAAAGAAGCTTATAGTATATTTTGCGGGTCCATGGGGTAAGGCTTACGGGTCCGATTGAACCAAAGTACGCGATCAAAACCCCCTGCTGGCTGCGTGAATTTTTTTCGTGGGATGAGACGTCACAAGTCGACCCGCCTCAAATGGGTACCCGGGGGCGTCCTGGGGGAAAAGAGGGCCCGGGGTAATGGACACATTACCCACCGAGTGCAATTTGGTCTGTAAAAATATGAGACGCTCTGCCCATAAGCCCGTTGCGCCAAAAGGCGTGAAAAGGGATCTAAAAAATAGTATATTATTAATTATTTTAGTTGTTTCCGCTCTATACAGCAGTACTGCTGTGTCATTAGTAAAGTAAAGAAAAGGGGCCCAATTTCCAGCTTTCCCGCCATATTGGGCATAAAAGGTTCAAATCAAATTTTTTATAGCCCAAATTCAACAAAAACCAATTTCCCAAAACTTTTTGTTTAAAATGATTTACCCATTTTTCCCGTGAAAACAATTTCCCCCAACATTTCTGCTTAAACAATTTGCTTACATTTCTTTTTAAACAATTTACCCACATTTTTATGGAAACAATTTAAAAAACTTTTCTGGTAAACGATTTCCCCAACTTTTCTACTTAAAAATTTTCCCCAATTTTGTTTAAACCCCTTTTCCCTTCACATTTCACTTAACAATTTACCCCCCTTTTCTTTGAAATTTATCCACTTTTCCTTTTAAAACAATTTCCCCACATTTCAAACAAAACCCAATTTTATCCACATTTCAAATAAAAAATTTACCACTTTTTCTTTTTAAAAATTTTAAACCCACATTTCTACTTGAACAATTACCCACTTTTTCATTTAAAAAATTTTCCCAAACATTTTATTTTAAAAATTTTAACCCATTTCTATTTGAAAAATTTACCCACTTTTTTCCCTTAAAAAAATTTTACCCCATTTCACTTGAACAATTTACCCACTTTTCTATTTAAAACAATTTACCCACATTTCTATTTAAAAAAATTTCCCCCACATTTTACTTAAAAAATTTTACCCACATTTCAATTGAACAATTTACCACATTTATTTAAAAACCCAATTTACCCACTTTTCCACTTGAAAAATTTTACCCACATTTCTATTTAAAAAATTTCCCCACATTTTATTTAAACCCCAATTTCCCCCACATTTCTGCAAAAAACAATTTACCCACATTTTATTTGAAAAATTTCCCCACATTTTTTACTGTGAACAACTTCCCCAATTTTCCCAAATTAAAAAAATTTTCCCTACATTTCAAACTTAAACAATTATCTCAAAATTTTAAAAAAATTTACCCCTTTTTCACTTAAAAAAATTTTTAAAAAATTTTCTTTTTTGAACAATTTCCCACATTTCTACTTAAACAATTTCCCCAACATTTCATTTAAAAAATTTTCCCCAAACTTTTTGCTTGAACAATTTACCCCCCATTTCTCTTAAACAATTTACCCACATTTTCTGCGGGAACAATTTTACCCCTTTTTACAAAAAACAGTTCCCACATTCTATTTAAAAACAATTTTCTACATTTCTACTTAAAAAAATTTTCATCCAATTTCTACTTAAAAAATTTTACCCCCCTTTCTACTTTAAAAAATTTTATCCCCCATTTCTACTTAAAAAAATTTTATCCAAATTTCTATTTAAAAATTTACCCACATTTCTACTAAAAAATTTTTTCCCCTCATTTGGGGCCAAAACCATTTTCCCCACTTTTCTACTTAAAAAATTTACCCTTTTTTAAAACCTAAAAAAATTTCCCCCAAATTTTATTTAAAAAAATTTTATTATATTTCTACTTGAAAAAATTACCCACATTTCTACTTAAACAATTTACCACATTTCTATTTAAAAATTTCCCCACTTTTCTACTTAAAAATTACCTTCTTTTCGGTTTAAAACAGTTTCCCCCACATTTCTACAAAAACCCAATTTTATCCCTTTTTCAAAATTAAAAAAAAATTTTCCCCAACTTTTTCTATTTTAAAAAATTTTCCCCCACTTTTCTATTTAAAACAATTTACCCACATTCTACTAAAAATTTTACCCAAAAATTTTACTTAAAACAATTACCCACATTTCTATTTAAACAATTACCCACTTTTCTATTTAAAACAATTTACCCCCCTTTCTGTTTGAACAATTACCCACATTCTACTTAAACAGTTTCCCAAAATTTTCTACGTAAACCAATTTATCACATTAATTTAAAAAATTTATCCACATTTATTTAAAAAATTTTACCCACATTTATTAAACAATCCAATTTCTATTTAAAAAAATTTTAAACCCACTTTTCTATTTAAAAAAAATTTCCCCCACATTCTACTAAAACAATTCCCCATTTCGGCAAAAACAGTTTCCCCACTTTTCAAACTTAAAAAATTTTCCCAATTTCTCCCTTAAAAAAATTTTACCCAATTTTCTATTAAAAAAATTTTATTATATTTCTATTTGAACAATTTCCCCACATTTCTACTTAAAAATTTATCCACATTTTCTATTTTAAAAATTTTCCCCACATTTTATTTAAAACCCAATTTCCCTTTCATTTCTGTTTAAACTTTTTAAACCCCTTTTCTACTTAAACAAGGACCCATTTTTCCTCCCTAAACAATTTCCCCACATTCTATTTTAAACAATTTATTATATTTCAAAGGGAACCCCAATTTACCCACTTTTTATTTAAAAAATTTACCCACATTTTCTACTGAAAAATTCCCCAAATTTATAATTGAAAAAATTTACCCCCCAATTTTACTTAAAAAAAATTTCCCCAAAAATTTTACTTAAACAATCCCCAAATTTTTCTATTTTAAACCAATTTTTCCCCCAAAATTTTCATTTAAAAAATTTTTTCCCAAATTTCAAACCTTAAAAAAATTTTAAACCACGGGCTACTTAAAACAAGGTGTAAACTTCACATTGTAAATTGGGGGTAAACAAAATTTTAGTGTTTTTTGGGAGTTTCTAAGGGGGGATGTACAGAAAATGGAAAAAAAGGATTCCCCCAAAGAGGGTTTTCTTTTTTTTTTTTTTCCACAAAAACCCCTTGATGCAGCATTTAAAAAATGGCCATGCAAGCATTCGCTGGCAGGTTCCCGATGACGGGGGTTTGGCCAGGTAAGTTTCTTCAGAAATTTACATAAAAAAAAATTTTTTTTTTTTTTTTGGACTATTTCAGTGCCATTTTTTACCCTTTTTTAAATTTTATTGAAAATTGGTGGGTTTTTTGTTGGTCTTTCCAAACAGGGTTTTTATTATGTTAAAAGGGGCATGGAATCACAGCCACAGTGACAGTGTGACAAGTCCGTAAAAAGCTAATCATGCACAAAATGGTATGCCAAAAGGGAAAAACCCCTCTTGATTCATACCGGGAAACTTAAATTTATAGCAAATGGGAAAGAACAGGTCATGAGGGCAAAGACTTACATGTTGGGCATACAAAAAAAAATTGGATAAAAGAGACAAAAAATGTATACCAAAATAGTTATTGGGAAATAGAGTGGGGTTAGTCTAAGAAAATTTATAAGAGGCAGTAGGCAGGAAAGACCTCAAATTCTTGAATTTACCAACTGGGAAAGTAAAGGCAGTACGAGGGGATTGAGGTGGGTGAGTCGCATAAAAAACCTCTAGGGCTCAAATTTTGAAAAAGAAGTTAGTTTAAATAGGTCACCGAACCTATTCGAACATCATCCCCATTGCCCATCAACCACCGGCTTTGACCCCTCCAGGATTTCCCCGTGTATAGCAGACAAACCTTTTTTTTTTTTTTAAAAAATTATCTTTGGCTTCCGTGGTTCTTTTTCTACCCACCCTTTTGGTTTGTTTTTTTTTAGGATCCCAAAAACCGATTGTTAAAACCTTTGGCTCGGTATTATGGTTCGCAAACCTTTTGGCATTGATTCCATTTTTAAAAACTGTAAATCTGGGAAAATGTGGGTTTTCTCCCCCCCCTAAAA